>JBAWJQ010002860.1:0-19718 GCA_037783105.1 Bactrocera zonata
AGAAAAACAGTAAAACCACGAGCTATAGACTATGTATAAGCACTCCGATATAATAACAATAAATAATTGACGCAGGTTACGGCGAGCTGACCGTATTATTCGCGCCGCCGAAAACTGTCATCCTAAACAAATGCAGAAATAACGGAAGCAGAGGCAGACCAGAACTAAAATGGATTTATGGAGTGGATCAGGATGCTGAAGAGCTTGAACTACAATGCTGGCGAACTCAAGCAAGAGACAGAAGTTATAGGAAAAATAAATTGCAACAAGCGAAGACCTGCACTGTTGAAAAAATATCTCACTTTGCCAATTTATTTCGGGAGTAAGAACAATTTGATCTAATTTCTATTTTTCAGGCTTTATTGAATATGTAGCATATTTGATGCATATAAATTTAATACAAAATAGTAACTACTGAGTAAATTTTTTAAAATCCCTTTCTAAAGAGTGATTTTATAGGCAACGGTTATACTAAGAACTCACGTTCTTTGAGAAAAAAGAAAAATATGGTATTTTATTCTACAAAAGACTTAGTAGTAAAATTTATATGCTTTCATCTTTACATACATCGGCTCGGCGAGAAAATGGACCAAAAATACATTAGTAAGACTTTTTAATTTAATTTTCGTGTCACAACTAATTCTTCGAAACATATTTTTTTCTTTGTTTGGTTGGTATGATTTTCACTGACATCTCTGCTAAATTTTACATCAAAGTAATCATTAGTGTTTAGTAATTGCTCGTCTTTCTGAAGTACATGAAGTGCATTTGGCTATTACTATGATGAACGAAATTATTAAGCAAAGATGTTCCATTAAATTTTGTGTGCGGAATCAAATTTCTGGTGCCGAAACATTTAGATTGTTGGAGATAATTGTATAACACGAGCTAATGTTTTTGATTGATACAAATTATTCAAAGAGGGTGAAGAGCGCGTTGACGACGAACCAAGTCCAGGACGGTTATCAACATCAACTTATGATCAACATGCCAATAAAATAAAGGAGTTTGTGCTTAAGAACCGACGATTAACTGTCAGGGATCTCACTGGAATTGTTGGAATGTCGGAAAGATCAGTGAAAACCATTTTGGTCAATGGAGGCGACATAGATTTTGAAGAATAAAATACTAGTTATGCTATATTTACTATTTTTTGTTATATGTGTACGTCAGGTAAAGAATAAAACTTTTTATAATAATTTCGACTGTTTTAACTCATTCTTTTTTCACCAAAATCGACGTTGTTTTGTGAAACTGCCATTTTGCCATAAATCATAATTTTTACTTCTATTCCATGCTGTAATATTTTAATATAGAGCTTTTGTTGTTTTGGATTTGAGATAATTCTAAGTAGAAAAATCTTCCCATCGTCAGGGGCTTCCTTTCGGAGATCAAGAGAATCCAAAACTTTTCAAGATTAATCACCGATTACTAAAACACATTGGATTCAGTAATGTTCAATATTTTAATTTAGTTAGAAACTAAAATGTGTTTTCAAAAAAATAAATTCAGCAAAAACGTTTCTTCGACTTGCAAGTGTATATAACTCCTTAATTTGGTTATGCCGTTTGCGGTTTTTTAAATTCTAGAGTTTTAAATTATTAAATTATCCCTTAAAGCTTTAGACCAGGACTATTACTTTCCTACCTCGCCCTGGTTTTTTTGCGGTCTCAACGGTTTGAACGGTCTTAAAGTCACAATAGACCATATGCCAATCGAACACTCAGGTTATACTTGTATACATATGTATAATAACACCACGTTAAACAATAAAAATTTAAATTCTCTCGTGTTCAATACTGCAAAGTGCCATTAAAATAAATTGGAATTAAGAGTTACACATAACTTCAATTAGATGTTAACCCAATAGTGAAAATACATATATGTATGTGCGCTAATGCTATCAAGCTTTCGGTTATTGTTGTTTTTGCTGTGTGTTTAAAAGCATAACTGTGTTATTGTCCATTTAGGGGAAAAAAGTTAAAAATGCAGCTGAAATGCTTTTAAATTATATCAATTAAAATTAAATTAGCTTGATTAGTGAGATTAATGTCAAAGTCCTGTGGTTAGCGGTATACGCCATTTTGCAAAATAATAGCATGCATATACTAAGTACATAGTTAATTCGCACGCACATAAAAGTATGCATATAATATATACGTACAGTATTGTGCAATATAAATGCAAGTGGTTTGGTACGGGTTTATTTAAATCATCGATGTGACTGTGTTTGAAGATGTGACAGAGGGAGCGCAAAGCGCAGTAATATTTAACTAGATGGCGTTGTTACCAGACTTAAGCTACTAACTTATGGAGTAATGGAGTTTTGTTTTTTACCTCAAAATGTTTTTTTCTTAGAATACTTTGAAAAGACTTAAATATAGTTCCTTTGAAGCTTGCAAGTGTTTTACCCAGTACTGTAATTAAGCAAAAGAACACATATGTACGACCATAAAGTGAGCAATTTTAAATTATCCATTATTTATACATTTTTGCGCATAGCAATTAAATTAAATGCACCAAACTTATATGTACGCGTCTAATGCGGAAATATGTTATGAGTATTAATAAAATTGTAATTTACATTTCCGCAGCAATTAAAATGTGGCTGCTGCGATTTGAATTAGATTTAAATTAAAGCGCTAACAAGATTGGTTAAAATAAAGCCATATCGAAAACAATTGTAATTAACATATATAAGCCCATACTTAAGCATACTTAGTGTGAAATTTCGAAAATATTTTCTATTGTCAGTATTTGCATATTTCGATTGTCTACATTTACAAGAAAATAATTTAAAAAATTTAATCAAATATTTTAAATATTCCTTTAGTAACTATGCAAGAATAGATATTCAAGTATATCTTCTTCTTAATAGGCGTTGGCACCGCTTACGCGATTATAGCCGATTCAACAACAGCGCGCCAGTCATTTCTTCTTTTCGCTTCGTGGCGCCAATTAAATATCCCAAGCGAAGCCAGGTCCTTCCCAACTTGGTCCTTCCAACGGAGTGGAGGTCTTCCTCAGCTTCCCCCGGGGGGTACAGCGTCGACTACTTTCAGAGCTGGAGTGTTTTCGTCCATCCGGGCAACATGACCTAGCCAGCGTAGCCGCTGTCTTTTAATTCGCTGAACTATGTCAATGTCATCGTACATCTCGTACAGCTCATCGTGTAATTTAGTAACTATGCAGGAATAGATATTCAACTATACGAGTATCCATAATATAATTCTAAATTATGTAAATTAGCGCTAATTCGGTGTATGATTCGTGGTGGATGGAATGGGTTGGGACTGATCGACAGCTCCGAAATATCGTTAAGTGTAGTACTAGATTCCAGCATAGAAAAGTTCATGAAGCTCATTGACTGTCTCCGGATTGAAAAGCCGCCAACCAGATCGATCATGTTGTGAAAGACGGAAGACACGTCTCCAGTGTTTTACCTTTGCCTACGCTCCGAGGTTCTTGCATTGATTGGGCCCACTATCTTGTCGCAGCGAAGGTACGCATCCACCCCTAAGCAGCAAAAGGCGTATGTCAAAAAAAAAAAAAACACAAGGACGGTTCGACGTCGATAAGCTGCAATAACAACAGACTGCTGAACGATTCTCTGCTCGACTTATGCTCCTGCTCTCTGAGAGCACTTATCAGTAACGCCGTATAAAGGAACTGTGGGACTCATTTAAGGCTACTTACGTACAACTGCAAACGAACAAAGTTTTTCGGAAAAGGCAAAAAACAAGCTGGTGCGGCGTTGCAATCCAACACAACAGATACCGAAGATTGAAAAGGGAAGCGAGATGCATTTGTAGACAAAAAAAGAGAGAAGTCTGGCCGACCACTGCTGGAAAATTTTAGGAAAGGTGATCTAGAGTTATGGAGGGAACACTTTTCTAACCTAGCCTTCTACTGAAAGTATACCGCTAGGAGATGGTGAACGATTTACCAATCGATTGCGATGGAGCAGACGTTAAATTGCCCAAGCGTGAAGAAGTTCGAATAGCAAAACCCGTCTGAAGAAATAACACAGCGACAGGGCAGATGGATTGCCGGCCGAGCTATTCAAATACGGCGGCAAAGAACTGATAAGGAGCATGTATGAACTTCTTTGTAAAATACGATTGGAAGAAAAAACGCTCGATGGCTTTGAATTTTAGTGTGCTATAAGACCTCGCAATCTGCGCCAGCTACCGTGGGATAAGTCTCCTAAACATCTCATATAAGATTTTATCGAGCGTATTGTGTGTGTGGCTTTAGACTTGGAAAATCAACAACTGACCATATATTTACTATACCCCATACACACATCACTTCTTCGTCGATTTCAAAGCTTCAATTGACAGCATGAAAAAAGCTGTCTTTATGGTGCTATATCTGAATTTGGTACCCCAGCAAAATTTATACGGCTGTGTAAACTGACCTTGTGTAATAACAAAAGCTCCGTCAGGATCGGGAAGGACTCTCCAAGCCGTTCGATACCAAACGAAGTTTCAGACAAGGCGACTACCTTTCGTGGGACAGTTTCAATCTACTCCTGGAGAAAATAACTCGAGCTGAAGATATGCTGTCGTAAGCCAATAATAACGATATCAGTATCCATTCTAAAGGTTGGACCAAGAATCGCAGCAAGTGGATCTGGTAGGGAACGAAGTTAAGTATCTGGAATATCTCTCTCAAATAAACAGCTGTCGCTATTGACAGTCATAACTTCGAGGTCGTAGGTTATTTTGTTTACCTTGGAACCAGCAACAACAATGTCAGCGTAGGAATCCAACGCAGAACTACTCTTGCCAACAGGTGCTACTTCGGATTGAGTAAGCAATTGGGAAGTGGTAGAGTCCTCCCTCGACGAACCAAAATTAAACTATATATGACACTCATTATTTCCGTCCTGCTATATGGTGCAGAGGCATGAACGACGACAACATCTGATGAGACGACGTTACGAGTTTTCGAAAGAAAGGTTCTGCGAAAGATTTATGATTATTTGTGCGTTGGTCACGGCAAATATCGCATTCGATGGAACGATTAGCTGTAGGAGATATACGAAAATATTGACATAGTTCAGCGATTTAAAACCAGCGGCTGCGCTGTCTAGATCATGCCATCCGAATGGATAAAAACACTTTAGCTCTGAAAGTATTCGACGTAGTACCCACCGGGGGAAGCAGTGGGAGAGGAAGACCTCCACTCCGTTGGAAAGATCAGGTGCAGAAGGACCTGGGTTCGCTTGAAATCTCCAATTGCCGCCAAGCAGCGAAAGGAAGATCGACTGGCGCGCTGACGGCTATAACCGCGTAAGCGCTGTTGACGCCAAAAAGGAGAAGAAAAAGTGGAAATAACCTGTTTGATTCAGTGATAAATCGATGGTATATATTAATGTTTCGGTTATTGTTGTAGTTGTAGAAAACATTTCTAAGAATTCTACGAATTCTGCTTTATTGTTGATACTTCTTGGCTGGATTCGTTCTGACCACGTGGCGTGACTTGATCTTACAAGTGGCTCTTTCGCTTAATCAATAAATATGTTTTAAGAGCTCACCAGTATGGTTACACTTACAATTCATATTAAAATAATTGCCCTTTTCAGCAGTGGAGTTCGAAGATCCCAAAGCTTCAAGCAGTATAATTTTCGACCCTCATTTGAATAAAAATTGTAGTAGACTTATTATTCTATTTACCAAAAATGTTCGAATTATTGAAATGAATTAAAGCATGCACTTACTACTTTGTCGTAGTAAAAATCAAAGAGCCAGCGACCAAATAGCTGCTTACATTTATGTTTTCTTTTGTAAAGTAGATTATAATAGCTGTCCAATTTAACTCACTAATAATAATATGACTTCCTTCATAAATATTTGTTGCGAACATGACCAGCAACAAAATCAAGTGAGTGTATTTAAAATTCAGCTATACACACATACATACACTCACACTGAAAAGCAATCAAGTAAAGAGTCACGTCAAAGAAAATAAATACCAGAAAGCAAAACTAAGCTAACTACCATATGATTTCATGAATATACATATAACCACACACTCGCATGAACAAACATAAACAAAGCAGTTTAGTTACATATTCATATTACGTTTGCAAATATTGTTGCGTTTTGGACTTTTCCAGCTTTAAGTTTACAGCACATATCTGCATAAGCCACTGTCATGGACAGAAGATATGGTACTCAGACATGCAAGAGCGTTGGCAGCCCATCAACAATGACGAACATAAAACAACATCAACCATGTATATTTCGTAGAATAATAACAGAAGTGACAACAGCGACATAATTTGCCAATGTCTAGGGGAAAATGGCTGTAGATTAAAAGTTCTGCTTACACATGTCCAAGTGAAGTGAAATGGTACTGTGTGGGAGCAGTTGAAGTGCTCTTTGTGCGTCTGTATGTGCACAGCTATAAAATATTGCATGTCCATGTGATAGAAATATAGAATTTTTTGTTGTTGGTGATGAGCACAATCGTAAATACATAGAGCTACTCACATAAATTGGAGTCTATTTTCATCTAAGCAAAACGTATCCATTAGCGTTTAATAAAATGGCCTGTCGACATGTGTTTTCATAAACAATATGGACATAGTGTTGTTTTTGTAGGTATATGCTAACAGAGGCTGATTAGAAGCGGCTTACCGAATGAAAGAAGAGAAATGTATTGTTCCGAGCATTTTGTCATTTCCAGTCTACTGCTTTGGAGTTGTCCATTATGCATTCGTAAACGTGAAACAAATACCAATTTATTAATGGCAGAGCGAAATTGTAAGAACGGGAATGCGTGGGAACCTTCTTATGGGAATAGTGTGATGAAATTACTTTATGCTTTCGTTGATTCATGTAATGCAATACTTCTTTTGTTCTGTCTGGTGGCATATTTCATAACTCTTACTTGACAAATTATCCTAACAAAGACTTGAATCAAAATTAATTTCTTAATTTCTTGTAAAATTTTTCTAAATTTCGAAAAAAAAAAACTCCTTTCATATAAAAAAAATTAGACGACTCTTTTACTGTGCCCTTTATTTTTGTTATTAGATAAAGTTAAAGACGAATGAAATAGTTTCTGACCGATACAAAAGGGTTCAGAGCTCCTGTATATTCCTTTAGATGATTTCAATGATAATTAAATTGTTCTCCCCACCAAAAAAGGATTACAATCACTGCTACAACAACAACAACCGATGAAAGTGTGCAGAATGCACGGCAGCTCCATCTCTATGCGCCCTTTAGCAACTTGTTCGCCCATAAATCGAGATATGAAAACCAGTAAATACCAAAATTCTGAAATTTTTGGAAAAAAAATATCTTAAACTCGGCCATTGCGACTACATTTCCGGTGACCACTCCGAAAAAAGATATGACCGCGTTGGCAGGATAACTCTTTATGGAATCATATTAAGTGAACAAAATGCGTGTGTTAGTTAAACTTAGAACTTGGACGAAAAAAAACTGAAAATTGGATTTTTGGCAAACATTTCTACAAAAAACTGAAAAAAATTCTCCATCAAAGTCTTTAAGAATTGTATCTCAAAGACCTGTGTAAAAATTCATGAAAGCAAGCATTGAACGTACAAATTCTCAAGGCTCACGCTAATCCATCGGTCTTTAGTAAAAAATTACAGAATATACATATATAAAATATATAATTAAGCTTCTTAATTTGTCACTAACCTTTTTTTATATTTTTATAACTTTAGCCCGAAAAATTTTGATTAAAAATTATTCCAAAATTTTTTATCGTTTGGATCGGACGGAAAAATTAAAAACAAACATTTTTTAAAATCAAAATAAAAAAAAAATGAGAATTTTAATTCTAAGTACCGGACTCAATACTGACAAAAATAATCTGAAGTTTATAATTGAAAATTAAAAAATCTTGTTTTTAAATTTTAAATTATTTCGCGTTTGGGTATTTCTTGTTCCATCATTTTGGTTAGCTTTGTAAAGGGAAAGTTAAAGTATGTAATGAAACCTAAACTAAGTTTAACAATAAATTAGTGTTTCAAATAGAAATATGCAAACTTCTCGTCTATTTTCCTTACATAGCATTAAACAATTATTAATTAGTTAAGTTTTTATATTTTAATTAAAAGATATGTTATCCATTGTCAATACGGACTTTGTGGTTAAAAATTAAAAATCCAATTTTTAATTTCGTTTTGTTCTTTTAAATTTAAAAACTTATTCATTAATTCTTACTTCGAGAATAGTTACTTAATTAGAAATTTCCCAACTCTGGTTAAACTTCATTAAATATAACAAAATAATGAATAATTAAATACTAAACAAATTGTCTATATATTGGTTCTAAAGAATTCTTAAATTAGCTTTTTCCTTACTTCCCTGCACTAAAAGAAATTTAACATTTTTCATTAAGCCGTTCACATCTCTACTATATTCTCTAAATACGTCGCTTTAGTCAAAACATTAATATTGACATGCCTTAAAGTTGTAACGTCATTGCAAAATCCTTCGCAATTCTAATTAGAATTGGAATTTTAATTGGAAACACTGTAATTGATAATGTAAGTCTTGATGCATAAATAATTGATTGTCAAATAGCAAATATAATAAACTAAGTAAATAAATTTAGTAATATTTATTTAAATAATATAAAAGAAGGATGAAATTCAAATTATATTATTTTCATTCTACAAGAAATAGAAGTTATTTGTTGTTCATATACATATCTACACATATCTATGTAGGCACCAAAATAAAAATTCCCAAATTATCAAAATTCTTAACTCGCTAATAGTCGAACCTTTGTATATATGTATGTACATACATACATATGCCTCCCTATGGAAATTCACTTACCTTGCTGAATATTACAAAACAAGTCCCTGCTTATTTATAGGCACATAAAAGGTACGTAAAACGTTTTATATTTTCATGAATTTAACAACAATTTGCTCACTACTTATTTTTGCACTTTACATTTTTCACAATTCACTTCTTATCACTTTTCATTTCTTCGCACTTTATATTATTTTATTTCGGAACTTTATCAAACTTATATTTAAGATATCTCACTATTTTAAATATTTATTTCTCTTTAATTGCACACGCAGTCCGATATGGAAGCGTCGTTTTTCACAATGAAGTTTGCTTAACACAAAACAAATAACGGCGCGCGCTCAATGCTCAATGCATAACTCTCTGCTGAGAGTGGCTATCATTTCCATATGCATTTTGTTGTATGGAGGCAATTTGTTTTGTTTTTATTTTTGCTATTATTACAAGGAAAATACTGTATGATTTCGTTCTACTGAACTTTGTTACGCAAATAAAGAGTATTGTTGTAACAAAGGGAAAGCAATTGCATGCAAACATTGTTATTATAACGTTTTCTATTGTATATTAAATATAAAATAATATCTGAGTAATGTAAATAGCCTAATTTCGAATTGCCATATTATTTTTTAATATTACATCTTGCTCGATAATGTTGTTGTTATAAAAAATAAATACCGTGCCATGTTTTCATTCTACTAAAAGGGTTAAAGACTAACATGCTAGGATCAAATTTAAAATTTTTAGGATGATCAATATATAAATAATAAAAGTATTTCAAAATTTAAACGAATTTTTAGGAAAAATGTGACAACCTTGGTTCGAGTAAATAAAATAATGTAATGAAAATTAATTGAATATATTTTTTTTAATTTGCGATTCCGATTTTAATAATATTTTTTAATTTTTTGATCCCAGGCGTTTGAAATTGAAATTAAATATTTAACTTTTAATATTAAATTAAGGAATATTAATTTTAATCTCACAATCACAATTCAATTTAAAATCCGATTTTTATTCCCTTTTGACTACCGAAAATTATTTTTTTATTAAATTATAAGTGCAAACGAATTAGTTAATTATTATTTTTATTTAAGCAATGCTTTACAATCTTACAGCAGTAACAGCTCGCTCTTTATGTCATTAATAGGCTCTTGAAATGATCTATTCTTACGCTTTACTCTTCGTCTCAGTAATAGAGCAGCTCGATTGCCTTTTATCGCTTGCTATCGTATTTTCTTTCTGCTTTTGGCTTCACTGAGAGAAATGTTCATTTACTCCTTTTTCAAACTGTGCTATCCAATTTTCTTTTATATAATAATTCCTCACAAGGTCAAATTCCTACAATCTTATAGCGGCAGCAAAAATACAAAAACTAAATAGGGATTATTTCTCCTAAAGACAGCTAAAAGCACAAAAATACATAACAGACACATCAAACTCAGGCTGCTATCTGCTGCTGTAGGCAATTTACTATACCACTTAATTCAAATCATTAAATCGTTGGCCTTGTATGGTCAACGGGCGGAAGATTTGAAAATCAATTTCATCAAACGATTGTCGCATAAAAACTAACATGTCTAACTATACAAATTATATTCATAATATTTAGTACTAATATCAATTAAATATAAATATATAAACATACATGTATATGTACATGCGAGTATATGTACAAGCAGTAATGATAAGTTAGATTTCTTACCTGCATTGTTTTTGCATATGTATTACTCTTTCGGTAAAAGCTCGATTTGCTTGTGATTAAAACACTTAATTTTGCGCACTATTACTTCTTCACATTTTCTTAATTTATTTTTATAATTGCTTTTCGAGAACTCTTTTTTCCACGTCGCACTGCACTAAATATATACATACGTTGAGTGCGTAATAAATTTTACTCTTCCAACAATTTGATCACCTCCTTGCTCATCACTTATTTCTCCACTTTAGAATTTGCAGTACACACTTTTTCACATTTTATCACTTTCCACTACTTCACACTTTATTTTCTTTTAACGTGGGTTTTTATTACACTAAATCTTTTAATTATTAATTAAGATTTTTTCATTATTCTAAGTTTTTATTCACCTCTAAATTACTTAATTGCTATTGCTGTCCGATATTGAAGTGTCGTTTTTCACAATGAAGCTGGTTTATGCGTACGCAGCGCAGGTAACGGCGCCCACTCAATGCAAGGCAAATACATTGCTCTCTGCTGAGAGTGCTGCTTTTTGTTGCATTTTCAATAACGTTTTGTTTTTTATTTGTGTCTGTATGTAAAGAAAGATACTGTTTAATTTTGCTTTACTGGAATTTGTTATGCAAATAAAGAGAAAGAGGATATACATAAATTATATTTGTTATTTATTAAGGGAAAGAGCGAATTTAGTTTAAGAAAATATCAATTACCAAGTATGAATACTTATAATGCAATGGGAAAAATAGGTATGAGAGGATAAATATAACAGGTAAAAAAGAATGAATAGAGAAGCATATGTTGTTGGCAGTGGAAGTATTAGTATATTACTTTATGAGTAAATTTAAATTTTCATTGGAATATTATATTTATTTATTATTAAATTATTATTTATTCTCTTTAAATCAATATTTTCTATATTTGTGGTCTTTTAATGGTAAAGATCAGTGACAATCACAGCCAAATGTATGACATGGAATAATTTAAAATTCGTTGAATATACATCAATTAATTTCAAACGAAAACATTAAAAAGTGTTTTGTTTTCAAAATCAGTACATTTTTCAAGAATTAATGATGTATAAGGGACATACATACAAGTAGTGTGACAGTCTAAGCAAAAATATATTTTTTTGGGAATATAAAAAACAAAACTAAATTATTAGCTGTTTTCCAATTTTAGGTTATATTTACATATATTTTTGGAATACACAGTACAATTTGTGCAGAAAAAAATTCAGCCTTTTCTGTGAATGAAACCTAAATATATATTCCAGAAGACATTGTTAATCACTTTTTTTCGAGGAAAGTGTGCTTAACACATTTTTTAATAGTTTTTGTAATAGTAGTTTTTTCCTTTTTATATTGAAATAAACAATTTTTTAGGACACGAAAACAATGATAACATTCAACTACATTTTTTTTATTTATTTAGGAAAAAAAAGTAAATTCAGTTTCAAAATATCAAAATATGTATAATCGATATATGACCTAAGCAGAGTGTTGTTCAAAGCAATTGATACAAAAGGTATTAATCGTTTTTGCAGTTTTTCAAGCATAAGACGTGAAACTCGTTTTGTAGCCATCTTTTGTAGCACACCGAGCACCTTGTTTTAGTTATCCTTTTGGGTCCGTCAGCTTCCTTCAAAATATGCTTGATTGTACCACCTGCGGTGTCTGTGGTTGCTCAGAGACCACGAACATATCTGTTGGTTCCTCTTCTATCTCAGATGCTGGTTTGTCAGATTGGCCTAGAACCAGCTTTCTCTCTAGTTCTTCTTTTCTTCATTTTTTTATTGTTGATTTCATTGTACAGGTGCAGAGCGTTGACAACAGTTGTTACAGTGATTAGATGGAAAATGTTATTTTAAAGGTATAACTTATTGAAATAACCAGATTTTTTGTACAATTTCATCCTGAATATATCCTTAATGTGGGAGCAGGACTTGGTGCCTTTCATATTCCATATAATTAAGAAAGATGTAAAAAAGGGAGAGTTCCTTTTATGTAAGATGCTTTAACAATGTAATCAAGCATATACCCTCAACATGACTATGTCACCATTCCATTGGATGTTACATACTTCAACAAGCAAAGAAAAACTTAATTTTAGCGAATTGCGACTTTAGAGCTGAAAGTCAATAGTGTTGAGAGCTCAACTCGAAATGTATCAAATGTTACGTATACGCACTGTTGCAATTTGACTTTAGCTGTTGCATCCAACGGCACTTGAACAAAACCATCACCACATACTTGTCTACTTGTCAGTGATAGTAAGAGCAGTAAGTGGCCACATCACTCAGCGTTTGAGCACAACAGGTGGCAGATTTGCGTCAATTAAAGTTGATGTACATGCATACATACATACAAGTATATAACATGATACTTCGCTAGTGTAGTATATAAACATACCAAGTATACGCTGAAGTGGTCTTACAGATTTCTGCGCAATTTGGCATTGACGAAACCCCAGTTTTCCGTCAACTTGCATTCAGCCATAATTGAAGCACTACTTCAGGATGCGCAACAAATGTTGCAACCACACAATTGAGCGGTGGATTTTTTTCGGCACCCCACCACGACGAAGCTTCAAGTGCATGCATGTTTATGTGATATATGCGAATGTGCATGTGACTGAATTTGTATATAACATGTTGCCAACTGACTAACATGATCATTAATTTTGGTTGTTTCTTTGTGATAGTGAGCAACATTGTTGCTACAATGAAGTATTATGTACAAACTGTTCATCTGTTGCGGCTTATTTATAGCGGTTATTAGGTCGGATCATTTTTGGAAGAAAATCTTAAAAAATATTATTAAAAATTTTTTTTTAACTAAAAGAAAGTTTTAACATGTGTTTATGCCAAGAGTGATTGAAAAAACTTTACCGAAAAGCTCTACTTGACAGAATTGCCATCACAATCCAAAAAAATTTAGAGAAAATTTGAATTTTTTTCAGGGTGTTACAAATTTCGTGACAAACTTAACATACCCTATTCAGGGTGTAGAAATTATAAAAAAAAACTAAGACCTACGATCGTCATTATCATTAACTCAATAAATTAAAAAATAAGTATTTCGAAGTTAAAAGAAAAAAACAAAACTAATGGCAGCAAAGATTACAAAAGCAATTATTTTAGAGAAGAAGAATAGTCGTCTTAATTATACAAAATAGAAATTGGATTTTTTCCATAAAAAGTTTAAGGGGTATTCTAGTTTAGAAGCATGAATTTCAGATAATTTTTAAAGTGTCGTAAAAAAAAGGCAATTAATATTTTTACTATCCATTTTTTTATTAGTTATTTATTAATTTTCGAAGAGTACATAAAAAAATTAAAAACTAAAAAACTTAAAAAATATCAAAAATTATGAGCTGGCGAAGTGGGGGGTCTCTAAAAATTTCCACGTGACCATGCCCATGATCAACCCTCCTAGTTATCTGAAACCAAAGAAAAAAAGATTATTAATCTAGAATAGTCGGAACTATGGAAAAGTGGGAAACATTTTTCTTCACAAAATGGCGACTGCCTGAAAAAAAAAATTTTTTTTTGATCACTTTTTCTGACTATTTCGAATTTTTTAAAAATAATAAAAATAAAAATTTTGGGATGGGGCTAGTTCCAACCATAGACAAGGCTATAAAAAAGACTCTGTAAAATTTCAAGTAAATCGGTCCAGTAGAACCTGAGGGACCGTGGGCATCGTTCCGAAAAAGTCAGTTTTGAGAAAAACGCGTTTAAAGTTTCGCGTTCCGGCCGAACCAGTTTGGATGCCGGGTCAGAAAAATGCCTATATCTCCGAAAATAATTTGAATTTTGAAAAATCCTCTTGTACACATATTCTTGAATAGTTAACTTTGAAAATATAAAAAAAATCGATTTGTTTAAATTTCTAGACTAGAATACCCCCTTAAAACAATGAAATATGTCATAAAACAATATAATAATTTTACACCAACAAAACGTATGTACTCACTATAATATCAATAAATAAATGTCAAATATAAGAGGAAATTATTTCATAAATAAATAAAAGAGATAAAAAGCTTCTCATAATAAAAACAGACTAAAATAATAAAAATAGTTCAATAAAGAACACACCGAATAAACTAAAGATACTATTGCATTTCAGAAAAATTAATGCCAAATAAATCATGAATCAATAATTATCTAATTTATTCATAAGCTTAATTTAGTTGCACGAAAAAAAACAACTTTTTTTCCTAAATTTACGCAAAAATTAAAATATGATCATATACTACTTTCATAAACAACAATACCATCCACGTAACCAAAAGCTCAATACCAAAATCATCAACATCACTATTTTCTTTATTTTTTTCAATTTTCCAAAACTCATTTCAAAATACTTTAATTTGACACCTAAATCATCAAAATCATCGAAATCGGTTAACACTTACTGAAACTACGAAAAAATGCTTATTTCTCCATTTTATCGTGATTTCGTGATATCAAAATCGGTTAAGATTTACCGAAATTATGGAAAAATCACAATTTTTTTCATTTTTCGAAAACCTCTCTCAAATCCCTTTAGTCTGACACCAAAATCATCAAAATCGGTTAAGAATTCCCGAAATTACGAAGAATCTCTATTTTCGCCATTTTTTCCAAAGCTTCTCTTTAATCCCGTCAATTTGAGATCAGAATCGTCAAAATCGGTTAAAAATTGCTGAAACTATGAAAAAAGTGCATTTTTCTTCGTTTTTTCCAAACTTCCAAAACTCGATTTCAATCCCGTCAATTTGACACCAAAATCATCAAAATCGGTTAAGAATTGCCGAAATTACGAAAAAATTTCAATCTGGTCCCCCCCGCCACACGGCGGCGCAAGCAAAAAATTTCATTTCCCAAATCGCCAATTTGCACCAGGCACCCAGAAGCGCCCAGTAGGTAGCTGCCGCGAAAAAATCTTTTCCTGTAGCCTACCTCAAAGGCGCAGTATGAACTGCGCTACCGTCATATACAGGACAACCGGAACTGAAGGCTGATGCCACGTTTACGTTTATAACTTCCATAATTCAGCACCGATTTTGATCATACAGGCACCAAATGAAAGTGTAAGCGTGCAGCTACATGATCAAATACTAACGAATGGTAGCAAACTACAAATAGAAGATATTTTTTTAAGAAAATGTGTCGAAGCAACTATATTATAAAAAACTGAAAATTTCATATTAGTAAAGTAAGATGAAAGGATCTTCGCATTATCAATCACTGGAAGTATGCTTCATAAGTATATTCTGTTAACGTCAACATTTCAACTTCAAAACATTCCTTATTAATGCATGTTTTTGAATAGCTTCTTTCTAGCTGAATTGCCATGCTCACGTAATAGATAAAAGTAAGTGCATACACTTATGTGTTCTAGAAGCCATCATATTTCATTTGCCACAAAAATCATTGATATCGGCTGGGTTTTTCCAAAGTGCTTGTCGCGCACGCAACTACAGGAAATGGTGGATAATGCAGTACTAATGCATAAGGATCGCATATTCCCTATAACTTCGGTAAAACTGACCCGTTTTCAATGATTTCAGTGGCAAACGAAAGGTGATCGCTTCTAGAAAACACTTGTATTATGCTCTTACTTTCATCTCTTACGAAAGCATGGCAGTTCAGCTAGAAAGAATCTATTCAAAAACATTCATTAATTAAGAATGTGTTGAAGTTGAAATGTTGCCGTTAACGTATACTTATGAAGCGTATATTTAGTGATTGATAATGCGAAGATCCTTTCATCTTACTTTATTAATATGAAATTTTTATTTTTATCGTACACTTGCTGAGACAATTTGCATCAAAAACTATCTTATATTTGTAGTTTGTTATAATTTCTTAGTATTTTATCGTGTAACTGCACGTTTGTCCTTTCATTTGGTGCCTATATGATCCAAATCGGTGGCGAATTATAGAAGTTATTCGTATTATTGTGGCAGCAGCCTTCACTTCCTGCTGTCCTGCAGCTGTGGGCAAGGCAGTCTCACTTGCGCCTTTGAGGTAGGCTACAGGAAAAAATATTTTTTTGCGGCAGCTACCTACTGGGCGCTTCTGGGTGCCTGGTGCAAATTGGCGATTTGGAATGAAATTTTTTGCTTGCGCCGCCGTGTGGCTGTGGGTGACCAGATTGCAATTTTTTCGTAATTTCGGCAAATCTTAGCCGATTTTGATGATTTTGGTGTCAAATTGACGGGATTGAAGTCGAGTTTTGGAAATTTGGAAGAAACGAAGAAAATGCACTTTTTTCATAGTTTCGGCAATCCTTAACCGATTTTGACGATTCTGATCTCAAATTAAAGGAATTTGAGAGGAGTTTTGGAAAAGTGGAAGAAAAAAACGATTCTTCGTAATTTCGGCAAGTCTTATCCGATTTTAATGATTCTGGTCTCAAATTGACGGGATTGAAGAGGAACTTTGGAAAAAATGGAGAAAATAGAGATTCTTCGTAATTTTGGCTTTCTTGCCGATTTTGATGACTTTGGTGTCAAATTAAAGGGATTTGAGAGAAGTTTTGGTAATTGGAAGAAATGAAGGAAATTATGATTCTACGTAAATAAAATAAAAGTAAATAAAAATATATTTTTTTATTCAAAAATCTTTATTTGACATAGTATATCCAAAAACTGGATTTTACTAAAAAATTTGCATACATGATTTTCACAGTAAGAGTTAATTTTTCTTATTTAACATAATGTTTTGTATACTCTTGCGTGTCTTTCGACTGTTTTCATTATCTTGTTTTACCTTTTATTTTTTTTATTTTTTATTTAAGAGAAAAGTATTAAATACAACTAAATATAAAGTTTTACATTTGTGATGAATAATGAAACGCAGCTTCCTTATATGTCCTTTGATTGGCGTGTCGGCAATCAGCGTGCTGCATATAAGCGAGTGTGAAGAGTTAGTGGTTCCGGGCGTGGGATGACGATACGTCAAATGGAGATTCTTATATGTCAATGCCGGAAAGTGGGTTTTACGCGTGCTTGAAGGCTCTCGTTTGTCAACATTACAGTATTCTTGACTTTATACTGTTTAACGAATGTGTAGATAAAATCAATCAGAACGTCCAACATGTCATCGAGAAGGCCTGCAAAGTTACCTGGAATATGTTAAAAAAATTATCAGTTGTAAGAAACACCTATGTATGCTAAGCATGTATGTATATGTAATACTGTTTATGCATTAAGGAATTACATGGGTTTCCTCGGGTTCAACAATTTTTTCTCATAAAAAATTAAATATTTAATAGAATGTTTTTAAAAATAAAATTGTCAAAATTATTACGAAAAAAATGTATTAACCTCAGCCATTGCATTGTATAAATATATATTTATATTTAAAAATTACGGAAAAATTGGGGTAAAACTTAAAGAAATATTGTAGATATCCTAAGAAAGCTGTAATATAAAGCTTTAATAAAATTTAATTTTTATAGAGTTGCCATATTTTAAATTTATTATTAAAAATATTTATATAAAGTTGATTGAACATCAATTCTTAAAGCTTTTTTTTTAACAATAGATTAGAAATAAAAATTAATAAAACTTCCCACATAAATAATTAAAATCTTCAATGATTTCAAAAAAACGATCAATAGTTTTACGATTTTTACTAAATTCTAGGGTTGCTAACAGAATAAAAAAAAAATTAGGACAATATGTGAAAACAAAAAAAATTTCAGAGTTTTAAATAAACAATATTTGATATTTTCATGTTTTTTAATGTTATATTGATTTTCTGTAAAATTCTATTGAAAATATCTCGAAATTGTATCTATCCCAAAAACAATATGTATTATAAGATACCCAAAACTACCATAACACCACATTATCCACCCTAATACACTAGGCCCACACAAGCCGTACTGATACTGTCTCTCTCTTTCTCTTGTAATACTTATATAACCATATACCGTATACTCGTGCACAGATTTCAGGCGCTTTTGCGAGCGCTAACCCTCTACTTATAGCTACTCCACTTGCGGCAGTGATAAACGCCGCGTGTTGACCATTCGCTTGAACTCAAATGGCGCTTGACGCACTTTTACAACGCACACAGTGTACGTATAGTAACAACAACAACAACTCAACTACGACACATTAAATGCGTGCTTAAGTGCCACATTAAGTGTGTAATTTACAGCTAGAGTAGTCAGCTCAGCCTATCAGCCGCAAGGAACTCACCGTAATCACCAACGGCCCGGCCGCCGCTGAGGCACATGTGCAACGGCGCAGCATTTTATAACCTTCCGCCTATTAGTGGCGCGCGGCCAGCGTTTGCTGGCGTTAGCTGTAAAAGTTTGGGGCGCGTATTTATGAGCGATAAATTAACGTCAGGTCGCCGAAATTGTCGTCGCGGTCTTTTGTTAACGCACAAACAAAGCGTGAGCTATGAACAGCGCAGTTCGAAGGTCAGCCGCAGCCAAGTCCTTTTGATCGCCAGGCTTTTCATAATTCACTCATCATTACCTGGCACAATTGCGCTTAACAGGCGTTAATTAGGTTGCTTTAAACATTTGTTATTGTATCCTTTTAATTATTATTGTGGTCTTAAGCGTTGACAATACCTTATACATACTTAAGTTTCACTTAAGGTCGACAGCATTGTATTTGGTTGCTTTTGTGCACAAATAATAAAAATGACACGATGTTTGTGGCTGAAAAGCACAACTTCTTAACTCCCCTTTTATAAATACTGAGAAAAATCATTACAACTAATTACTTTGATGCATTGTGTTCGCCCGTGGCCCCGCTCATCTGAGGCGCAAGCAAAAATTCGGATTTTCATCTACATTTCTTCATCATTTCCTATAAATGCATTGCGCAATAAGTTGGAATTTACATTACTGTCTGCATTTAGCTTTAGTGAGATCCATTTACCAGAAAAAAGTTAATGCATCGAACGGCCATGTCAATATATTATTAGTACAACGTCATAACTAAAGCCAATAAGAATTTCAGTTCACTCTCTTGGCTCGAGTAACTCATTCCAAAAACGTTTCGACTGCGTGGGTATACTTCACACGAATTACTTGTGTTTTGATAAAAGGCCACCTCATGACTAAGCAGGTTTAATGAGGGATCATGCTGACATTTTCTAACTTATTTCCAAAAGTAATCTTCATTTAAAGCAAGATATTCAGCAGCATCTCTAACATGTAAATTTTCTGGTACCGAAACGTTCAGAGTGTAAGAAA
>JBAWJQ010002874.1:0-11560 GCA_037783105.1 Bactrocera zonata
CGTGAAGAGGCGCCTAACTTAGACTCAGACAAGGAGAATTACGATTCAGTGGCTAATGCGAAAAAGCGAAATAAACGACATCGCCGCTCGCGGGCTGCCCGCAAATGTGTGCGACCTAAAAAATTGCAGTGGCAGAGCAATCCAAAAGACTTTATGTTTTTTTGCAAGAAAAAGGATTTTAATCGCAGCAAGAAGATATGTCGCGGCTATCTAAAAGAGGCAAGAAAGATAGTGGAATCCGATATACGCATCGAGAATTTCAGCCTCAATCAGACCGTAGAGAGATTCCATTGGAATGCAAAATCTTTGCTGATGGATATAATGCGTTTACGTCATCGCGCGCGTTTCGCCTTACTTGACACTCTGGAATGTCTTGAAATGCTACATGGTAATAATGGAGTTAAGAAAAAGTAGATGTGATAAGTAAAGAAATTAATTTAAGCCAAGATTTTTCAACTGTTTTTTTGTTTTTTATATATGTGAAGCTGTTTTTAACTCACCTTGGGCCCGACCATTCAAATCACTACGCTTTTCAAAAACAGTTCAATACTACATTTAAATTGTCCTGTTTATTTTTGTTTCTTTTAGTTTATATATTTATTAATTTGTTATTTTATTAGGTCATTGAGCCTTCACTGACTTGAGCTCAATATGGTTGACCTGATAGTTCAAGTCTCTAGCTCATGGCTATATATTTGTTTATTTATGGGCGTTCTATTGTGGTATGAAAACTAGTTAGTTAAATCTCAGGAGTTATAATGTCACATAATCTCAGACCGACAACATTTTCTTGTTTTACTAAAAATAAAAAGTGGAGACAACAATCCGGAACAGAATGTTGCTTAATTCCTGGTTTTTTAAAAACATATTTATGGAGGATTTTTAGTAGGTTGTAGCTATCTTAAAAAAATGAAACCTGTTTAGTTTGGTTAATAAGTACGTCTAGTGGAAAGATATGGAGAGTATGTGAGGTAAACATCATCCAGAGAATCGGAAATCAATATATTAGCTATATGAGATAAAACTAAGGTCTAGACTAATTTCATTAAAATTCAGCTCTGAACCATATAATTTTTGTGAAAAATTGTTCACGGACCGTTTAATTCCAATCGCATTATAATAATTATTGGTAGTATAAGAGAGTTGGTGTAATCCGTGGATCGACTTCACTCTAATATTATATATTCGTTTTATCTTGCTATGATATTGGGAGATCCAAATAGAGGTCCTTTTTTCAATAGCCTATTTTTGATCATATCACCCTTGAGTCGTGTCTAGCTGTCATGTTATTTTTGTTCAGTATTGTTTGGCATTTATTTATTTTTTTAGTTACTTAAGTCTGTGAACATTAATCTTACTGACTATAAGAAAATTACGATTTAAATTCTTCTTCTTCTTTACTGGCGTAGACACCGCTTATGCGATTATAGCCGAGTCAACAACAGCGCGCCACTCGTTTCTTCTCTTCGCTACGTGGCGCCAATTGGATATTCCAAGCGAAGCCAGGTCCCTCTCCACTTGGTTCTTCCAACGGAGTGGAGGTCTTCCTCTTCCTCTGCTTCCCGCGGCGGGTACTGCGTCGAATACTTTCAGAGCTGGAGTGTTTTCATCCATCCGGACAACATGACCTAGCCAGCGTAGCCGCTGTCTTTTAATTCGCTGAACTATGTCAATGTCGTCGTATATCTCGTACAGCTCATCGTTCCATCGAATGCGATATTCGCCGTGGCCAACGCGCAAAGGACCATAAATCTTTCGCAGAACTTTTCTCTCGAAAACTCGCACGTGCACATTGGGGTAAAATGTGTCGATTTTGGAGATTAATTCAAAAATCAAAATGCAAGGTACAAGTAAATTTTTAGTATCAAACAAAAGTAGATAAAATTCTACATCACTAACTGAACAAATATTTGGCAAAAAATTTACAGTTTTCTTGTAATATTCTCTGAAAATTGTAAGTTTATTTCTTTTTGTATGCGCACAGTGATATACGTGATTTTTTTTTTTAATTTTTCGAAGCTTTTTATTTTCTTTAACTGGGCAAATCTTGAGAAAATTGTACTGAAGCCTTCTTGTTCAGGTAATTTAGTGAATACAAAAAGATTTCATTTGTGTTTTTACGTGTCTCTAAGTATTTTAATTTTTTTTTGGGCGAAAGCCTTAAAATATTGGGTTTTCGACCTTATATGCAGACATATAGTTGTGAGTTAAGCGGGGTAAAGCAAATCTTGTTTCATTCCTGTAATCTATGGCTGTTGTGGTTTCTTTTTGTAAAAAAAAAAAGTTGCGCCAATACTGCGCACTTTCTCAGTATATGCATTTCTTTATACGAACTGCCTGGTCAAACATACACGAATTTCTCAAGGCAGAAGAAGAACAAATACAGCAATTGCAAAAAAAAAGGTTTGTTATTGTTTTTGTTGTTTAGTGGGTGCCTGTTTGCTTTGTTCACACCCTACGTTACGATAAGCGGCAGTTTAAATGCATAAAAACATATTCCGGAATAGTCTAAAATTCGCGTTTTACTTACATATGTATAATAATAAACATCATCACATACATTTTTGAAATAAAATTTTGATTTCTTACATTTTGTAATAATTAATTAATATGGCATAAGGTTCTTATCTAAGGTTTAGGGTATATGTAAAATCATGATAACCGACATTGTTTTTTCCGCAATTTTTATTACTAATGTTTGTATGTTTGTATGTCATGTGCAGTCGAGAGAAATAACAATAGTGATGTATATTTAACTAACATGGTAAAAGCGATACCGACATTGACTACATTTAAAGAGGATAAAAATATTACTATCTTCCTTATAGGAACCAGTTCTAATGTAATTTGCGTTCCTCGTCAAAGTCTTTATGGCATAATGAAAAACTCTGGCTGTGATAAATTTAATGAAAAATTTGAATTTTTAAAAGAGCAATTGAAAAAGCGTATTGAGCCATCTGATGAATTTATAAAAGAGTTTGATGACAGAATAAAACCTTTATCAGTCAATTTAAAATTCGTTGGAGCAGAGCCAATAGGCATGAAGAGCGTTTCCTTAGAATAAACCAAAGTTGGCTGGATTCTTCGATAGGTTTCACCCATTCACAAGGAATGAAACGTGGCCGCAAAGAACTTTCATTTGAAGAATCAAATGAGAAAACGAAGCAAAAAAAAAGTAAATGTTTAAGAGATAGTGTGCCTTTGCCTTTATTAGCTTATGCTGCATAAATGAGTTTTAGAGCTTCAAGGCAAGTGGAAGCGTCAAAGATAGTGAAAGAGGTTGCAAGTTCACCATCGAGAGCGAAAAAATTTCATAAAAGTATTGCCAAATCATCACTATCACAGCAAATGTCCAAAGAAGACGCTTTATTTGTTTTGGTGGAAGCAAAGTTATCTCGACAACAGTACAATGTTATAAGGCAATCTGCTCTAGATAGGTTTCCTTGCTATTCATATGTATGTCCAATCAGCAAAAAAGGATTGTTATCCTAGACGTGAGAGCATGCATTTTTGCGAGATTTCAGCACAAGTAAGCTTGCAAGCCCTGTTAGACCATACCACTGAGCGTATAACTTTAGAACAAAATAACGTAATTAAAACATTGAACGATGAGGAAATGACGAATTTATGCTTGTACACTAAGTGGGGATTCGATGGAAGCTCTGGACACAGCTCATATAAGCAAGCGTACCATAATCTGGGTGCAAATGATTCATCAGTTTTCATCACCAGTATTGTTCCAATCAGGTTGATTTGTGGAAGCAAAATTATATGGCAAAATCCTCGCCCAGCTTCTACCAGGTTCTGCAGGCCTTTAAAAATTGAATTTGTTAAAGAGTCCACAGCTGTTTCTAGAACTGAAAACGAAAGAGTTGGTATAGAAATACGAAATCTTGTTAGTTCGGTTATACCTTATGGAAATAAATATTTGGAAGTTAAACACAATTTAATTTTATCTATGGTTGATGGAAAAGTATGCAACGCATTAACAGAAACAACATCTACACAAAGATGTTATTTATGTGGAGCTAGCTCGACAGATTTTAATAAAATTGATGAAATGGTGAAGAAAGTTGTAAAAACAGAAAATTTACAATTTGGGCTTTCAATACTTCATAGGTGGATTAGGTTCTTTGAATGTCTTCTCCACTTATCATATAAATTGTTTATAAAAAAGTGGCAAGCTCGAACAGAAAGCGAAAAACTATTAGTTTCGGAAAATAAAGCACGGATTCAAAAAGGATTTAAAGATAAAATTGGTCTGATTGTTGACCAACCGAAACTTGGCTTTGGGAATTCTAACGATGGCAATACAGCTAGGCGTTTCTTTCAAAATCCCGAGATGTCAGCAGCAATTACTAAAGTTGACAAAAATTTGATTAAAAAGATGCATACGATACTCGTAGTTGTTTCTAGTGGGCATGATATTGAGGTACAGAAGTTTCGTGACTACGCTTTAAATACAGCAAAATATTTCGTTGAATGTTATCCTTGGTATAACATGCCTCCAACACTTCACAAATATTTTATCCATGGACCAGAGATAATATCGCACGCTATGTTGCCAGTCGGACAATTATCAGAAGAAGCTCAGGAAGCTCGAAACAAAGATTTAAGGAATTTTAGAGAACATTTTTCGCGCAAATGCAGCGGAAAAAAAGCAAATGAAGACATATTTAACAGACTTTTAATCAGTTCTGACCCCGTTATATCAACCACAAGAAAATTACCAAAAAAAAAGTGCAGGATTTACCCAAAGAAGCATTAGAGTTGATCGTGATAGAGAGTGGCAATAATAATGAAGTTGATGACGACGATGATGATGAAGGCGATGATAAAAATTCAAGCGAAGACGACAATGATCATGAATATGATTATAATGATGAAGAAACAGTTTATATATTTTAAATAAAATTTGAAGCTTAAAAAAATTAAAAATTTCGAAAACCGATGTTCAGCATATATTTGTTTTTTAAGATATAAAAAAAAAAAACAATCAAAAAACTTGAATTGCATTATTTTCTTACTTCTTTATGATTAATTAACTACAAAAAAATAACTTTTCCATAACTAGAAGACTTGTGGGAATTAATCGCCATTTTGAGCACCATTTACCCCACTGTGCGTCGACTCATCGGTTGTTGTCATCGTCCAAGCCTCTGCACCATATAGCAGGACGGGAATTATGAGCGACTTATAGAGTTTAGTTTTTGTTCGTCGAGAGAGGACTTTACTTTTCAATTGCCTACTCAGTCCGAAGTAGCACCTGTTGGTGAGAGTAATCCTGCGTTGGATTTCCAGGCTGACATTGTTGGTGGTGTTTACGCTGGTTCCAAGATAGACGAAATTATCTACAACTTCAAAGTTATGACTGTCAGCAGTTACGTGAGAGCCAAGTCGCGAGTGCGACGACTGTTTGTTTGATGACAGGAGATATTTCGTCTTGCCCTCGTTCACTGCCAGACCCATTTGCATTGCTTCCTTGTTAAGTCTGGAGAAAGCAGAACTAACGGCGCGGATGTTGAGGCCGATGATATCAATATCATCGGCATACGCTAGTAGCTGTACACTCTTATAAAAGATTGTACCTGCTCGATTCAGTTCTGCAGCTCGAATAATTTTCTCCAGCAGCAGATTGAAAAAGTCGCACGATAAGGAGTCCCCTTGTCTGAAACCTCGTTTGGTATCGAACGGCTCGGAGAGGTCCTTCCCGATCCTGACAGAGCTTTGAGTGTTGCTCAGCGTCAGTTTACACAGCCGTATTAGTTTTGCGGGGATACCAAATTCAAACATCGCGGCATAGAGGCAGCTCCTTTTCGTGCTGTCGAAAGCAGCTTTGAAATCGACGAAGAGGTGGTGTGTGTCGATTCTCATTTCACGGGTCTTTTCCAAGACTTGGCGCATGGTGAATATCTGGTCGGTGGTTGATTTGCCAGGTCTAAAGCCACACTGATAAGGTCCAATCAGTTTGTTGACGGTGGGCTTTAATCTTTCACACAATACGCTCGGCAAAAACTTATATGCGATGTTGAGGAGGCTAATCCCACGGTAGTTGGCGCAGATTGTGGGGTTTCCTTTTTTATGGATTGGGCATAGCACACTTAAATTCCAATCGTTGGGCATGCTTTCGTCCGACCATATTTTACAAAGAAGCTGATGCATGCTCCTTACAAGTTCTTCACCGCCGTGTTTGAATAGCTCGGCCGGCAATCCGTCGGCCCCTGCCGCTTTGTTGTTCTTCAGACGGGCAATTGCTATTCGAAGCTCTTCATGGTCGGGCAATGGAACGTCTGCTCCATCGTCATCGATTGGGGAATCGGCTTCGCCTTCTCCTGGCGTTGTACGTTCACTGCCATTCAGCAAGCTGGCGAAGTTTTCCCTCCATAATTTGAGTATGCTTTGGGCATCGGTGACTAGATCACCTTTGGGGGTTCTACAAGAGTATGCTCCGGTCTTGAAACCTTCTGTAAGTCGCCGCATCTTTTCGTAGAATTTTCGAGCATTACCCCTGTCGGCCAGCTTATCAAGCTCTTCGTACTCACGCATTTCGGCCTCTTTCTTTTTCTGTCTACAAATGCGTCTTGCTTCCCTCTTCAACTCTCGGTATCTATCCCATCCCGCACGTGTTGTGGTCGATCGTAACGTTGCGAGGTAGGCAGCCTGTTTTCTCTCCGCTGCCACACGGCACTCCTCGTCGTACCAGCTGTTCTTTTGCACTTTCCGAAAACCAATGGTTTCGGTTGCAGCTGTACGTAAGGAGTTTGAAATGCCGTCCCACAGTTCCCTTATACCGAGTTGTTGACGAGTGCTCTCAGAGAGCAGGAGTACAAGCCGAGCAGAAGATCGTTCGGTGTCTGTTGTGATTGCAGCTTCTCAACGTCGAACCTTCCTTGTGTTTGTTGGCGTGCGTTTTTTGCTGCACAGAGGCGGATGCGAATTTTGGATGCAACAATATAGTGGTCCCAGTCGATGTTAGGGCCTCGGAGCGCACGCACATCTAAAACACTGAAGACGTGTCTTCCGTTTATCACAACATGATCGATCTGGTTGGTGGTTTTTCGATCCGGAGACTGCCAGGTAGCTTGATGAATCTTCTTATGCTGGAATCTAGTACTACAG
Organism: Bactrocera zonata; assembly: GCA_037783105.1. NCBI lineage: Eukaryota > Metazoa > Arthropoda > Insecta > Diptera > Tephritidae > Bactrocera > Bactrocera zonata. The sequence continues at coordinate 7,120 of JBAWJQ010002874.1, forward strand.
ATAACCATATTTCGATCAGCCTCAACCCATTTGGGGATGTTTCCTCGTGGAAGCTGAATTTACCCACCGTAGTGCCAAAGATACCTTCTTTGCCCACCCTGGCGTTAAAGTCGCCAAGCACGATTTTGACATCGTGGCGGGGGCATCTCTCATAAGTGCGCTCCAAGCACTCATAAATTAGAATTCTAAGATAATAAAACTACAAATAAGCAAATAGATAGCTTAAACTAAAAAGTTAAGCGTGTTAATGAAGGAAGCCCTAGATTAAGAAAAATCGCGTAGAATTTTCTCGGCAATTAAGCACGCCTGAGAGCGGCATAATCCGCAAATTTAGTGTTCTCCTTTTTACCAAAAAATAAAAAAAGGGGGAATACATAGATCTGAGACAACCTTGAAGAGTATTGAGGTTAATCTTTCCTAATAAATAGGGACAGTCAATACCTCCATTAATTACACTGAAGACAAATGAAAGGCAGAGAACAGATCGTCGACTTTGAAGTCATTTAAGATGTAGCAATAAACGAGATACGATGGAACTTTAAGGAATGAAGGGCAAGTTTAAGAAAAATCTTTTGAACGCTTTCAATCCTATTAGTTGATCTCCAAGTGAACTCAGCATACTCCAACATAGAACGAATAAAAATTGTGTAAAATAATTTCAACGTAAAAGGTTTGTAAAAATGGAAGCATTTCGCCAGGCCAAGCCAAGCACAGAGACTGATTTAGATGCGATGTAATTGATGTGATTAATGAAATAAAATCTATTGCCAGAGATTACCCCAAGATCTTTGATTTCATTTACACATTTTAGGACGCAATTTGAAATATTGTAACTAGAAGGTAAGATGCTGCGACCGCTCACATATGAGATTTGCGAACATTACATGGAAATAAAGAATGTGTTTCACGCGCTTCGCTCAACCATCATCCATGTTGAGACCCAGGCATACATTATAGAATAATATTTCGAAGATCCGACATTTTGGAGACATATTTTGTTTAACGATCAGAGCTATTTCGATTCAGGCCTTAGAGCAAACCATTACGCATGTCATTCGACAATTACCAGATGAAATGCGTGAACGAGTCATCGAAAATTGGGCTCAACGAATGGAACATCTGAGATGTAGCTGCGGCCAACATTTGAATAAGATTATCTTCAAAAAATAAATATCAAAGAATTTTCTTTCGATTGGTAATAAACATTCTCCACTAAATTAGAAGTTTCTGAGATTTTTCTTTAAACTCGAAATGGATCCCATTTACATGATTTAAGGAGACTAAAGAATGTTTTTTGAACCGATTCTTCTCCAGTTTTGATACTACGACGTATCAATACCAGAAGTAGATGCTCCAATATTTAGGGAATAATTCTATGGAAACGATTGTGCCAAATTTATCCATTTTAGGCACAAAGTTATACTGATCTGAGCAATATTTACTCTTTGAATTTCATTATAATATCATACATATTGACGATATAGGCAATATAATGTCAACGGAGATTCGAAATTATTTATGCAATGTACAAATATGGGGTCTATGGGAGAAATTGAGTCGATCTACCCACAAATATACAGTTATCATTAAAAAATTGCCTCCGAATTTCAGTACTAGACTGATATTTTCGGTAGAAAGTCAACCATAGGTACTAGAATATACGTATTGAGTATATCAGTTCGTTAACAGCCACATAGACTGCGATTTCAAAAATGTTTCCAGATGATATTGAGCACTTAAAAGGCACTATTTTCGCAAAGTCTTATTTCAATAAGATGCATTACCTTTGATTTATAAACTGTGAAACAAAAAGAATCTGATTGAGGAACCAATTCTTATATGTAAATGGGATGTAGGACAGATTGAAGCCCCGTTTCGCATATTTTCACAATGGTAAATGGTAATGACTGGATAATTTTATAAATCAAATTTGGTTAAAATTTGTCAAGTAGGTTAAGAAATAAGTGGTTTCACCTAATAGAGGTCGGTGCTAGAGCTGTTGTCCAATTTTGGGAGCAGCTCCAATGAAGTCCTTTCGATCTGAAATTTAATGCTTCTAACATATTTACTTAATGATTTATCGCGCATGACCATGGACGTGGTTATAATACGTTTTTCATAGTTCCGAAGGAAGTACTAAAAATATTGGTCCAAAGCGAATTTATTTAATTGGTTAATAATAAAACTAGATTATTTTCAATATTTTGTATACTTTTAGAAACTAATTTAGAAACTTAAATTCTTCAAGGAGTTGGTGCCGTTTAACCAGTCAATGCATAGCCCAAGGTCTCAGCTGAAAGACATGTATTTTTAGTTAAATAACTTGGAATCATAAAGTAGAGAAATTCCTCGAAGTTAAAATATTTAATGTCATAAAGAAACTGCTACCAACAGACAGATAATTCAGAACATTTTTTTAGTGAGGTTTATCTGTATCTAAGTTGAACAGTGTGACGTTCCTGAGGCTTCAAATGCTACACCATATTTTAATGGCAAACTTGATTACTTTAAACCATCCAAGGAAGGGCCAAATCAAACAAAATTATCCCGGATAAGTCTCGTCCAGCAACGTTGTTGTATAGCAAAGAGATAAAAAAAATTAAAGGATTCAAAAAAAAAAACAAGAATCTACAAAAATATATATCATTTCCCAAAGAGACAACAAAACCTTTATTTCTTCGAAAACTGCATTACTGCAGACATGTCGTCAAATGACAAAGCTTTCTGTGCAAGCACTTGATTCCAATCGTCGAGTTGATATGGCAGCTATGTACTGTAGTTGTCCGATATCGGCGATACCAAATGAGCAGCGTCTTGGTGAAAAATAAACGTCTGGAAAATTTCTGGCCAATATCTCAAAAACTGAGGAACTATTTCGTATATACACAGTCGGACATAGACAAGGACAAAATCGACTCAACTTGTATTCATAAGGTCTACGATATTTAGTTTTGGATCTTACAAGCTTCGTGATAAATAGAATAAGACGTCAATTGAAAAGACCCTTGCCTGACTCACTGCCTATGTATATACATAAATCCTAAATCCATATGATTCTAGTTAGTTTTAACATCCAACAAGGGTCAGTATAAATTTATCAGCTGTCGAATCATTCATTTGTGAATTGTATATTTTTAAGGGGAAACCTTATTTTCGCGTGTTAATACAATATTGCTTTTTGAAAAAAAAAAATATTGAGCAAAAATTTGGTTTGATGACGAATTTCCGAGCATTGCCTCAGGAAAATAAATCATCAAGAACGTAAACGCAATATACCACATATCATAAGAGATTGTTGCCGACGAAAAAATCAAAACAAATCCACAAAATAATTTTGGATTACCCCAAAGTGATAAAGAAAAGTTTGGACATAGCAGGCACTCTAAAGATACCAACTGAATGTGTATCATTCAGGAATTCACGGATTCACGAATATTTGGGTAGAAAAAAGCTCTGTGCAAAGTGGGTGGGAGCTCACTTTGGACAAAAAACAACAACGAATTGATGTACCGGGACACAAGTTAGTGAAAATGATGGCTAAACTGCATGAATAGGACTTCAAATTGCTTCAGCATCCACCATATTCTCCATATCTGGCACCCAATGATTATTTCCTGTTCTCAGATCTTAAAAGAAGAAAAATGACTTCGAAGAACTGCGTCTTACTATGGTAAGCCGGGCACTTTTCAATTAACCTGGCTATTTGTTCGACAAAATCCATAAATAATAAACAAAAAAGAATACGTTAATAAAATATCGAAAGAAATCCGACCTCAATTGAAGACACTAAAAATGCAGGTCTATTATTCGACCAAGCATCACTGACAAAGTTCGGATAGCAATGGCACCGATAGAGAGCAACAAAGCTAAGATGACAGACGAATAACTAAATGACCTCAAGTACGTTCCTGAGGACTTAACATATTGTAGAACTAATTTAGACCAAGTAAACTTCATCTGATGGAAGGGCACATGAAATATTCAAGATATAAGATCTGCAAAAGATTTTGGTCGACAATGGCGAAATTTTTTTTTTCGATTGGTACTCGGAAAAATAAGTTCCTAGACACCTCTAAGCAAGCCTCTCCACATATAAGTTTTTAATTGTAACGGGAAGGTCCACCTACATACAGTTTTCTATTTTTTCTTATTATCAGATAGAAAAATTTATATCTCGCTTCCAACTTTTTGAAAAAATATCTTGTTCTTTAGATTTTGTAGAAAATTGAATGCCCTAACCAACCGTTTAAAAGACGTTAATAGTTAAAGTTTGATTATTTTTAGGAAAAATTTTTATTTCTTATGGATTTTATTACTCCATGAAAAAAATCATTATGAATGATGAAAGAGAGGCTTTCTTAGAGATGTCTAGGAACCTATTTTTCCGAGTACCAATCGAAAAAAAAAAAATTTAATCACCCTAATACCCAGAGTTTATGAT
>JBAWJQ010002875.1:0-357384 GCA_037783105.1 Bactrocera zonata
CTTAATAGCGTCTGTAGGCAAACCAGATGACAAGGACACTAAAGCCGTTCACCCAATTTCAAAACCAGAAGACAAACCGAAATCTCCGCTTGACATTGCTAAGCCTGTTCCTCATGTGTACTCTCCTGATGAATCAGAGGAAGAGTTTGACAAACCTGAAGTCGCTGATAAGAAACAAGTGTCACCATTAGTACCGTCTGTAGACAAACCAGATGACAAAGACACCAAAGACGTTCACCCAGTTTCAAAACCAGAAGACAAACCAAAATCTCCACTTGACATTGCTAAGTCTGTTCCTCATATGTACTCTTCTGATGAATCAGAGGAAGAGTTTGACAAACCTAAATTGGTTGATAAGAAACAAGTGTCACCATTAGTACCGTCTGTAGACAAACCAGATGACAAAGACACTAAAGACGTTCAACCAATTTCAAAACCAGAAGACAAACCAAAATCTCCACTTGACTTTGGTAAGCCTGTTCCTCATGTGTACTCTTCTGATGAATCAGAGGAAGAGTTTGACAAACCTAAAGTTGCTGATGTGAAACAAGTGTCACCATTAGTACCGTCTGTAGGTAAACCAGATGACAAAGACATTAAAGACGTTCAACCAATTTCAAAACCAGAAGACAAACCAAAATCTCCGCTTGACATTGCTAAGCCTGTTCCTCATGTGTACTCTTCTGATGAATCAGAGGAAGAGTTTGACAAACCTAAAGTTGCTGATGTGAAACAAGTGTCACCATTAGTATCGTCTGTAGGCAAACCAGATGATAAGGACACTAAAGACGTTCAACCAATTTCAAAACCAGAAGACAAACCAAAATCTCCACTTGACATTGCTAAGCCACTTTCTCATGCGTACTCTTCTGATGAATCAGAGGAAGAGTTTGACAAACCTAAAGTTGCTGATGTGAAACAAGTGTCACCATTAGTATCGTCTGTAGGCAAACCAGATGATAAGGACACTAAAGACGTTCAACCAAATTCAAAACCAGAAGACAAACCAAAATCTCCACTTGACATTGCTAAGCCTGTTCCTCATGTGTACTCTTCTGATGAATCAGAGGAAGAGTTTGACAAACCTAAAGTCGCTGATGTGAAACAAGTGTCACCATTAGTACCGTCTGTAGGCAAACCAGATGACAAAGACATTAAAGACGTTCAACCAATTTCAAAACCAGAAGACAAACCAAACTCTCCGTTAGTACCGTCTGTAGGCAAACCAGATGACAAAGACATTAAAGACGTTCAACCAATTTCAAAACCAGAAGACAAACCAAAATCTCCACTTGACTTTGGTAAGCCTGTTCCTCATGTGTACTCTTCTGATGAATCAGAGGAAGAGTTTGACAAACCTAAAGTTGCTGATGTGAAACAAGTGTCACCATTAGTACCGTCTGTAGGTAAACCAGATGACAAAGACATTAAAGACGTTCAACCAATTTCAAAACCAGAAGACAAACCAAAATCTCCGCTTGACATTGCTAAGCCTGTTCCTCATGTGTACTCTTCTGATGAATCAGAGGAAGAGTTTGACAAACCTAAAGTTGCTGATGTGAAACAAGTGTCACCATTAGTACCGTCTGTAGGTAAACCAGATGACAAAGACATTAAAGACGTTCAACCAATTTCAAAACCAGAAGACAAACCAAAATCTCCGCTTGACATTGCTAAGCCTGTTCCTCATGTGTACTCTTCTGATGAATCAGAGGAAGAGTTTGACAAACCTAAAGTTGCTGATGTGAAACAAGTGTCACCATTAGTATCGTCTGTAGGCAAACCAGATGATAAGGACACTAAAGACGTTCAACCAATTTCAAAACCAGAAGACAAACCAAAATCTCCACTTGACATTGCTAAGCCACTTTCTCATGCGTACTCTTCTGATGAATCAGAGGAAGAGTTTGACAAACCTAAAGTTGCTGATGTGAAACAAGTGTCACCATTAGTATCGTCTGTAGGCAAACCAGATGATAAGGACACTAAAGACGTTCAACCAAATTCAAAACCAGAAGACAAACCAAAATCTCCACTTGACATTGCTAAGCCAGTTCCTCATGTGTACTCTTCTGATGAATCAGAGGAAGAGTTTGACAAACCTAAAGTCGCTGATGTGAAACAAGTGTCACCATTAGTACCGTCTGTAGGCAAACCAGATGACAAAGACATTAAAGACGTTCAACCAATTTCAAAACCAGAAGACAAACCAAACTCTCCGTTAGTACCGTCTGTAGGCAAACCAGATGACAAAGACATTAAAGACGTTCAACCAATTTCAAAACCAGAAGACAAACCAAAATCTCCACTTGACTTTGGTAAGCCACTTCCTCATGTGTACTCTTCTGATGAATCAGAGGAAGAGTTTGACAAACCTAAAGTTGCTGATGTGAAACAAGTGTCACCATTAGTATCGTCTGTAGGCAAACCAGATGACAAAGACATTAAAGACGTTCAACCAATTTCAAAACCAGAAGACAAACCGAAATCTCCGCAAGACATTACTAAGCCTGTTCCTCATGTGTACTCTTCTGATGAATCAGAGGAAGAGTTTGACAAACCTAAAGTCGCTGATGTAAAACAAGTGTCACCATTAGTACCGTCTGTAGGCAAACCAGATGACAAAGACATTAAAGACGTTCAACCAATTTCAAAACCAGAAGACAAACCAAAATCTCCACTTGACATTGCTAAGCCTGTTCCTCATGTGTACTCTTCTGATGAATCAGAGGAAGAGTTTGACAAACCTAAAGTTGCTGATGTGAAACAAATGTCACCCTTAGTACCGTCTGTAGGTAAACCAGATGACAAAGACATTAAAGACGTTCAACCAATTTCAAAACCAGAAGACAAACCGAAATCTCCGCAAGACATTACTAAGCCTGTTCCTCATGTGTACTCTTCTGATGAATCAGAGGAAGAGTTTGACAAACCTAAAGTCGCTGATGTGAAACAAGTGTCACCATTAGTACCGTCTGTAGGCAAACCAGATGACAAAGACATTAAAGACGTTCAACCAATTTCAAAACCAGAAGACAAACCAAAATCTCCGTTAGTACCGTCTGTAGACAAACCAGATGACAAAGACACTAACGACGTTCAACCAATTTCAAAACCAGAAGACAAACCAAAATCTCCGTTAGTACCGTCTGTAGGCAAACCAGATGACAAAGACATTAAAGACGTTCAACCAATTTCAAAACCAGAAGACAAACCGAAATCTCCGCAAGACATTACTAAGCCTGTTCCTCATGTGTACTCTTCTGATGAATCAGGGGAAGAGTTTGACAAACCTAAAGTCGCTGATGTGAAACAAGTGTCACCATTAGTACCGTCTGTAGGCAAACCAGATGGCAAAGACATTAAAGACGTTCAACCAATTTCAAAACCAGAAGACAAACCAAAATCTCCGTTAGTACCGTCTGTAGGCAAACCAGATGACAAAGACATTAAAGACGTTCAACCAATTTCAAAACCAGAAGACAAACCAAAATCTCCACTTGACTTTGGTAAGCCTGTTCCTCATGTGTACTCTTCTGATGAATCAGAGGAAGAGTTTGACAAACCTAAAGTTGCTGATGTGAAACAAGTGTCACCATTAGTACCGTCTGTAGGTAAACCAGATGACAAAGACATTAAAGACGTTCAACCAATTTCAAAACCAGAAGACAAACCAAAATCTCCACTTGACATTGCTAAGCCTGTTCCTCATGTGTACTCTTCTGATGAATCAGAGGAAGAGTTTGACAAACCTAAAGTTGCTGATGTGAAACAAGTGTCACCATTAGTATCGTCTGTAGGCAAACCAGATGATAAGGACACTAAAGACGTTCAACCAATTTCAAAACCAGAAGACAAACCAAAATCTCCACTTGACATTGCTAAGCCACTTTCTCATGCGTACTCTTCTGATGAATCAGAGGAAGAGTTTGACAAACCTAAAGTTGCTGATGTGAAACAAGTGTCACCATTAGTATCGTCTGTAGGCAAACCAGATGATAAGGACAATAAAGACGTTCAACCAAATTCAAAACCAGAAGACAAACCAAAATCTCCACTTGACATTGCTAAGCCTGTTCCTCATGTGTACTCTTCTGATGAATCAGGGGAAGAGTTTGACAAACCTAAAGTCGCTGATGTGAAACAAGTGTCACCATTAGTACCGTCTGTAGGCAAACCAGATGACAAAGACATTAAAGACGTTCAACCAATTTCAAAACCAGAAGACAAATCAAACTCTCCGTTAGTACCGTCTGTAGGCAAACCAGATGACAAAGACATTAAAGACGTTCAACCAATTTCAAAACCAGAAGACAAACCAAAATCTCCGTTAGTACCGTCTGTAGACAAACCAGATGACAAAGACACTAACGACGTTCAACCAATTTCAAAACCAGAAGACAAACCAAAATCTCCGTTAGTACCGTCTGTAGGCACACCAGATGACAAAGACATTAAAGACGTTCAACCAATTTCAAAACCAGAAGACAAACCGAAATCTCCGCAAGACATTACTAAGCCTGTTCCTCATGTGTACTCTTCTGATGAATCAGAGGAAGAGTTTGACAAACCTAAAGTTGCTGATGTGAAACAAGTGTCACCATTAGTATCGTCTGTAGGCAAACCAGATGACAAAGACATTAAAGACGTTCAACCAATTTCAAAACCAGAAGACAAACCGAAATCTCCGCAAGACATTACTAAGCCTGTTCCTCATGTGTACTCTTCTGATGAATCAGAGGAAGAGTTTGACAAACCTAAAGTCGCTGATGTAAAACAAGTGTCACCATTAGTACCGTCTGTAGGCAAACCAGATGACAAAGACATTAAAGACGTTCAACCAATTTCAAAACCAGAAGACAAACCAAAATCTCCACTTGACATTGCTAAGCCTGTTCCTCATGTGTACTCTTCTGATGAATCAGAGGAAGAGTTTGACAAACCTAAAGTTGCTGATGTGAAACAAATGTCACCCTTAGTACCGTCTGTAGGTAAACCAGATGACAAAGACATTAAAGACGTTCAACCAATTTCAAAACCAGAAGACAAACCGAAATCTCCGCAAGACATTACTAAGCCTGTTCCTCATGTGTACTCTTCTGATGAATCAGAGGAAGAGTTTGACAAACCTAAAGTCGCTGATGTGAAACAAGTGTCACCATTAGTACCGTCTGTAGGCAAACCAGATGACAAAGACATTAAAGACGTTCAACCAATTTCAAAACCAGAAGACAAACCAAAATCTCCGTTAGTACCGTCTGTAGACAAACCAGATGACAAAGACACTAACGACGTTCAACCAATTTCAAAACCAGAAGACAAACCAAAATCTCCGTTAGTACCGTCTGTAGGCAAACCAGATGACAAAGACATTAAAGACGTTCAACCAATTTCAAAACCAGAAGACAAACCGAAATCTCCGCAAGACATTACTAAGCCTGTTCCTCATGTGTACTCTTCTGATGAATCAGGGGAAGAGTTTGACAAACCTAAAGTCGCTGATGTGAAACAAGTGTCACCATTAGTACCGTCTGTAGGCAAACCAGATGGCAAAGACATTAAAGACGTTCAACCAATTTCAAAACCAGAAGACAAACCAAAATCTCCGTTAGTACCGTCTGTAGACAAACCAGATGACAAAGACACTAACGACGTTCAACCAATTTCAAAACCAGAAGACAAACCAAAATCTCCGTTAGTACCGTCTGTAGACAAACCAGATGACAAAGACACTAACGACGTTCAACCAATTTCAAAACCAGAAGACAAACCAAAATCTCCGTTAGTACCGTCTGTAGGCACACCAGATGACAAAGACATTAAAGACGTTCAACCAATTTCAAAACCAGAAGACAAACCGAAATCTCCGCAAGACATTACTAAGCCTGTTCCTCATGTGTACTCTTCTGATGAATCAGAGGAAGAGTTTGACAAACCTAAAGTCGCTGATGTGAAACAAGTGTCACCATTAGTACCGTCTCTAGGCAAACCAGATGACAAAGACATTAAAGACGTTCAACCAATTTCAAAACCAGAAGACAAATCAAACTCTCCGTTAGTACCGTCTGTAGGCAAACCAGATGACAAAGACATTAAAGACGTTCAACCAATTTCAAAACCAGAAGACAAACCAAAATCTCCGTTAGTACCGTCTGTAGGCAAACCAGATGACAAAGACATTAAAGACGTTCAACCAATTTCAAAACCAGAAGACAAACCAAAATCTCCGTTAGTACCGTCTGTAGACAAACCAGATGACAAAGACACTAACGACGTTCAACCAATTTCAAAACCAGAAGACAAACCAAAATCTCCGTTAGTACCGTCTGTAGGCACACCAGATGACAAAGACACTAAAGACGTTCACCCAATTTCAAAATCGGATGACAAACCAAAATCTCCACTTGACATTGCTAAGACTGTTCCTCATGTGTACTCTTCTGATGAATCAGAGGAAGAGTTTGACAAACCTAAAGTCGCTGATGTGAAACAAGTACCGTCTTTAGGCAAACCATATGACGAAGACACAAAAGACGTTCAAACAATTTCAAAACCAGAAGACAAACCAAAATCTCCACTTGACATTGCTAAGACTGTTCCTCATGCGTACTCTTCTGATGAATCAGAGGAAGAGTTTGACAAACCTAAAGTGGTTGATTTGAAACAGGTGTTCCCGTTAGTACCAACTGTAGGCAAACAAGATGAGAAGGGCACTAAAGACGTTCACCCAATTTCAAAACCGGATGACAAACCAAAATCTCCACTTGACATTGCTAAGACTGTTCCTCATGTGTACTCTTCTGATGAATCAGAGGAAGAGTTTGACAAACCTAAAGTCACTGATGTGAAACAAGTGTCACCATTAGTACCGTCTTTAGGCAAACCATATGACGAAGACACAAAAGACGTTCAAACAATTTCAAAACCAGAAGACAAACCAAAATCTCCACTTGACATTGCTAAGACTGTTCCTCATGTGTACTCTTCTGATGAATCAGAGGAAGAGTTTGACAAACCTAAAGTTGCTGATGTGAAACAAGTGTCACCATTAGTACCGTCTTTAGCCAAACCATATGACAAAGACACAAAAGACGTTCAACCAATTTCAAAACCAGAAGACAAACCAAAATCTCCACTTGACATTGCTAAGCCTGTTCCTCATGTGTACTCTTCTGATGAATCAGAGGAAGAGTTTGACAAACCTAAAGTTGCTGATGTGAAACAAGTGTCACCATTAGTACCGTCCGTAGGCAAACCAGATGACAAAGACACTAAAGACGTTCAACCAATTTCAAAACCAGAAGACAAACCAAAATCTCCACTTGACATTGCTAAGCCAGTTCCTCATGTGTACTCTTCTGATGAATCAGAGGAAGAGTTTGACAAACCTAAAGTTGCTGATGTGAAACAAGTGTCACCATTAGTACCGTCTTTAGGCAAACCATATGACAAAGACACAAAAGACGTTCAAACAATTTCAAAACCAGAAGACAAATCAAAATCTCCGTTAGTACCGTCTGTAGGCAAACCAGATGACAAAGACATTAAAGACGTTCAACCAATTTCAAAACCAGAAGACAAACCAAAATCTCCGCTTGACATTGCTAAGCCACTTCCTCATGTGTACTCTTCTGATGAATCAGAGGAAGAGTTTGACAAACCTAAAGTTGCTGATGTGAAACAAGTGTCACCATTAGTACCGTCTGTAGGCAAACCAGATGACAAAGACATTAAAGAAGTTCAACCAATTTCAAAACCAGAAGACAAACCAAAATCTCCGCTTGACATTGCTGAGCAAGTTCCTCATGCGTACTCTTCTGATGAATCAGAGGAAGAGTTTGACAAACCTAAAGCTGCTGATGTGAAACAAGTGTCACCATTAGTACCGTCTGTAGGCAAACCAGATGACAAAGACACTAAAGACGTTCAACCAATTTCAAAACCAGAAGACAAACCAAAATCTCCACTTGACATTGCTAAGCCACTTTCTCAAGCGTACTCTTCTGATGAATCAGAGGAAGAGTTTGACAAACCTAAAGTTGCTGATGTGAAACAAGTGTCACCATTAGTACCGTCTTTAGGCAAACCATATGACAAAGACACAAAAGACGTTCAAACAATTTCAAAACCAGAAGACAAATCAAAATCTCCGTTAGTACCGTCTGTAGGCAAACCAGATGACAAAGACATTAAAGACGTTCAACCAATTTCAAAACCAGAAGACAAACCAAAATCTCCGCTTGACATTGCTAAGCCACTTCCTCATGTGTACTCTTCTGATGAATCAGAGGAAGAGTTTGACAAACCTAAAGTTGCTGATGTGAAACAAGTGTCACCATTAGTACCGTCTGTAGGCAAACCAGATGACAAAGACATTAAAGAAGTTCAACCAATTTCAAAACCAGAAGACAAACCAAAATCTCCGCTTGACATTGCTGAGCAAGTTCCTCATGCGTACTCTTCTGATGAATCAGAGGAAGAGTTTGACAAACCTAAAGCTGCTGATGTGAAACAAGTGTCACCATTAGTACCGTCTGTAGGCAAACCAGATGACAAAGACACTAAAGACGTTCAACCAATTTCAAAACCAGAAGACAAACCAAAATCTCCACTTGACATTGCTAAGCCACTTTCTCAAGCGTACTCTTCTGATGAATCAGAGGAAGAGTTTGACAAACCTAAAGTTGCTGATGTGAAACAAGTGTCACCATTAGTACCGTCTGTAGGCAAACCAGATGACAAAGACATTAAAGACGTTCAACCAATTTCAAAACCAGAAGACAAACCAAAATCTCCGCTTGACATTGCTAAGCCACTTCCTCATGTGTACTCTTCTGATGAATCAGAGGAAGAGTTTGACAAACCTAAAGTTGCTGATGTGAAACAAGTGTCACCATTAGTACCGTCTGTAGGCAAACCAGATGACAAAGACATTAAAGAAGTTCAACCAATTTCAAAACCAGAAGACAAACCAAAATCTCCGCTTGACATTGCTGAGCAAGTTCCTCATGCGTACTCTTCTGATGAATCAGAGGAAGAGTTTGACAAACCTAAAGCTGCTGATGTGAAACAAGTGTCACCATTAGTACCGTCTGTAGGCAAACCAGATGACAAAGACACTAAAGACGTTCAACCAATTTCAAAACCAGAAGACAAACCAAAATCTCCACTTGACATTGCTAAGCCACTTTCTCAAGCGTACTCTTCTGATGAATCAGAGGAAGAGTTTGACAAACCTAAAGTTGCTGATGTGAAACAAGTGTCACCATTAGTACCGTCTTTAGGCAAACCAGATGACAAAGACATTAAAGACGTTCAACCAATTTCAAAACCAGAAGACAAACCAAAATCTCCACTTGACATTGCTAAGCCACTTTCTCATGTGTACTCTTCTGATGAATCAGAGGAAGAGTTTGATAAACCTAAAGTTGCTGATGTGAAACAAGTGTCACCATTAGTACCGTCTGTAGGTAAACCAGATGACAAAGACATTAAAGACGTTCAACCAATTTCAAAACCAGAAGACAAACCAAAATCTCCGCTTGACATTGCTAAGCCTGTTCCTCATGTGTACTCTTCTGATGAATCAGAGGAAGAGTTTGACAAACCTAAAGTTGCTGATGTGAAACAAGTGTCACCATTAGTACCGTCTGTAGGCAAACCAGATGACAAAGACATTAAAGAAGTTCAACCAATTTCAAAACCAGAAGACAAACCAAAATCTCCGCTTGACATTGCTGAGCAAGTTCCTCATGCGTACTCTTCTGATGAATCAGAGGAAGAGTTTGACAAACCTAAAGCTGCTGATGTGAAACAAGTGTCACCATTAGTACCGTCTGTAGGCAAACCAGATGACAAAGACACTAAAGACGTTCAACCAATTTCAAAACCAGAAGACAAACCAAAATCTCCACTTGACATTGCTAAGCCACTTTCTCAAGCGTACTCTTCTGATGAATCAGAGGAAGAGTTTGACAAACCTAAAGTTGCTGATGTGAAACAAGTGTCACCATTAGTACCGTCTGTAGGCAAACCAGATGACAAAGACATTAAAGACGTTCAACCAATTTCAAAACCAGAAGACAAACCAAAATCTCCACTTGACATTGCTAAGCCACTTTCTCATGTGTACTCTTCTGATGAATCAGAGGAAGAGTTTGATAAACCTAAAGTTGCTGATGTGAAACAAGTGTCACCATTAGTACCGTCTGTAGGTAAACCAGATGACAAAGACACTAAAGAGGTTCAACCAATTTCAAAACCAGAAGACAAACCAAAATCTCCACTTGACATTGCTAAGCCACTTTCTCATGCGTACTCTTCTGATGAATCAGAGGAAGAGTTTGACAAACCTAAAGTTGCTGATGTGAAACAAGTGTCACCATTAGTACCGTCTGTAGGCAAACCAGATGACAAAGACATAAAAGACGTTCAATCAATTTCAAAACCAGAAGACAAACCAAAATCTCCGCTTGACATTGCTAAGCCAGTTCCTCATGTGTACTTTTCTGATGAATCAGAGGAAGAGTTTGACAAACCTAAAGTCGCTGATGTGAAACAAGTGTCACCATTAGTTCCGTCTGTAGGTAAACCAGATGACAAAGACACTAAAGACGTTCAACCGATTTCAAAACCAGAAGACAAACCAAAATCTCCACTTGACATTGCTAAGCCTGTTCCTCATGTGTACTCTCCTGATGAATCAGAGGAAGAGTTTGACAAACCTAAAGTTGCTGATGTGAAACAAGTGTCACCATTAGTACCGTCTGTAGGTAAACCAGATGACAAAGACACTAAAGAGGTTCAACCAATTTCAAAACCAGAAGACAAACCAAAATCTCCACTTGACATTGCTAAGCTAGTTCCTCATGTGTACTCTTCTGATGAATCAGAGGAAGAGTTTGACAAACCTGAAGTCGCTGATGTGAAACAAGTGTCACCATTAGTACCGTCTGTAGGCAAACCATATGACAAAAACACTAAAGAGGTTCAACCAATTTCAAAACCAGAAGACAAACCAAAATCTCCACTTGACATTGTTAAGCCTGTTCCTCATGTGTACTCTTCTGATGAATCAGAGGAAGAGTTTGACAAACCTAAAGTCGCTGATGTGAAACAAGTGTCACCATTAATACCGTCTGTAGGCAAACCAGATGACAAAGACACTAAAGACGTTCAACCAATTTCAAAACCAGAAGACAAACCAAAATCTCCACTTGACATTGTTAAGCCTGTTCCTCATGTGTACTCTTCTGATGAATCAGAGGAAGAGTTTGACAAACCTAAAGTCGCTGATGTGAAACAAGTGTCACCATTAATACCGTCTGTAGGCAAACCAGATGACAAAGACACTAAAGACGTTCAACCAATTTCAAAACCAGAAGACAAACCAAAATCTCCACTTGACATTGCTAAGCCTGTTCCTCATGTGTACTCTTCTGATGAATCAGAGGAAGAGTTTGACAAACCTAAAGTCGCTGATGTGAAACAAATGTCACCATTAATACCGTCTGTAGGCAATCCATATGACAAAGACATTAAAGACGTTCAACCAATTTCAAAACCAGAAGACAAACCAAAATCTCCACTTGACATTGCTAAGCCTGTTCCTCATGTGTACTCTTCTGATGAATCAGAGGAAGAGTTTGACAAACCTAAAGTCGCTGATGTGAAACAAGTGTCACCATTAATACCGTCTTTAGGCAAACCAGATGACAAAGACACTAAAGACGTTCAACCAATTTCAAAACCAGAAGACAAGCCAAAATCTCCGCTTGACATTGCTAAGCCAGTTCCTCATGTCTACTCTTCTGATGAATCAGAGGAAGAGTTTGACAAACCTAAAGAGGTTGATATGAAACAGGTGTTCCCGTTAGTACCATCTGTAGGCAAATTAGATGACAAAGACTCTAAAGACGTTCAACTAATTTCAAAACCAGAAGACAAACCAAAATCTTCGCTTGACATTGCTAAGACTGTTCCTCATGTGTACTCTTCTGATGAATCAGAGGAAGAGTTTGACAAACCTAAAGAGGTTGATATGAAACAGGTGTTCCCGTTAGTACCATCTGTAGGCAAACCAGATGACAAAGACTCTAAAGACGTTCAACCAATTTCAAAACCAGAAGACAAACCAAAATCTCCACTTGACATTGCTAAGACTGTTCCTCATGTGTATTCTTCTGATGAATCAGAGGAAGAGTTTGACACACCTAAAGTTGCTGATAAGAAACAAGTGTCACCATTAGTACCGTCTGTAAGCAAATCATATGACAAAGACACTAAAGACGTTCAACCAATTTCAAAACCAGAAGACAAACCAAAATCTCCACTTGACATTGCTAAGCCTGTTCCTCATGTGTACTCTTCTGATGAATCAGAGGAAGAGTTTGACAAACTTAAAGTTGCTGATGTGAAACAAATGTCACAATTAATTCCGTCTGTAGGCAAACCATATGACAAAGACATTAAAGACGTTCAACCAATTTCTAAACCAGAAGACAAACCAAAATCTCCACTTGACACTGCTAAGCCTGTTTCTCATGTGTACTCTTCTGATGAATCAGAGGAAGAGTTTGACATACCTAAAGAGGTTGATATGAGACAGGTGTTCCCGTTAGTACCATCTGTAGGCAAACCAGATGACAAAGACTCTAAAGACGTTCAACCAATTTCAAAACCAGAAGACAAACCAAAATCTCCGCTTGACATTGCTAAGCCAGTTCCTCATGTGTACTCTTCTGATGAATCAGAGGAAGAGTTTGACAAACCTAAAGAGGTTGATATGAAACAGGTGTTCCCGTTAGTACCATCTGTAGGCAAACCAGATGACAAAGACTCTAAAGACGTTCAACCAATTTCAAAACCAGAAGACAAACCAAAATCTCCACTTGACATTGCTAAGCCTGTTCCTCATGTGTACTCTTCTGATGAATCAGAGGAAGAGTTTGACAAACTCAAAGTTGCTGATGTGAAACAAATGTCACAATTAATTCCGTCTGTAGGCAAACCATATGACAAAGACATTAAAGACGTTCAACCAATTTCTAAACCAGAAGACAAACCAAAATCTCCACTTGACACTGCTAAGCCTGTTTCTCATGTGTACTCTTCTGATGAATCAGAGGAAGAGTTTGACATACCTAAAGAGGTTGATATGAGACAGGTGTTCCCGTTAGTACCATCTGTAGGCAAACCAGATGACAAAGACTCTAAAGACGTTCAACCAATTTCAAAACCAGAAGACAAACCAAAATCTCCACTTGACATTGCTAAGCCAGTTCCTCATGTGTACTCTTCTGATAAATCAGAGGAAGAGTTTGACAAACTCAAAGTTGCTGATGTGAAACAAATGTCACAATTAATTCCGTCTGTAGGCAAACCATATGACAAAGACATTAAAGACGTTCAACCAATTTCTAAACCAGAAGACAAACCAAAATCTCCACTTGACACTGCTAAGCCTGTTTCTCATGTGTACTCTTCTGATGAATCAGAGGAAGAGTTTGACATACCTAAAGAGGTTGATATGAGACAGGTGTTCCCGTTAGTACCATCTGTAGGCAAACCAGATGACAAAGACTCTAAAGACGTTCAACCAATTTCAAAACCAGAAGACAAACCAAAATCTCCACTTGACATTGCTAAGCCAGTTCCTCATGTGTACTCTTCTGATAAATCAGAGGAAGAGTTTGACAAACTCAAAGTTGCTGATGTGAAACAAATGTCACAATTAATTCCGTCTGTAGGCAAACCATATGACAAAGACATTAAAGACGTTCAACCAATTTCAAAACCAGAAGACAAACCAAAATCTCCGCTTGACATTGCTAAGCCAGTTCCTCATGTGTACTCTTCTGATGAATCAGAGGAAGAGTTTGATAAACCTAAAGTCGCTGATGTGAAACAAGTGTCACCATTAATACCGTCTGTAGGCAAACCAGATGACAAAGACATTAAAGACGTTCAACCAATTTCAAAACCAGAAGACAAACCAAAATCTCCACTTGACATTGCTAAGCCTGTTCCTCATGTGTACTCTTCTGATGAATCAGAGGAAGAGTTTGACAAACCTAAAGTCGCTGATGTGAAACAAGTGTCACCATTAGTACCGTCTGTAGGTAAACCAGATGACAAAGACACTAAAGAGGTTCAACCAATTTCAAAACCAGAATACAAACCAAAATCTCCACTTGACATTGCTAAGCCACTTTCTCATGCGTACTCTTCTGAAGAATCAGAGGAAGAGTTTGACAAACCTAAAATTGCTGATGTGAAACAAGTGTCACCATTAGTACCGTCTGTAGGCAAACCAGATGACAAGGACTCTAAAGACGTTCAACCAATTTCAAAACCAGAAGACAAACCAAAATCTCCACTTGACATTGCTAAGCCTGTTCCTCATGTGTACTCTTCTGATGAATCAGAGGTAGAGTTTGACAAACCGAAAGAGGTTGATATGAAACAGGTGTTCTCTTTAGTACCATCTGTAGGCAAACTAGATGACAAAGACTCTAAAGACGTTCAACTAATTTCAAAACCAGAAGACAAACCAAAATCTCCACTTGACATTGCTAAGCCTGTTCCTCATGTGTACTCTTCTGATGAATCAGAGGTAGAGTTTGACAAACCGAAAGAGGTTGATATGAAACAGGTGTTCTCTTTAGTACCATCTGTAGGCAAACTAGATGACAAAGACTCTAAAGACCTTCAACTAATTTCAAAACCAGAAGACAAACAAAAATCTCCGCTTGACATTGCTAAGCCAGTTCCTCATGTGTACTCTTCTGATGAATCAGAGGAAGAGTTTGACAAACCTAAAGAGGTTGATATGAAACAGGTGTTCCCGTTAGTACCATCTGTAGGCAAACCAGATGACAAAGACTCTAAAGACGTTCAACCAATTTCAAAACCAGAAGACAAACCAAAATCTCCACTTGACATTGCTAAGGCTGTTCCTCATGTGTACTCTTCTGATGAATCAGAGGAAGAGTTTGACAAACCTAAAGTTGCTGATAAGAAACAAGTGTCACCATTAGTACCGTCTGTAGGTAAACCAGATGCCAAAGACACTAAAGACGTTCAACCAATTTCAAAACCAGAAGACAAACCAAAATCTCCACTTGACATTGCTAAACCTGTTCCTCATGTGTACTCTTCTGATGAATCAGAGGAAGAGTTTGACAAACCTAAAGTTGTTGATAGGAAACAAGTGTCACCATTAGTTCCTTCTGTAGGTAAACCAGATGACAAAGACACTAAAGATGTTCAACCAATTTCAAAACCAGAAGACAAACCAAAATCTCCACTTGACATTGCTAAGCCAGTTTCTCATGTGTACTCTTCTGATGAATCAGAGGAAGAGTTTGACAAACCTAAAGAGGTTGATATGAAACAGGCTTTCCCGTTAGTACCATCTGTAGGCAAACCAGATGACAAAGACTCTAAAGACGTTCAACCAATTTCAAAACCAGAAGACAAACCAAAATCTCCGCTTAACATTGCTAAGCCAGTTCCTCATGTGTACTCTTCTGATGAATCAGAGGAAGAGTTTGACAAACCTAAAGTTGCTGATGTGAAACAAGTGTCACCCTTGGTACCGTCTGTAGGTAAACCAGATGACAAAGACACTAAAGAGGTTCAACCAGTTTCAAAACCAGAAGACAAACCAAAATCTCCACTTGAGATTGCTAAGCCTCTATCTCGTGTGTATTCTTCTGATGAATCAGAGGAAGAGTTTGACAAACCTAAAGTTGCTGATGTGAAACAGGTGTCACCATTAGTACCGTCTGTAGGCAAACCATATGACAAAGACATAAAAGACGTTCAACCAATTTCAAAACCAGAAGACAAACCAAAATCTCCACTTGACCTTGTTAAGCCTGTTCCTCATGTGTACTCTTCTGATGAATCAGAGGAAGAGTTTGACAAACCTAAAGTTGCTGATGTGAAACTAGTGTCACCATTAGTACCGTCTGTAGGCAAACCAGATGCCAAATACACTAAAGACGTTCAACCAATTTCAAAACCAGAAGACAAACCAAAATCTCCACTTGACCTTGTTAAGCCTGTTCCTCATGTGTACTCTTCTGATGAATCAGAGGAAGAGTTTGACAAACCTAAAGTTGCTGATGTGAAACAAGTGTCACCCTTGGTACCGTCTGTAGGTAAACCAGATGACAAAGACACTAAAGACGTTCAACCAATTTCAAAACCAGAAGACAAACCAAAATCTCCGCTTGACATTGCTAAGACTGTTCCTCATGTGTACTCTTCTGATGAATCAGAGGAAGAGTTTGACAAACCTAAAGTTGCTGTTAAGAAACAAGTGTCACCCTTAGTACCGTCTGTAGGCAAACCATATGACAAAGACACTAAAGACGTTCAACCAATTTTAAAACCAGAAGACAAACCAAAATCTCCACTTGACATTGCTAAGCCTGTTCCTCATGTGTACTCTTCTGATGAATCAGAGGAAGAGTTTGACAAACCTAAAGTCGCTGATGTGAAACAAGTGTCACCTTTAATACCGTCTGTAAGCAAACCATATGACAAAGACACTAAAGACGTTCAACCAATTTCAAAACCAGAAGACAAACCAAAATCTCCACTTGACATTGCTAAGCCTGTTCCTCATGTGTACTCTTCTGATGAATCAGAGGTAGAGTTTGACAAACCTAAAGTTGCTGATAAGAAACAAGTGTCACCCTTAGTACCGTCTGTAGGCAAACCATATGACAAAGACACTAAAGACGTTCAACCAATTTCAAAACCAGAAGACAAACCAAAATCTCCACTTGACATTGCTAAGCCTGTTCCTCATGTGTACTCTTCTGATGAATCAGAGGAAGAGTTTGACAAACCTAAAGTCGCTGACGTGAAACAAGTGTCACCTTTAATACCGTCTGTAGGCAAACCATATGACAAAGACACTAAAGACGTTCAACCAATTTCAAAACCAGAAGACAAACCAAAATCTCCACTTGACATTGCTAAGCCTGTTCCTCATGTGTACTCTTCTGATGAATCAGAGGAAGAGTTTGACAAACCTAAAGTCGCTAATGTGAAACAAGTGTCACCTTTAATACCGTCTGTAGGCAAACCATATGACAAAGACACTAAAGACGTTCAACCAATTTCAAAACCAGGATACAAACCAAAATCTCCACCTGACCTTGTTAAGCCTGTTCCTGATGTCTACTCTTCTGATGAATCAGAGGAAGAGTTTGACAAACCTAAAGTCGCTGATAAGAAACAAGTGTCACCCTTAGTACCGTCTGTAGGCAAACCATATGACAAAGACATTAAAGGCGTTCAACCAATTTCAAAATCAGAAGACAAACCAAAATCTCCACTTGACATTGCTAAGCCTGTTCCTCATGTGTACTCTTCTGATGAATCAGAGGAAGAGTTTGACAAACCTAAAGTCGCTGATGTGAAACAAGTGTCACCTTTAATACCGTCTGTAGGCAAACCATATGACAAAGACACTAAAGACGTTCAACCAATTTTAAAACCAGAAGACAAACCAAAATCTCCACTTGACATTGCTAAGCCTGTTCCTCATGTGTACTCTTCTGATGAATCAGAGGAAGAGTTTGACAAACCTAAAGTCGCTGACGTGAAACAAGTGTCACCTTTAATACCGTCTGTAGGAAAACCATATGACAAAGACACTAAAGACGTTCAACCAATTTCAAAACCAGAAGACAAACCAAAATCTCCACTTGACATTGCTAAGCCTGTTCCTCATGTGTACTCTTCTGATGAATCAGAGGAAGAGTTTGACAAACCTAAAGTGGTTGATATGAAACAGGTGTTCCCGTTAGTACCATCTGTAGGCAAACCAGATGACAAAGACACTAAAGACGTTCAACCAATTTCAAAACCAGAAGACAAACCAAAATCTCCACTTGACCTTGTTAAGCCTGTTCCTGATGTCTACTCTTCTGATGAATCAGAGGAAGAGTTTGACAAACCTAAAGTCGCTGATAAGAAACAAGTGTCACCCTTAGTACCGTCTGTAGGCAAACCATATGACAAAGACATTAAAGGCGTTCAACCAATTTCAAAATCAGAAGACAAACCAAAATCTCCACTTGACATTGCTAAGCCTGTTCCTCATGTGTACTCTTCTGATGAATCAGAGGAAGAGTTTGACAAACCTAAAGTCGCTGATGTGAAACAAGTGTCACCTTTAATACCGTCTGTAGGCAAACCATATGACAAAGACACTAAAGACGTTCAACCAATTTTAAAACCAGAAGACAAACCAAAATCTCCACTTGACATTGCTAAGCCTGTTCCTCATGTGTACTCTTCTGATGAATCAGAGGTAGAGTTTGACAAACCTAAAGTTGCTGATAAGAAACAAGTTTCACCATTAGTACCGTCTGTAGGCAAACCATATGACAAAGACACTAAAGACGTTCAACCAATTTCAAAACCAGAAGACAAACCAAAATCTCCACTTGACACTGCTAAGCCTGTTCCTCATGTGTACTCTTCTGATGAATCAGAGGAAGAGTTTGACAAACCTAAAGTGGTTGATATGAAACAGGTGTTCCCGTTAGTACCATCTGTAGGCAAACCAGATGACAAGGACTCTAAAGACGTTCAACCAATTTCAAAACCAGAAGACAAACCAAAATCTCCACTTGACATTGTTAAGCCTGTTCCTGATGTGTACTCTTCTGATGAATCAGAGGAAGAGTTTGACAAACCTAAAGTCGCTGATAAGAAACAAGTGTCACCCTTAGTACCGTCTGTAGGCAAACCATATGACAAAGACATTAAAGACGTTCAACCAATTTCAAAACCAGAAGACAAACCAAAATCTCCGCTTGACATTGCTAAGCCTGTTCCTCATGTCTACTCTTCTGATGAATCAGAGGAAGAGTTTGACAAACCTAAAGTCGCTGATGTGAAACAAGTGTCACCTTTAATACCGTCTGTAGGCAAACCATATGACAAAGACACTAAAGACGTTCAACCAATTTCAAAACCAGAAGACAAACCAAAATCTCCACTTGACACTGCTAAGCCTGTTCCTCATGTGTACTCTTCTGATGAATCAGAGGAAGAGTTTGACAAACCTAAAGTGGTTGATATGAAACAGGTGTTCCCGTTAGTACCATCTGTAGGCAAACCAGATGACAAGGACTCTAAAGACGTTGAAACAATTTCAAAACCAGAAGACAAACCAAAATCTCCACTTGACCTTGCTAAGCCTGTTCCTCATGTGTACTCTTCTGATGAATCAGAGGAAGAGTTTGACAAACCTAAAGTCGCTGATGTGAAACAAGTGTCACCTTTAATACCGTCTGTAGGCAAACCATATGACAAAGACACTAAAGGCGTTCAACCAATTTCAAAACCAGAAGACGAACCAAAATCTCCACTTGACACTGCTAAGCCTGTTCCTCATGTGTACTCTTCTGATGAATCGGAGGAAGAGTTTGACAAACCTAAAGTTGCTGATAAGAAACAAGTGTCACCCTTAGTATCGTCTGTAGGTAAACCAGATGACAAAGACACTAAAGAGGTTCAACCAGTTTCAAAACCAGAAGACAAACCAAAATCTCCACTTGACATTACTAAGCCTCTTTCTCATGTGTACTCTTCTGATGAATCAGAGGAAGAGTTTGACAAACCTAAAGTCGCTGATGTGAAACAAGTGTCACCATTAGTACCGTCTGTAGGCAAACCATATGACAAAGACATTAAAGACGTTCAACCAATTTCAAAACCAGAAGACAAACCAAAATCTCCACTTGACCTTGTTAAGCCTGTTCCTCATGTGTACTCTTCTGATGAATCAGAGGAAGAGTTTGACAAACCTAAAGTTGCTGATAAGAAACAAGTGTCACCCTTAGTACCGTCTGTAGGTAAACCAGATGACAAAGACACTAAAGAGGTTCAACCAGTTTCAAAACCAGAAGACAAACCAAAATCTCCACTTGACATTGCTAAGCCTCTTTCTCATGTGTACTCTTCTGATGAATCAGAGGAAGAATTTGACAAACTTAAAGTTGCTGATAAGAAACAAGTGTCCCCCTTAGTACCGTCTGTAGGCAAACCATATGACAAAGACACTAAAGACGTTCAACCAATTTCAAAACCAGAAGACAAACCAAAATCTCCACTTGACACTGCTAAGCCTGTTCCTCATGTGTACTCTTCTGATGAATCAGAGGAAGAGTTTGACAAACCTAAAGTGGTTGATATGAAACAGGTGTTCCCGTTAGTACCATCTGTAGGCAAACCAGATGACAAGGACTCTAAAGACGTTGAACCAATTTCAAAACCAGAAGACAAACCAAAATCTCCACTTGACCTTGCTAAGCCTGTTCCTCATGTGTACTCTTCTGATGAATCAGAGGAGGAGTTTGACAAACCTAAAGTTGCTGATGTGAAACAAGTGTCACCCTTGGTACCGTCTGTAGGTAAACCAGATGACAAAGACACTAAAGAGGTTCAACCAGTTTCAAAACCAGAAGACAAACCAAAATCTCCACTTGAGATTGCTAAGCCTCTATCTCGTGTGTATTCTTCTGATGAATCAGAGGAAGAGTTTGACAAACCTAAAGTCGCTGATGTGAAACAGGTGTCACCATTAGTACCGTCTGTAGGCAAACCATGTGACAAAGACATTAAAGACGTTCAACCAATTTCAAAACCAGAAGACAAACCAAAATCTCCACTTGACCTTGCTAAGCCTGTTCCTCATGTGTACTCTTCTGATGAATCAGAGGAAGAGTTTGACAAACCTAAAGTTGCTGATGTGAAACAAGTGTCACCCTTGGTACCGTCTGTAGGTAAACCAGATGACAAAGACACTAAAGAGGTTCAACCAGTTTCAAAGCCAGAAGACAAACCAAAATCTCCACTTGAGATTGCTAAGCCTCTATCTCGTGTGTATTCTTCTGATGAATCAGAGGAAGAGTTTGACAAACCTAAAGTCGCTGATGTGAAACAGGTGTCACCATTAGTACCGTCTGTAGGCAAACCATATGACAAAGACATTAAAGACGTTCAACCAATTTCAAAACCAGAAGACAAACCAAAATCTCCACTTGACCTTGTTAAGCCTGTTCCTCATGTGTACTCTTCTGCTGAATCAGAGGAAGAGTTTGACAAACCTAAAGTCGCTGATGTGAAACAAGTGTCATCCTTAGTACCGTCTGTAGGCAAACCATATGACAAAGACATAAAAGACGTTCAACCAATTTCAAAACCAGAAGACAAACCAAAATCTCCACTTGACCATGTTAAGCTTGTTCCTCATGTGTACTCTTCTGATGAATCAGAGGAAGAGTTTGACAAACCTAAAGTTGCTGATAAGAAACAAGTGTCACCCTTAGTACCGTCTGTAGGTGAACCAGATGACAAAGACACTAAAGAGGTTCAACCAGTTTCAAATCCAGAAGACAAACCAAAATCTCCACTTGACATTGCTAAGCCTCTTTCTCATGTGTACTCTTCTGATGAATCAGAGGAAGAATTTGACAAACTTAAAGTTGCTGATAAGAAACAAGTGTCCCCCTTAGTACCGTCTGTAGGCAAACCATATGACAAAGACATAAAAGACGTTCAACCAATTTCAAAACCAGAAGACAAACCAAAATCTCCACTTGACATTGCTAAGCCTGTTCCTCATGTGTACTCTTCTGATGAATCAGAGGAAGAGTTTGACAAACCTAAAGTTGCTGATAAGAAACAAGTGTCACCCTTAGTACCGCCTGTAGGTAAACCAGATGACAAAGACACTAAAGAGGTTCAACCAGTTTCAAAACCAGAAGACAAACCAAAATCTCCACTTGACATTGCTAAGCCTCTATCTCATGCGTACCCTTCTGATGAATCAGAGGAAGAGTTTGACAAACCTAAAGTCGCTGATCAGAAACAAGTGTCACCATTAGTACCGTCTGTAGGTAAACCAGATGACAAAGACATAAAAGACGTTCAACCAATTTCAAAACCAGAAGACAAACCAAAATCTCCACTTGACATTGCTAAGCCTCTTTCTCATCTGTACTCTTCTGATGAATCAGAGGAAGAGTTTGACAAACCTAAAGTCGCTGATAAGAAACAAGTGTCACCAGTAGTACCGTCTGTAGGTAAACCACATGACAAAGACGCTAAAGAGGTTCAACCAGTTTCAAAACTAGAAGACAAACCAAAATCTCCACTTGACATTGCTAAGCCTGTTCCTCATGTGTACTCTTCTGATGAATCAGAGGAAGAGTTTGACAAACCTAAATTTGCTGATAAGAAACAAGTGTCACCAGTAGTACCGTCTGTAGGTAAACCACATGACAAAGACGCTAAAGAGGTTCAACCAATTTCAAAACCAGAAGACAAACCAAAATCTCCACTTGACCTTGTTAAGCCTGTTCCTCATGTGTACTCTTCTGATGAATCAGAGGAAGAGTTGGACAAACCTAAAGTTGCTGATAGGAAACAAGTGTCACCCTTAGTACCGTCTGTAGGTAAGCCAGATGACAAAGACACTAAAGAGGTTCAACCAGTTTCAAAACCAGAAGACAAACCAAAATCTCCACTTGACATTGCTAAGCCTCTATCTCATGCGTACTCTTCTGATGAATCAGAGGAAGAGTTTGACAAACCTAAAGTCGCTGATCAGAAACAAGTGTCACCATTAGTACCGTCTGTAGGCAAACCATATGACAAAGACATTAAAGACGTTCAACCAATTTCAAAACCAGAAGACAAACCAAAATCTCCACTTGACATTGCTAAGCCTCTTTCTCGTGTGTATTCTTCTGATGAATCAGAGGAAGAGTTTGATCAACCTAAAGTCGCTGATGTGAAACAAGTGTCACCCTTAGTACCGTCTGTAGGCAAACCATATGACAAAGACATAAAAGACGTTCAAATAATTTCTAAACCAGAAGACAAACCAAAATCTCCACTTGACATTGCTAAGCCTCTTTCTCGTGTGTATTCTTCTGATGAATCAGAGGAAGAGTTTGACCATCCTAAAGTCGCTGATGTGAAACAAGTGTCACCCTTAGTACAGTCTGTAGGCAAACCATATGACAAAGACATAAAAGACGTTCAACCAATTTCAAAACCAGAAGACAAACCAAAATCTCCACTTGACCATGTTAAGCCTGTTCCTCATGTGTACTCTTCTGATGAATCAGAGGAAGAGTTTGACAAACCTAAAGTTGCTGATAAGAAACAAGTGTCACCCTTGGTACCGTCTGTAGGTAAACCAGATGACAAAGACACTAAAGAGGTTCAACCAATTTCAAAACCAGAAGACAAACCAAAATCTCCACTTGACATTGCTAAGCCTGTTCCTCATGTGTACTCTTCTGATGAATCAGAGGAAGAGTTTGACAAACCTAAAGTTGCTGATGTGAAACAAATGTCACCCTTAGTACCGTCTGTAGGTAAACCAGATGACAAAGACATTAAAGACGTTCAACCAATTTCAAAACCAGAAGACAAACCAAAATCTCCACTTGACATTGCTAAGCCTCTTTCTCATCTGTACTCTTCTGATGAATCAGAGGAAGAGTTTGACAAACCTAAAGTTGCTGATGTGAAACAAGTGTCACCATTAGTACCGTCTGTAGGTAAACCAGATGACAAAGACACTAAAGAGGTTGAACCAGTTTCAAAACTAGAAGACAAACCAAAATCTCCATTTGACATTGCTAAGCCTGTTCCTCATGTGTACTCTTCTGATGAATCAGAGGAAGAGTTTGACAAACCTAAATTTGCTGATAAGAAACAAGTGTCACCAGTAGTACCGTCTGTAGGTAAACCACATGACAAAGACGCTAAAGAGGTTCAACCAATTTCAAAACCAGAAGACAAACCAAAATCTCCACTTGACATTGCTAAGCCTGTTCCTCATGTGTACTCTTCTGATGAATCAGAGGAAGAGTTTGACAAACCTAAATTTGCTGATAAGAAACAAGTGTCACCAGTAGTACCGTCTGTAGGTAAACCACATGACAAAGACGCTAAAGAGGTTCAACCAATTTCAAAACCAGAAGACAAACCAAAATCTCCACTTGACCTTGTTAAGCCTGTTCCTCATGTGTACTCTTCTGATGAATCAGAGGAAGAGTTTGACAAACCTAAAGTTGCTGATAGGAAACAAGTGTCACCATTAGTACCGTATGTAGGCAAACCAGATGACAAAGACATTAAAGACGTTCAACCAATTTCAAAACCAGAAGACAAACCAAAATCTCCACTTGACATTGCTAAGCCTGTTCCTCATGTGTACTCTTCTGATGAATCAGAGGAAGAGTTTGACAAACCTAAAGTTGCTGATAGGAAACAAGTGTCACCATTAGTACCGTATGTGGGCAAACCAGATGACAAAGACATTAAAGACGTTCAACCAATTTCAAAACCAGAAGACAAACCAAAATCTCCACTTGACCATGTTAAGCCTGTTCCTCATGTGTACTCTTCTGATGAATCAGAGGAAGAGTTTGACAAACCTAAAGTTGCTGATAGGAAACAAGTGTCACCATTAGTACCGTATGTGGGCAAACCAGATGACAAAGACATTAAAGACGTTCAACCAATTTCAAAACCAGAAGACAAACCAAAATCTCCACTTGACCATGTTAAGCCTGTTCCTCATGTGTACTCTTCTGATGAATCAGAGGAAGAGTTTGACAAACCTAAAGTTGCTGATAAGAAACAAGTGTCACCCTTAGTACCGTCTGTAGGTAAACCAGATGACAAAGACACTAAAGAGGTTGAACCAGTTTCAAAACTAGAAGACAAACCAAAATCTCCACTTGACATTGCTAAGCCTGTTCCTCATGTGTACTCTTCTGATGAATCAGAGGAAGAGTTTGACAAACCTAAAGTTGCTGATGTGAAACAAGTGTCACCATTAGTACCGTCTGTAGGTAAACCAGATGACAAAGACACTAAAGAGGTTGAACCAGTTTCAAAACTAGAAGACAAACCAAAATCTCCATTTGACATTGCTAAGCCTGTTCCTCATGTGTACTCTTCTGATGAATCAGAGGAAGAGTTTGACAAACCTAAATTTGCTGATAAGAAACAAGTGTCACCAGTAGTACCGTCTGTAGGTAAACCACATGACAAAGACGCTAAAGAGGTTCAACCAATTTCAAAACCAGAAGACAAACCAAAATCTCCACTTGACATTGCTAAGCCTGTTCCTCATGTGTACTCTTCTGATGAATCAGAGGAAGAGTTTGACAAACCTAAATTTGCTGATAAGAAACAAGTGTCACCAGTAGTACCGTCTGTAGGTAAACCACATGACAAAGACGCTAAAGAGGTTCAACCAATTTCAAAACCAGAAGACAAACCAAAATCTCCACTTGACCTTGTTAAGCCTGTTCCTCATGTGTACTCTTCTGATGAATCAGAGGAAGAGTTTGACAAACCTAAAGTTGCTGATAGGAAACAAGTGTCACCATTAGTACCGTATGTAGGCAAACCAGATGACAAAGACATTAAAGACGTTCAACCAATTTCAAAACCAGAAGACAAACCAAAATCTCCACTTGACATTGCTAAGCCTGTTCCTCATGTGTACTCTTCTGATGAATCAGAGGAAGAGTTTGACAAACCTAAAGTTGCTGATAGGAAACAAGTGTCACCATTAGTACCGTATGTGGGCAAACCAGATGACAAAGACATTAAAGACGTTCAACCAATTTCAAAACCAGAAGACAAACCAAAATCTCCACTTGACCATGTTAAGCCTGTTCCTCATGTGTACTCTTCTGATGAATCAGAGGAAGAGTTTGACAAACCTAAAGTTGCTGATAAGAAACAAGTGTCACCCTTGGTACCGTCTGTAGGTAAACCAGATGACAAAGACACTAAAGAGGTTCAACCAATTTCAAAACCAGAAGACAAACCAAAATCTCCACTTGACATTGCTAAGCCTCTTTCTCGTGTGTATTCTTCTGATGAATCAGAGGAAGAGTTTGACCATCCTAAAGTCGCTGATGTGAAACAAGTGTCACCCTTGGTACCGTCTGTAGGTAAACCAGATGACAAAGACATTAAAGACGTTCAACCAATTTCAAAACCAGAAGACAAACCAAAATCTCCACTTGACATTGCTAAGCCTCTTTCTCATCTGTACTCTTCTGATGAATCAGAGGAAGAGTTTGACAAACCTAAAGTCGCTGATAAGAAACAAGTGTCACCCTTAGTACCGTCTGTAGGTAAACCAGATGACAAAGACACTAAAGAGGTTGAACCAGTTTCAAAACTAGAAGACAAACCAAAATCTCCACTTGACATTGCTAAGCCTGTTCCTCATGTGTACTCTTCTGATGAATCAGAGGAAGAGTTTGACAAACCTAAAGTTGCTGATGTGAAACAAGTGTCACCATTAGTACCGTCTGTAGGTAAACCAGATGACAAAGACACTAAAGAGGTTGAACCAGTTTCAAAACTAGAAGACAAACCAAAATCTCCACTTGACATTGCTAAGCCTGTTCCTCATGTGTACTCTTCTGATGAATCAGAGGAAGAGTTTGACAAACCTAAATTTGCTGATAAGAAACAAGTGTCACCAGTAGTACCGTCTGTAGGTAAACCACATGACAAAGACGCTAAAGAGGTTCAACCAATTTCAAAACCAGAAGACAAACCAAAATCTCCACTTGACCTTGTTAAGCCTGTTCCTCATGTGTACTCTTCTGATGAATCAGAGGAAGAGTTTGACAAACCTAAAGTTGCTGATAGGAAAC
The DNA here is from genome assembly GCA_037783105.1 of Bactrocera zonata. NCBI lineage: Eukaryota > Metazoa > Arthropoda > Insecta > Diptera > Tephritidae > Bactrocera > Bactrocera zonata. Next base: position 26,742 of record JBAWJQ010002875.1, read on the forward strand.
AAGTGTCACCCTTAGTACCGTCTGTAGGTAAACCAGATGACAAAGACACTAAAGAGGTTCAACCAGTTTCAAAACCAGAAGACAAACCAAAATCTCCACTTGACATTGCTAAGACTCTTTCTCATGTGTACTCTTCTGATGAATCAGAGGAAGAGTTTGACAAACCTAAAGTCGCTGATGTGAAACAAGTGTCACCCATAGTACCGTCTGTAGGCAAACCATATGACAAAGACATTAAAGACGTTCAACCAATTTCAAAACCAGAAGACAAACCAAAATCTCCACTTGACATTGCTAAGCCTGTTCCTCATGTGTACTCTTCTGATGAATCAGAGGAAGAGTTTGACAAACCTAAAGTCGCTGAGAAGAAACAAGTGTCACCATTAGTACCGTCTGTAGGCAAACCATATGACAAAGACATTAAAGACGTTCAACCAATTTCAAAACCAGAAGACAAACCAAAATCTCCACTTGACATTGCTAACCCTGTTCCTCATGTGTACTCTTCTGATGAATCAGAGGAAGAGTTTGACAAACCTAAAGTTGCTGATGTGAAACAAGTGTCACCATTAGTACCGTCTGTAGGCAAACCATATGACAAAGACATTAAAGACGTTCAACCAGTTTCAAAACCAGAAGACAAACCAAAATCTCCACTTGACATTGCTAAGACTCTTTCTCATGTGTACTCTTCTGATGAATCAGAGGAAGAGTTTGACAAACCTAAAATCGCTGATGTGAAACAAGTGTCACCCTTAGTACCGTCTGTAGGTAAACCAGATGACAAAGACACTAAAGAGGTTCAACCAGTTTCAAAACCAGAAGACAAACCAAAATCTCCACTTGACATTGCTAAGCCTCTTTCTCATGTGTACTCTTCTGATAAATCAGAGGAAGAGTTTGACAAACCTAAAGTCGCTGATGTGAAACAAGTGTCACCATTAGTACCGTCTGTAGGCAAACCATATGACAAAGACATTAAAGACGTTCAACCAATTTCAAAACCAGAAGACAAACCAAAATCTCCACTTGACATTGCTAAGCCTCTTTCTCATGTGTACTCTTCTGATGAATCAGAGGAAGAGTTTGACAAACCTAAAGTCGCTGAAAAGAAACAAGTGTCACCCTTAGTACCGTCTGTAGGCAAACCATATGACAAAGACATTAAAGACGTTCAACCAATTTCAAAACCAGAAGACAAACCAAAATCTCCACTTGACCTTGTTAAGCCTGTTCCTCATGTGTACCCTTCTGATGAATCAGAGGAAGAGTTTGACAAACCTAAAGTCGCTGATCAGAAACAAGTGTCACCATTAGTACCGTCTGTAGGCAAACCATATGACAAAGACATTAAAGACGTTCAACCAATTTCAAAACCAGAAGACAAACCAAAATCTCCACTTTACATTGCTAAGCCTCTTTCTCGTGTGTACTCTTCTGATGAATCAGAGGAAGAGTTTGACAAACCTAAAGTCGCTGATGTGAAACAAGAGTCACCATTAGTACCGTCTGTAGGCAAACCTTATGACAAAGACATTAAAGACGTTCAACCAATTTCAAAACCAGAAGACAAACCAAAATCTCCACTTGACCTTGTTAAGCCTGTTCCTCATGTGTACTCTTCTGATGAATCAGAGGAAGAGTTTGACAAACCTAAAGTCGCTGATGTGAAACAAGTGTCACCCTTAGTACCGTCTGTAGGTAAACCAGATGACAAAGACACTAAAGTCAAACCAAAATCTCCACTTGACATTGCTAAGCTTCTTTCTCATGTGTACTCTTCTGATGAATCAGAGGAAGAGTTTGCCAAACCTAAAGTCGCTGATGTGAAACAAGTGTCACCATTAGTACCGTCTGTAGGCAAACCATATGACAAAGACATTAAAGACATTCAACCAATTTCAAAACCAGAAGACAAACCAAAATCTCCACTTGACCTTGTTAAGCCTGTTCCTCATGTGTACTCTTCTGATGAATCAGAGGAAGAGTTTGACAAACCTAAAGTCGCTGATGTGAAACAAGTGTCACCCTTAGTACCGTCTGTAGGTAAACCAGATGACAAAGACACTAAAGTCAAACCAAAATCTCCACTTGACATTGCTAAGCTTCTTTCTCATGTGTACTCTTCTGATGAATCAGAGGAAGAGTTTGACAAACCTAAAGTCGCTGATGTGAAACAAGAGTCACCATTAGTACCGTCTGTAGGCAAACCATATGACAAAGACATTAAAGACGTTCAACCAATTTCAAAACCAGAAGACAAACCAAAATCTCCACTTGACCTTGTTAAGCCTGTTCCTCATGTGTACTCTTCTGATGAATCAGAGGAAGAGTTTGACAAACCTAAAGTCGCTGATGTGAAACAAGTGTCACCCTTAGTACCGTCTGTAGGTAAACCAGATGACAAAGACACTAAAGTCAAACCAAAATCTCCACTTGACATTGCTAAGCTTCTTTCTCATGTGTACTCTTCTGATGAATCAGAGGAAGAGTTTGACAAACCTAAAGTCGCTGATGTGAAACAAGAGTCACCATTAGTACCGTCTGTAGGCAAACCATATGACAAAGACATTAAAGACGTTCAACCAATTTCAAAACCAGAAGACAAACCAAAATCTCCACTTGACATTGCTAAGCCTCTTTCTCATGTGTACTCTTCTGATGAACCAGAGGAAGAGTTTGACAAACCTAAAGTCGCTGGTAAGAAACAAGTGTCACCCTTAGTACCGTCTGTAGGCAAACCATATGACAAAGACATTAAAGATGTTCAACCAATTTCAAAACCAGAAGACAAACCAAAATCTCCACTTGACATTGCTAAGCCTCTTTCTCATGTGTACTCTTCTGATGAACCAGAGGAAGAGTTTGACAAACCTAAAGTCGCTGGTAAGAAACAAGTGTCACCCTTAGTACCGTCTGTAGGTAAACCAGATGACAAAGACACTAAAGAGGTTCAACCAGTTTCAAAACCAGAAGACAAACCAAAATCTCCACTTGACATTGCTAAGCCTCTTTCTCATGTGTACTCTTCTGATGAACCAGAGGAAGAGTTTGACAAACCTAAAGTCGCTGGTAAGAAACAAGTGTCACCCTTAGTACCGTCTGTAGGCAAACCATATGACAAAGACATTAAAGACATTCAACCAATTTCAAAACCAGAAGACAAACCAAAATCTCCACTTGACACTGCTAAGCCTCTTTCTAATGTGTACTCTTCTGATGAATCAGAGGAAGAGTTTGACAAACCTAAAGTCGCTGATGTGAAACAAGTGTCACCATTAGTACCGTCTATAGGCAAACCATATGACAAAGACATTAAAGACATTCAAACAATTTCAAAACCAGAAGACAAACGAAAATCTCCACTTGACATTGCTAAGCCTCTTTCTCATGTGTACTCTTCTGATGAACCAGAGGAAGAGTTTGACAAACCTAAAGTCGCTGAGAAGAAACAAGTGTCACCATTAGTACCGTCTGTAGGCAAACCATATGACAAAGACATTAAAGACGTTCAACCAATTTCAAAACCAGAAGACAAACCAAAATCTCCACTTGACACTGCTAAGCCTCTTTCTAATGTGTACTCTTCTGATGAATCAGAGGAAGAGTTTGACAAACCTAAAGTCGCTGATGTGAAACAAGTGTCACCATTAGTACCGTCTGTAGGCAAACCATATGACAAAGACATTAAAGACATTCAACCAATTTCAAAACCAGAAGACAAACCAAAATCTCCACTTGACATTGCTAAGCCTGTTCCTCATGTGTACTCTTCTGATGAATCAGAGGAAAAGTTTGACAAACCTAAAGTCGCTGAGAAGAAACAAGTGTCACCATTAGTACCGTATGTGGGCAAACCAGATGACAAAGACATTAAAGACGTTCAACCAATTTCAAAACCAGAAGACAAACCAAAATCTCCACTTGACATTGCTAAGCCTGTTCCTCATGTGTACTCTTCTGATGAATCAGAGGAAGAGTTTGACAAACCTAAAGTTGCTGATAAGAAACAAGTGTCACCATTAGTACCGTCTGTAGGCAAACCATATGACAAAGACACTAAAGACGTTCAACCAATTTCAAAACCAGAAGACAAACCAAAATCTCCACTTGACACTGCTAAGCCTGTTCCTCATGTGTACTCTTCTGATGAATCAGAGGAAGAGTTTGACAAACCTAAAGTGGTTGATATGAAACAGGTGTTCCCGTTAGTACCATCTGTAGGCAAACCAGATGACAAGGACTCTAAAGACGTTCAACCAATTTCAAAACCAGAAGACAAACCAAAATCTCCACTTGACATTGTTAAGCCTGTTCCTGATGTGTACTCTTCTGATGAATCAGAGGAAGAGTTTGACAAACCTAAAGTCGCTGAGAAGAAACAAGTGTCACCATTAGTACCGTATGTGGGCAAACCAGATGACAAAGACATTAAAGACGTTCAACCAATTTCAAAACCAGAAGTCAAACCAAAATCTCCACTTGACATTGCTAAGCCTGTTCCTCATGTGTACTCTTCTGATGAATCAGAGGAAGAGTTTGACAAACCTAAAGTTGCTGATAAGAAACAAGTGTCACCATTAGTACCGTCTGTAGGTAAACCAGATGACAAAGACACTAAAGAGGTTGAACCAGTTTCAAAACTAGAAGACAAACCAAAATCTCCACTTGACATTGCTAAGCCTGTTCCTCATGTGTACTCTTCTGATGAATCAGAGGAAGAGTTTGACAAACCTAAATTTGCTGATAAGAAACAAGTGTCACTATTAGTACCGTCTGTAGGTAAACCAGATGACAAAGACACTAAAGAGGTTCAACCAATTTCAAAACCAGAAGACAAACCAAAATCTCCACTTGACATTGCTAAGCCTCTATCTCATGTGTACTCTTCTGATGAATCAGAGGAAGAGTTTGACAAACCTAAAGTTGCTGACAAGAAACAAGTGTCACCATTAGTACCGTCTGTAGGTAAACCAGATGACAAAGACACTAAAGAGGTTCAACAAGTTTCAAAACCAGAAGTCAAACCAAAATCTCCACTTGACATTGCTAAGCCTGTTCCTCATGTGTACTCTTCTGATGAATCAGAGGAAGAGTTTGACAAACCTAAATTTGCTGATAAGAAACAAGTGTCACCATTAGTACCGTCTGTAGGTAAACCAGATGACAAAGACACTAAAGAGGTTGAACCAATTTCAAAACCAGAAGACAAACCAAAATCTCCACTTGACCTTGTTAAGCCTGTTCCTCATGTGTACTCTTCTGATGAATCAGAGGAAGAGTTTGACAAACCTAAAGTTGCTGATAGTGAAACAAGTGTCACCATTAGTACCGTCTGTGGGCAAACCAGATGACAAAGACATTAAAGACGTTCAACCAATTTCAAAACCAGAAGACAAACCAAAATCTCCACTTGACATTGCTAAGCCTGTTCCTCATGTGTACTCTTCTGATGAATCAGAGGAAGAGTTTGACAAACCTAAAGTTGCTGATAGGAAACAAGTGTCACCATTAGTACCGTATGTGGGCAAACCAGATGACAAAGACATTAAAGACGTTCAACCAATTTCAAAACCAGAAGTCAAACCAAAATCTCCACTTGACATTGTTAAGCCTGTTCCTGATGTGTACTCTTCTGATGAATCAGAGGAAGAGTTTGACAAACCTAAAGTCGCTGAGAAGAAACAAGTGTCACCATTAGTACCGTATGTGGGCAAACCAGATGACAAAGACATTAAAGACGTTCAACCAATTTCAAAACCAGAAGTCAAACCAAAATCTCCACTTGACATTGCTAAGCCTGTTCCTCATGTGTACTCTTCTGATGAATCAGAGGAAGAGTTTGACAAACCTAAAGTTGCTGATGTGAAACAAGTGTCACCATTAGTACCGTCTGTAGGTAAACCAGATGACAAGGACTCTAAAGACGTTCAACCAATTTCAAAACCAGAAGACAAACCAAAATCTCCACTTGACATTGTTAAGCCTGTTCCTGATGTGTACTCTTCTGATGAATCAGAGGAAGAGTTTGACAAACCTAAAGTCGCTGAGAAGAAACAAGTGTCACCATTAGTACCGTATGTGGGCAAACCAGATGACAAAGACATTAAAGACGTTCAACCAATTTCAAAACCAGAAGTCAAACCAAAATCTCCACTTGACATTGCTAAGCCTGTTCCTCATGTGTACTCTTCTGATGAATCAGAGGAAGAGTTTGACAAACCTAAAGTTGCTGATAAGAAACAAGTGTCACCCTTAGTACCGTCTGTAGGTAAACCAGATGACAAAGACACTAAAGAGGTTGAACCAGTTTCAAAACTAGAAGACAAACCAAAATCTCCACTTGACATTGCTAAGCCTGTTCCTCATGTGTACTCTTCTGATGAATCAGAGGAAGAGTTTGACAAACCTAAATTTGCTGATAAGAAACAAGTGTCACTATTAGTACCGTCTGTAGGTAAACCAGATGACAAAGACACTAAAGAGGTTCAACCAGTTTCAAAACCAGAAGACAAACCAAAATCTCCACTTGACATTGCTAAGCCTCTATCTCATGTGTACTCTTCTGATGAATCAGAGGAAGAGTTTGACAAACCTAAAGTTGCTGACAAGAAACAAGTGTCACCATTAGTACCGTCTGTAGGTAAACCAGATGACAAAGACACTAAAGAGGTTCAACAAGTTTCAAAACCAGAAGTCAAACCAAAATCTCCACTTGACATTGCTAAGCCTGTTCCTCATGTGTACTCTTCTGATGAATCAGAGGAAGAGTTTGACAAACCTAAATTTGCTGATAAGAAACAAGTGTCACCATTAGTACCGTCTGTAGGCAAACCATATGACAAAGACATTAAAGACGTTCAACCAATTTCAAAACCAGAAGACAAACCAAAATCTCCACTTGACATTGCTAAGCCTGTTCCTCATGTGTACTCTTCTGATGAATCAGAGGAAGAGTTTGACAAACCTAAATTTGCTGATAAGAAACAAGTGTCACCATTAGTACCGTCTGTAGGTAAACCAGATGACAAAGACATTAAAGACGTTCAACCAATTTCAAAACCAGAAGTCAAACCAAAATCTCCACTTGACATTGCTAAGCCTGTTCCTCATGTGTACTCTTCTGATGAATCAGAGGAAGAGTTTGACAAACCTAAATTTGCTGATAAGAAACAAGTGTCACCATTAGTACCGTATGTGGGCAAACCAGATGACAAAGACATTAAAGACGTTCAACCAATTTCAAAACCAGAAGACAAACCAAAATCTCCACTTGACATTGCTAAGACTCTTTCTCATGTGTACTCTTCTGATGAATCAGAGGAAGAGTTTGACAAACCTAAAGTTGCTGATAAGAAACAAGTGTCACCATTAGTACCGTCTGTAGGTAAACCAGATGACAAAGACACTAAAGAGGTTCAACAAGTTTCAAAACCAGAAGACAAACCAAAATCTCCACTTGACATTGCTAAGCCTGTTCCTCATGTGTACTTTTCTGATGAATCAGAGGAAGAGTTTGACAAACCTAAAGTTGCTGATAAGAAACAAGTGTCACTATTAGTACCGTCTGTAGGTAAACCAGATGACAAAGACACTAAAGAGGTTCAACCAGTTTCAAAACCAGAAGACAAACCAAAATCTCCACTTGACATTGCTAAGCCTCTATCTCATGTGTACTCTTCTGATGAATCAGAGGAAGAGTTTGACAAACCTAAAGTCGCTGATGTGAAACAAGTGTCACCATTAGTACCGTCTGTAGGCAAACCATATGACAAAGACATTAAAGACGTTCAACCAATTTCAAAACCAGAAGACAAACCAAAATCTCCACTTGACCTTGTTAAGCCTGTTCCTCATGTGTACTCTTCTGATGAATCAGAGGAAGAGTTTGACAAACCTAAAGTTGCTGATAAGAAACAAGTGTCACCCTTAGTACCGTCTGTAGGTAAACCAGATGACAAAGACACTAAAGAGGTTCAACCAGTTTCAAAACCAGAAGACAAACCAAAATCTCCACTTGACATTGCTAAGCCTCTATCTCATGTGTACTCTTCTGATGAATCAGAGGAAGAGTTTGACAAACCTAAAGTCGCTGATGTGAAACAAGTGTCACCATTAGTACCGTCTGTAGGCAAACCATATGACAAAGACATAAAAGACGTGCAACCAATTTCAAAACCAGAAGACAAACCAAAATCTCCGCTTGACATTGTTAAGCCTGTTCCTCATGTGTACTCTTCTGATGAATCAGAGGAAGAGTTTGACAAACCTAAAGTCGCTGATGTGAAACAAGTGTCACCATTAGTACCCCCTGTAGGCAAACCAGATGACAAAGACACTAAAGACGTTCACCCAATTTCAAAACTAGAAGACAAACCAAAATCTTCACTTCACATTGCTAAGCCTGTTCCTCATGTGTACTCTTCTGATGAATCAGAGGAAGAGTTTGACAAACCTAAAGTCGCTTATGTGAACCAAGTGTCACCATTAGTACCGTCTGTAGACAAACCAGATGACAAAGGCATTAAAGGCGTACAACCAATTTCAAAACCAGAAGACAAACCAAAATCTCCACTTGACATTGCTAAGCCTGTTCCTCAAGTGTACTCTTCTGATGAATCAGAAGAAGAGTTTGACAAACCTAAAGTGGTTGATATGAAACAAGTGTCACCATTAGAACCGTGTGTAGGCAAACCAGATGACAAAGACATTAAAGACGTTCAACCAATTTCAAAACCAGAAGACAAACCAAAATCTCCACTTGACATTGCTAAGCCTGTTCCTCATGTGTACTCTTCTGATGAATCAGAGAAAGAATGTGATGAACCTAAAATTCATGAAGTGAATAAGATGCTTCGCCCCTTGCTGTCCGTAGTTTCGGGAGCAGATGTCACTTCCAGCGAAGAAATGCCGTTTGAGAGTGAACGTGGTCAATTTTCTACGAGTTTGTCAAACAGTCGAGATATTTTAGATTCATGTAGTAGTTTAGATAGTTTAGAAAGATCGGCTGCCCCGAGTGGAGGAATTGAAAAGGAGAGAGGTGTTGCATATTTTGTAAATTTAGGTGAAAGAACCGAATTAACCAGGAAAAATAGTGAAGAGTTTAAGAAAGCTTTGGTGAATAAAAAACTTACTAGGGGTGTAAAGAAAATTTCTTCAACAAAAGTTGATACTAAGGATACTGTGAGGAAATCATTAAATCAGAACCATAGTCGCTACACCAAACCTGAAAAAGTTCATGCTGCGACTCCTAGTGGAGATGTGCAAAATAAAGCTAATAAAAATAAAGCAATAGCAAATGTATCCACCAGACAGAAAAAGCATTTACAAAGTAAAGATGAAGTATCTAAACTTTCTACAATAAAAGCTGCCCCAAGTCCGCTAAAAACGGAAGTTCGTTCTGATCGGTCCACAAGCCTTCGTTCACAAACAGTCAATGTTGGATTAAGCGAAGACAATTCACATAGTCGATCAACCACGCCAAGACCGCGAACACGCACTGACGTAACCACGATGCCATATAATGCTACACTAAGAACGTTCAGTCCAACATCTAGCCGTCCAAAGGCCGACTACTCTCACGTAACTAGCGTTTATGCGCAAACCAAAAAATATGATAAAAAGACTACATCCAAGAAAACCAAAACAAAGACAATCACTAAATCTTCCGAACCAGCAGGTGAAGATGCTCAACGAAAGCGGCTGACTACACCTACCTCAACTGTAATGCACAGATACATGCAGCCAACTTTGGCACACAGCCTGCGTTACGCACATACACAGTCCACGTCAAAACAAGCAGACTTAGCTTCGGACACAACGTTGAGATCAAAATCACCTGGACCAGCAGTGTTACAGCCAAAAGGTAAGCCGCTAACCACTCCTATCACTTCTTCAACTACTCATACTGATGCACAAAGACGATATGTACGCAACATATCCAAAGAGGAGAAAACATTCAATTTTAAAAGTAGTTTAACGAATTTAAAGAAAGACTCACTCACTAATAGCAAGGAATCCATAAAAAGCACTGAAAAACTATATAATAGAAAACCCAATGTAGACAAGCCAAAAGCTGTGATAGCACATAGTGAACAAATAACTGATAAATCCATGTCCCCAAAAACAAGTAAGGAAATGAGTAATGTATTGAATAAGTCAAATCAAAGTAAAATAAAGCACAAAATTAACAGACCAAAGGATAACGCAAAATTAGATGTGACTCCCGGAAACACGCAAAGAAGCGTAACACGTGACAGCTCAGAAGAGACGAAAGTCTTAACACGAAGTGAAAGAACCCAGCAACGGTCGAAGGTACCCGTTAGCATATCTTCCAATATAACGACTCGAAGAATAACTAAAACTAATAGAACAGAAAGTACTTTGGGCGACAAAAAACCACGTACGGTCAATAAGGATGTTGAAAAAACGGATAGTGGCACAATGAAAACGGATCAGATGAAGAAGAAAAGCCAAACTAGGAAAAGTGATGTAAAAGTACAAAAGAAAATTAAAGATTCTATAAATGAGTCCAGCATGACTGGCAGCGGTAATACGAGTGCCAGTGGCTCAATGAGTAGTGTACGTAAATATACGCGCACCACCACAAATATTAAAAAAAATGATAAAGATGTGGCTAACCTGCGATTGGCAGAAAAATCTGTTTTTGCCACATCGAAAATATCTAAGATACCCGCCGTACCCACACGCACTACAGTGGTTAAAGTTAACCAAGAGCCAGTAGCTGCTATTGTCAGCACAGTTATAATTGATGACGACGCCGAAATAACGCGCTCATTCAAATCCACGGAGAGTACAAAAAGTTCTACCTCATCTTCTGGAAGCAGAAAAGTTTTAACAAGTGAAGTTTTTACCAAAACATTTGGACCAGACAAAGCTTTTGAAGTTATCTATCGACAACCAGACAATGATATGGATTCAGCGTCCATTGTCCGGCCACCATCAGCGGACCAACGTTGTACAAACGAGTTTGATGTTAGTTTCATTGATACAACCGATTCCAGTTTGTCCGATTCAGTTGCTTTGCCAATATTTAATACGGAACAGGACCGTTTATTAGCCGCAAGTCCAAGCTCACCAAAAGCCACACGTAGTCCACTAGCCTTAATCGAAGAAACACTGCGTAGGCAGCAAGCCGGATATGCCGTGGATCCCGCGCTACAAATGCAATTCGGCGCCTCCGGTATACGTATGGGAAGTATAAGTCCGACATCATCGCGAAATTCTAGATCGGAGCAAAACGAAACGCCAAAAGGTAAATAAACGTTTATCACGTATTTAGTTACAGCTTTCATATTTTTGCGAATAAGTTTATTTTGTTCACAGATTAAGTGTTTTTGAAGTTATATTTAAATGCTATATTACGTACAAACGTCAAACATACATATGCATATTGCCTATGATAGCGTACTCGTACAAACCATACACACTGTTTTTTTATTAACATATTTGCATTTACATATCTAAAGAACGTAAAAAACATAAACACGTTATACAACTTTGTAAATAAATGAACAATGAAAAATATTTTGAATTTTCAATCTTGTTCAATATGTATTACAAGGTACCCTTTAATAGTGGTATTGCAGGACTAGACAACTTAGTTTAGAGCTTTGGTAGGCCAATATTTTAATTAAATACATATGGTACATTAGTATTAGTGTTTGGATCGAGTTCGTTAATTTAATCGAAATGATAAGTAATTTTAAATTCTGTGTATAACAGTTTGGTATCTCAGTGAGAGAGTATTGAAAGATATAAGTTAAACATCCTAACTTAACGGACTCTTTCTGAATATGGGTTATGTAAGTAAAACCTTTTTCTGTTCCCAATGAGACTGATAGTATTTATTGCAAACGTTTATAAATATAAAGAATTGCCTATATTGCTAGAGATATTACATTGATCTTTGGTATTTAAAAGTGCGTCGCCTTTCATTACCTAATCGACTAGATCAAGTAAAACAATTAAGGAAGAGCTAAGTTCGTACATTTTATACACTTGCAACTTGCAGGAAACAAAGCAAAATGCCTTAAAACGTCAACCAGAAGAATCGGAGTCCAAGCACCTTAATATAAGGTTTCCGAATTCATTATATTCAGTATGTGGGTGTTGGGGTAGTATCGACCCGATTTTATTTATTAACTCCTATTATGCCTCATACTAAAAAAATATTCCTTGGGTTTTACTATGTAAGATACTTCACATACTATCCCCAACCATATGGAGTAAAGGCAGCCAGATGTTCGAAAATCCTGATATTAGTTATGTAGGAGCTAGACCAAGTTTTTGGCAAATTTTATCCATTTTAGACACAAAGTTACACTGTTATGAGTAAACCTCGCTATGTAATTTTCATTGAGATAACTCAAATATTGGCCGATATATGCAGATATGCAAAGTCACCCAGAAGTTCGAAAATTTTTATATTAGGTATATAGGGGCTCAGAGAAGTATTGAAGAAATTGAGAAAGATGCTATTGAATATCTCATAAATTCACCGTTATTTCCGGTCAAAAGTCGACAATAGATACTGGGGTCTACACATTTGGTACCTAGGGGCTTGAACAGTTTTGTAGGATTTGGGAATTTTTTGGTCAAAGGACTAACTGTAAAGGCATTATTAGTGCGAAATTTGATTCCTTCTTGATTTGTGTACTGAAAAATGAAAGAATCAAATGGACTTTAAAATTGTGCTATATGGAAGTAGGCGTGGTTGTAGTCCGATTATACCACACTACGATAAAGGAATATGAGAAGAATGTTGCCTACTAAATTTATTCGAAATCGGTCGGACAGGTCCCGAGATTTGTGATTTTACCAAAAAGCGGGCGGTTTCGATTTCATCTATTTTCAGTCTGACGGTAGGAGTTCTTATAATATTTATGCTGGGCAAATTTGGTTATTGTAGCTTAAGTGGCTGAAGAGATATGTACATTCAACGATCCACGGCCACTTTGTCAAAAAATTTCCCACTGGTGCCCCTTGCTACTGCGTTCCATCTGTGCTAAATACAAGCTTTATATCTTAATTTAGTGCTTAGTTATGGCATTTTATAGGTTTTCAGTTAAATGCGTCTTGTGGGCAAACAGTCACCCGGATTTCAACTCGTCTCGTCATCCTGATTATTTATATATACATAAGCCCATATCTATCTCGATTAGTTTTAGGTGATACGTACATCCGTTAGGCGAACAAAACTGTTATATTCTGTAGCAACATGTTGCAAGAGTATAAAAAAACGGTGGTACATATATACTTATATTAAATTCGATGGGTACGTGTAAAAATAATTAAGTGAACAACCTCATAAACCGTTCGGTATACATATAAACTATTCAGCTTACTTGGTTATAAAAGTACTTTCTGGACTATCAGTCTCATTGTGAACACTTGCAACGGCCCATTTAAGTAAGCATACACCAGTTGCACCTTGAAGCACTCTTTGAAGATCATTCAAAAAGGAAAGAGATCTACCAAATTTAATTGTAAAGTAGGCATTGTGGTGCATCAACTGCTGATAAAGGAGCCGCTCACGTGTATGCTTACTTAATTCTTCCACTGTTCACACATCTCGCAGCTTTTCGAACATGGGTACAAAGACATGTTACATTTCATAAGAATAAATTTTTTGTTCGCAAAACTATTTTACTCGTATAAGGCGAACAGCTTCTAAAAGTGTAACAAAAGCGTCAACCAATTAAATGTGCTGCTATGGTATTCATACAACAAAGTTTATAGTAGCGATGTTTGTGGTGTATGAATACCGTCCAATGCTTTACTGCTTTCGTAAATAATTTATTCGATTATTTTATCTTAATTTAATATAATTGGAAATAACTCAAAATTTAAAATCAATTTGACTCTTCCACAAATAGCGAATACTCAAACTGTTAATAAGAACAATTAAGTTACTCTACCTAAACAAACCAAACAAATCAAAATGTCCACAAAGCTTCCAATCATTTCCGTTACCACCAACGACCATTCGGAATCGGAATGCTCAGAAGATTCGCACAGCAATGATATGGATTATAATTTTAATACGGGTGAAGTGACAGACGTTGAGGATTTCGACAGTCAGACTGATATGAAGATATTGCCAACTCCGAAAGCTTCCAACCATATGCTAAATATACCTAAACAAAATGAGAAAGACAATGATGCCACCGACATTGAAGACTACAATGACACTGATTCAGAGGACGATGAAGAGGAGAAGAGCAATGTTTACCCCGAATTAAAGTTATCCCTTCAAGAATTCTTGGAGCATGGACTGCGCGAACAAAGCATGGTCGACAATGAAGCCAAAGAAAAGGTGGAGAACAAAGCGGGTGACTTTTTGCAAGCACAAAATTTGAATCAAACAAGTGATTTTCTAACAGACTGTGAAGACTACAATACTGAATCCGAATTGGATAACGGTTGTGAGCGGTCGGTGTGTGTTGACTTAGATACTGCCGTTGGTGAACAGGGTAGAGTATACATTGCTGATAGCGAACGTTCTGTCAACGAGAATGAACACTCTGATGAATACGAAGACTTATCTGTGATAAGCGACATTAGTGAGCTCGCCTCGGCGCTGTCGGATGTTGCTGGGCCCGGTGGCGCACGTGGCTTGTCCGAAGATGAAGTGCTGGAGATGTCGGGCGATGAAGAGGAGTGTCAAATTGTCATTTCAGAATCGGCATCCGATGAAGATGACCAAATATACGGCGATAATGCTAGTAATGCAAGCGTACCGCCTATTGATGTGGCATTCATCAGCAGTGGCAGTCAGCAGCGCCGGAAGTCGACAACTATGTCTCTTAATAAGAATGCTTTTTTGACGGTGGCAAATACAGGAGTAGAGGAGGTGTTAACAGATGTTGAAAAACTTGATGACTCTGCGGCGGAGGATAGTTTCGATAGTGAGGAAGAACAAAAATCCATACCCAGAGCGGTTATACTAAGGGCCACTGGTGAAGATTCCGGTGATGTTACCGATGTGGAAGATGTATTTTGCGATGATGTCGGCACACAATCCTCAAATGAACCTAACGCAATATCGGACGCTATGCTGCCGCCAGTACATCGTGAGATGGTGGTGCTTAAAGAAGATAAATATGGGGACACTATTGAGAATGTTATGCCATTAGATCGAGAATATCAATTTGGTGTTTACAACAGCACAACCGATGGTATGCAAACTGACGATGAAGATTACTCATGCGCCGATGACTTGGAGCGAAATGGCTCAATAGCAGAGTGTTTAAATGCCGAAAATCTAATAGAAGACGAAGTCACCGTACTAAATGAGACCTTAAAACCACAGATTAACAAGCGCCTTGAATTGCACGCCCACACAGAACCGGTGACAGATATTGAAGAAATCTATGTCGATGGCACAAACAGGCGTAAAAAACTGAAGACACGTAGCCTGAGCAAAGGAAAATCAAAACTCTTAGATGTTGTTAGAGTTAAAGAGGACGGTGGCACTGACGTTGAAGACATGGATCTAAGTGACCGTGGTCTGCCGCCAAATATTAAATTGAATGCAGCACAAAAGCAGCATCAAGACGATAGCATCGATAAAGCCACCGATATAGAAGATATCAGCGCTGATGAGGGATCGGATGTATCCGATAATGAAGCTCAGTGCGACGCCGATATTGGCAGTTCGACTTTAAAGGCGTACATAGCGAGTAACAGCAATATTGTGCTAACAATAGAGACAGATGGTCAAAGGAAATCTCACGTAAATCATTTACAAACTTCGACATTGGGCGCTGACAGCACTGGCGATGCCACCAATCTACCAAATACCGATGTTGAAGATATGCAGTGCACTTCTGATGCCGACGATGCTGACAGCGATAAAGTTGCAGATGACATGCACTCTTGCAATTGCACTGAATTCAACGAGTTGTTAAACGAGAGTTACACTGTGGTACACGAGAAGAACACCAATAGCTTTAATGCCGAGGCGGAGAAACTTCATATGAAAGGAAATGTCGAAACGCTTGATGCGCATACAGACATCGAATATGTTGAATCCGATGAGTCGGCTGCCAAAGGTGGCAACTAAAAAGCGTACGCAGCCAATACAGCCAACAATGAAGTTCACAAAGAAACACAAACTATAAACAAAATAAAAAAATATATATATAAAAAATAACAAAAACACAACAAAGTAATTTGTAAGTAAAAAACGTTTGATATACATACATTAAAACAATAATAAAGAAAAACACTAAGTCAACTGGATATTTGAATATTGCTAGCGATGTCAACGTTATTGCTTTTTTTTCATAAATGAAATAACATAATTAATACATGTTAACATACACTAACAAATATGAATGTCAGTTTTCGTCATTACTACTAACAAACTTCCAATTACTTTTGAACGTCTAATCACGTTGCTAACAAAAAGCCTTGTGTAATAAGCACTGGATATATTTGCGTTATCCCTCCATGCATTTACATAGTACGTAGTTATAAAATTCTTCATCTGTTCTTAGCCTTAAATCATTTTACATTGCAATTTGTGGTCATCGTTTTATGTTTATGCTGCAAACATTTGTCCATCTCACCTCATATCAGTCTCTTGAACTCCCAAACAAATCAATTCATAGTGAATGCTAACATTTATTTACTTTGTGTGTGTTTTTTGTAGAAACCATAGAAGAAAAGCTCGTTTTAGATGAGGACTCGTTCCGAAATATTGGTAAGTCAAGAGTTAAAGGCTCAACCACAACACGTATATATGTTTGTGCGCATTATTTTCTTTTCTAAAATTGTTGTTTTATTTATACACATATATATATAAATATAAGCGATTTCCACCACTTATTTAGTCTACCCATACACCGATAGTGATCACACCACAATGGCACGCTTTTACATTGCATTTACTTAGTTTTAGTTCTTAAGCCACTCATACACATTTCATTTCTATTAAGTTCCAAAAAATTGCAAACAATTAGAGCAAAATTTAACAAAACCAGGCGACAATCAGTGCTGAAGTTTGGTTGAATATAGTGCGATTGGGGCGTTAATATATGATTTCGTACTAGATCTCGGCGATCTCGCGTTGTTCTTACAACATACACGAAGTCATACAGTCAACTCTACTATTTATTATTCATACCAAACTTATACTTACATATGTACATATTCAAATGCATACACATACTAACATACATACATATGTTAAGAAGTATAAATGTGGGGAAGAGCATAAAGCTGAAGTCATCGTTTGAAAAAAAAATCAACTGTTTGAGAAAATATTTCACAATATCGTTATATTTTACCAGTTCAGTTACTTAAGTGCCTTCAAAAGTTTTGAAAATTGTGGTTATTTCATTTTTAAATAAAAAAAATATTTTAAATATAAAAAATATGTTATTTTAATATAATAAATACATATGTTTGTACGAATAATGTGCTCACATACACCTTTCACCAACCGGATACGCATTGCATAGTGCCTCGAAAGTTGTCTATAGGTTCATGTGTTTGTATGGAAACCTTTCGCTTCACTTTTGAGTTGTTAAGGGTATTTTTTTGTATGAATGAAAGACATTTGAGGCTCGTGAAAGATGAAAAGAATGGCGTTTATCTCGTTAACGTCGAAAATAGCGAAAATCGATTCGGCGGCCAACTAAATAGCGTTAGGCTCATTTTACATAATTTGAGACATGCTTAGTCACTGCTTCTTAAGCTTCACATGCCAACACAACGCATTATCATTATATGTATGTTAAACATGACATTTCACGCTCATTAACTCATTATTGCATTAAAAATGGATTTGCACGCTTTGACTAAGAATGTGGAACAAGCAAAAATATATTATTGCCAAATATGTTGCAATGTTGCTGTAATTACTTACATTCATGTGAATGGTGCTTAAAGTATTGGAATATTGTTGCAATTACATACATACATACTGTATATGCAATGTGCAATTGTCTTGCAGGCGACGACGTTAAAGAACAAATCCTTTACGCGGCAGCCGAAGATAATGTTATTGAAAAGTTAATAGATTTTGATGCAGATGCTGATGGCAGCAAAGATAATATTTATAAATATAGTGATGTAGAGGATGATGATGAAAAATACTCTGATGACGATGACGACGATGACGATGATGATGAGGATAGAAGTAGAAAGGCTGGTGGTGAAAAGCTCCTGCATTTCGATACCAACATACGAAAAGAGGCTACTGTGCTGATTGATAACGTGCTCGAAGAGAGCATTAACATTATTAGCACGCGACAACAGCAGCAGCATCAGCAACAAGAAGCCAATGGCTATGACTCACTTAAGCAGGAATATAATTCAGAGAGTGAAAATTATGCTATAACTTGTGACGATATTGGTGGCTTGGATGTCATCAAATCGCCAACTATTGAATCAATGTCTGGCAAATCATTCGACGATAATATGAGCTTTACTGAAGAGCAGTGGCCTGGCACGCAGCAGCAACACACGCAAGTCAGTGCAGTGCCCGGCGTTGTAACAACAACAATTACCACCACCAGCACAACACAGCAGCAAAAACGCTCACATGATCTTACTGATTCCAAAGATGGCTTCAAGCCGGTAACAGCAACAGAAACTATAGAAACTATAACTACATTAACAACAACAAGTACTAGGCAAATTGGTGGAACACTACATGAAGCTGTCACATTTGGTGGTAGTGGTGGTATTAGTGATGTTGATGCTGCTGACGCTGTTGTTGAAGAAGCAGACTGGAAGACAAAAGGTAATTTTGACAAGGCACAGAACATACAAGCATACACATAGGCATATTATGTTTAAGCACACAGTCCAAGTAATAGTTAACATACATATACATACATACGTACATCCATGCAAACCATATCAGGTACATACCAGAGACTGAAACTGTCGTGTACATAATCCCCTTAATCTTAGGTTATTCATCGACATATAACTGCTATCACATATGCATATATACACAACCTCACAAACATATTTTCGCTTAGAGACTGTGGTGTAAATTAACCATATGCATACCTATAGGTACTAGCGATCCCAAGCATGTTACAGAAGATTCCGGCGTTGCAAAGTCTCGGCGCATTGATCACAAATTCGAAAAGCTCACAACAAATTTCGCTGATATTGACGAGCAAGCATCGGCGTTCGATGCGAATTTCGATACGATGGTGCAGGACGATGAGATAAGTAATTTGCAAAGTGAGTTTTCGAAAATGAGTTGGGACGATAGTGTGTCGCCCACCACGAACACTTTGGGCGAAATCGGTCTAAATACACCCGATAACGATATTCAAGATATAGCAACAGGTATTACAACCATCATAGTATATACTACGCATACATACATACATGAATACTTACACAACACATGCATTATTTGAGTTCACTTATGCAAAAGTAGTACTTGCAGCGGCTCAGAATTCGTATGAGGCGAACTATTTTTATACTCTTGCAACATGTTGCTATTGAGTATAATAGTTTTGTTCAACTAATGATTGCACGTATCAGCTAAAACTTATCGAGATAGATATAGGGTTATATCAATATAAATGAACGGAATGAGGAGACGAGTTGAAATCCGGGTGACTGTCAGTCTGTCCGTCCGTCCGTGCAAGCTGTAACTTGAGTGAAAATTGAGATATCTTGATGAAACTTGGTATGCGCGTTCTTTAACAAAAAGGTACGAGTTTGTATATGGGCGTGTTGGGACCACTGCCATGCCCACAAAACGCCACTAACCGAAAACTAACTTTAAAGTGAAATAACCAAGCATTAAATTAAGATACAAAACACTAATTTGGTACACGGGATCGCAGAAGCAACGGGCATCTGTGCGCAAAAATGTTTGAAAATGTCGGCGCGGCCCCGCACTCTAATCTAATAATAATGTAAATTTCTTCTAAACCACTAAAGTTGTAATAACCAAATTTGCCCAGCACAAATATTGTATGAACTCCTACCGACAGTGTGAAAATCAATGATAACTCCCCAATATAACGGTACTGTTAAAAACTACTAAAAGCGCATTAAATCAATAACTAAATACGCCAGAGGCATTAAATTTCACCTTTGAGATGGTAGAGAGAAGATTTTATGGGAGCGGGAGGTGTGAAAATTGAACAATGGGCGTGGCACCGTCCACTTTTTGGTGAAATTCCATATCTCGGTACCCGACCCGACCGATTTCGACTAAATTTAGTTCTTGGCATTATTCTAATATTCTAATAATTCCTTTAAAGTATACGACCTTATGACCAAAAAAGTTCCAAGTCCAAACAAAACTGTCCAAGCCCCTAGATACCGACTATGTGAACCCCAGTATCTATTGTCGACTTTTGACCGAAAATAATGATCAATGCATCGGATATGTATGACATATAAACTGAAATTCAGAGGGAATCTTTTGCTGACAATAGTAACTCTGTGTATCAAAAATAAGTTGAGTCGGGTTAATACTTCTCTGAGCCCCTATATTCTTAATATAAAGATTTTCGAACTTCCGGGTGGCTTTATACTGCACATATCGGCCAATATTTGAGAATGAAAAATACAGAGCGAGTTTTACTCATAACAGAGTTTCTTTGAGCTTAAAATAGATTAAATTGGGCGAAAACTTGATCTAGCCCCTATATACATAACTAATATCAGGGTTTTTGAACATCCAACTAACTTTAATCCATATGATTGGTGATTGTATGTGAAGTACCTTAATGAAACCCAGGGAGTATCCTTGGTATGTGGCATCATAACAGTTAAAAGCTAAGATCGGGTCGGTACATCATAATGATTTTCATTTTTCTTACCTTATGTCAAATATGGCGGTCAGTGTATGAGTTAAATATAATGGGTTGTCAAAAAAGTCTTGCGGTATTTTTATTGAATTTTTTTTTTATTGAAATTAAAATGAATTTTTGATGACTCATGCCCAGCTCTAGACCGATGCTACGGCTGCTACTATGCCGGTCTCTTTCGACCAATTCAGCGATTTTATCGCAATTTTCGACGACAGGCCTTCAGGAGCGTGGGGCATCTTCGACCACCTCTACACCAGAACGAAAACGTTGAAACCATCGTTGTGCGGTGAAAATGGAAACTGTATTGGGTCCATAAACTGCACAAATTTTATTGGCGGCTTGAGATGCATTTTTGCCTTTATCGTAGTAGTACTGTAAAATATGCCGTATTTTCTCTTTATTTTGCTCCATGTTTGCGATGCTATAACTCACGAACGACTTAAAAGAAACGACAATCAATCAAACACGTGTTAGCGCGTGAAATGAGCTTTCCAAAAAGGTATAGCATGACCCGATGCGACGAATAAAACTAGAACTACGCGCTTTCAGCGCCAACTAGCGAAAATACCGCAAGACTTTTTTGACAACCTAATATATACATAATTGTTTGGATTCTGATCCTCTGATTGACGTTTTGCACCTTTAGGCTTTGATTCCTGCAGGTTGCAAGAGTATAAAACGTTCGGCTACACCCGAACTTGGCCATTCCTTACTTGTTAAAATATCGATTTTCGTTTGGCGCGGGCAGATGTCGATCATTTGTGTCATCCCAACCAATATAAGTTTTAAAAATGTATATAAACAGCTATCGCTATGATAATGACTAAATAAGTGTGGCAATCTTCACTGATTATGCTAATGAACGAAAGCGTGCTTGTACTTGTATTATACTGCAGGAGACGCGACTCGAAGTGGTACTGTATTTAAGAATAATACCTCTAAAAAGTGCATTTTTGAAAACGACAAAATAACAGCCTTATAGCCAAAATTTTCCAATCGCTTGCCCATAGCAGTTATGAAAATCACATTCATCTTCACCAAGCATATCAATAGGGTCAAAAACAAGCATTGAAAGTTGGAGAACTCGGAGCAACCGAGCAACCAACTGAAGCCACATTGGACAGTTGAAATTTGCTCTAGTATTTAAGAAAAACAATTCGATATCTATACCTCATTGAAATCGTCTTTAGAAGTACTATAAGTTAAAATTTCCAAACCATTGCTTATTTAAGTATGCTATGTATGTATTAAATTTGGAAGTGATTTGTTTACAAGAGTACAAGCTAGGTTTTGTTAAAGTTGAGCTCTAATTGCATATTCAAATATTATGATTTTGGTAAGTGCTATCCTTATTTTGCTTCCGTTACAAGGTGAGCAATTAAATTGCATGTGAAAAAACAATTAATATTTACTTTGCCAGAAAAAAGTAGTTTTTTTTGTTTTAAAATCATATGAAATGAAATATATATAATTTATCTGTTTAAAATATAACCCATATGCTTTCAATAATCACTTTGTATTTGTCTCTATCTATCCATTTAGTTTAGCTTATTATCTTCCTTTCATTTCAAACTTTATTTATTCTTCTTTAATACTTTGGAAATACCTTTACTTTCACACTTATTATTACCTTTGTAGAGACAGGCTTTGAATTCGCTAAATCATCCGAAACCACTCCAGTACCAACTAGTGCGCCGACTTCTGCCCCAACTGGACATGATGCACCCACACCCAAGCCACGCGCCGCCAAATCAACCTCACCCGTGAGAGATATTGGCGACGACTTAACGCAATATCAAAAAAGTGATGATGCACACAGTATTACCGACTCCTCTGAAATCTTACCCGACCTGTCGATATCTGCTCCCGTGCCTAAGCCACGTTTACAAATGAAACCGACAGATTCTTTCAAGAATTTAGCTGCGCTGGTAAACGAACAGTCGGATAGTATTAGCCTGCGTAGCTTGGATATGACCGACGATATTTCGAAAACAGATGAAGTGTCAACAGAAATCTCAATTAAATCATCACATGCACGGGATTACCCCACAACTACAACGATTACAACGGCTTCCGAGGATCGTACAGAATCACTGGAACCAACTAGTGAGATTTCAATAGATGACGCCGAAGGAGACACGGAAAAGTCTGAGCTCTCTGAAGGCAGATCAAAAACCAGTTTCTATATTGGAGAATCCAGCCGTAATGTGATAATTAAGACAACACCAACAAAACCAGACACTGATATAGAGTCTTCCCCTGAAGCAGTAACTACAAAAGATCAAGCATTGGAGGAAGCAATCGAAGCGAAGGATGTCGCTTTAATGAAGGAGATTTCTGTCGATTCGGATGAAAGTAATGACGTATTTAAGGAATTTGTAACAATGAAGCGTGAAACAGATGAAGGTGAAAGCAAAATAGTACGTCAAGGTTCCGAAACAAGAAATGACTTGCTAGAACAAGAACCAACAAAGGAAAAACAAGATGATACGAACAAATCTTGTGAAACTTTTGTAGTTACAGCTGATATTTCCCAACCATCCGATGAAAAAAAAGAAACTATTTTAACGCAACCATTGGAAGATTATGAATCTTTGAAGTTAAGTTCCGCAAAATCCGAAAAACTCGACTTGGAATTAGAAAAGAGTGAATGGGAAACAACAGAGAAGGGAATCCCAATAGCTAAACCTAAGGTGGTACATTCTCCACAGCAACTTAGTGAATTGCCCAGAGCTTTGATTGATGAGCAAATGGTTGCCAGAACATTGGAGGAAGCGCAGGAATCATTGAATGCGGCAAATAACGAGCTGAAGTTCATAGTGAAAGATGGTAAATCAATTAAAGAATCGCCATCCGAATTTGAATTTCGCTCGATTTCAAACACACTGATTAGCGCAGAGAAAAAAGAAAAATCTCTGACCGACGAAAGCCTTATGCAAAAGGAAATTAAGGAGCCTAAATTCTTGGAAGAAGAATATATTTCTTCATTCATAGGAATACCAGATACCCTTAAGGAAGCTCAGCCTCCATCAACATTTGAACCAATAAAATCATATGAGGGTACTTTTGAAGAAACAACAAAAGAGACACTAAATAAAGAAGCAGTAATTACACATTATACTCAAGGTAACGTTGATGATGTTAAGGAGGAGTCAAAAGATGAACATGGTTCGCTAGGCTTTATATCTACAGGCACTGCAGATGACTATAGTTCGATGGAAGCATACGCAGCTAAAGAGGAGCATGCTTCCCTTGGCTTTGTTTCCACTGAAACTGTCGAAGATTTTAGTTCAATGGAGGATTATTATCAGGAAAAAATAGCCAAAGCTAGCTTTGTAACAGAAGGAGAAGATGTGAGGAGATCACCAGAAGAGGTTACTAAGCTTGGTGATACACGAGTATTTTCTGAGATATGTACGGAACAAACAATGAAACCATTCGAGGAGGTTACGCATCGCATTAAATCTGAAACTGGCTCGGTTGACGTCACGAATAGATGGTCGGTACCAGAAATTGACCAATCGAGCTCCAGCGAGAGTTACTACAAAAGCTTTGATAAAAACGACAGTCGACCGTTATCGTCAGAAGTCGACAATTTACTGACACAAGGAACCTCTTCAGAATATCAAACAGCATTGGATGTGTCATCAGTAACGCGTGAAGCAACCGAATACATAAGCGCAGTTAGCACGCTTGAGAGTAGCAGTGGAAAGACGATAAGCTCGCACGAAAGCATGAAGAGTTTCGATTCGCAATCCGAAACATCCGGTAATTTAGGAAGTATCGATGTTTCAGAACTATCGGAAACATTGGTAGCTTCCTCGACAGAACCTGATGCTTTGGAAGCTGAGGAACTATCACGTATTCGTGACTTACGTGACGATGATGAGGATAGTGATGAAAGTCTAGACATTCAAGATTACAGTAAAACTGAGCAACAAATGCAAAAGTCACTGATGAAACGTTCACAAGAAATGATATTTAAACCGAAAACCGAGGAGGCTAAACCCGAGGAAAAGCAGTTCGAAAGCGTTATGGTGGAAGAGTTTCCAAAACCTAAGGAAGTGGAAAAAACTTGGGGCTTAGCTTATCCCATGGATGAAGCTAAAATAGACGATGTTAAGGATACAGATCGACCTGAAGATATTTTGCTCTATCACAGTGACATAAGACGTTCCATTGACGATTCTAAACTAGCTTCTAGCTTAGACGAGGGTAGCATTCTTTCGGTTAGCATGTCAAGTACATCAAACATAGAAACTGTTGTAGAGAACTTCGAGGATATGATTGGGTCAGCTGGTTCTTCTTCGTTAACTGGCATTGAGGGTTTTGGTTTTCCACACGATGAACAAGCATCTTCATTTCACGAACATGAAGACACATTTACCATGGAAATGGACAGCAAGGAACATTCTCCACAAGACTCTGCCGCTACAACACCACCCGGTGAATCTCGTAAACGCGGTCACAAGCGCAGTGAAAGTACTTCGATCACTGGTGATGTTTTAAAATCCATTACGGATAAGGATCTACCAGTAGTGGGTGAAAACAAAGAATCTGAAAGTGAATCGGACACAGATCCCTATGAATCTGAGTACACCAGACAGTTTCGCTCACCAAACGAACGAAAGAAGAACAAGAAGAAACAAGCAGCCGCCGAAATGGATCACAGCTTCGACCTCGAAAAACGTCCATTTACTCCTTCACAACTTGTGGCTGAGGTTATAGTTGAGGATAGTGCTACCGAGGAAATGGAGGCCGAGGCTATTGAAGAGGAGCGTCGACCTTCGCAAAACATGCAAGACTACTCAAATATACCAGATATAACGGTAACCGAGGACTTTCAAAAGTCGCCAAGTTTAGAAGAAAATGCGGAGGGTTTCGAAGAGAAATCATTATACAAAGTGAAAACACAAGAGGAATTACACAAAGCTGCTGATGAACCTCTACACCAGCAGAAACGTATGGATAAGAGCGAGGAAACATTTCAAAAACTAGTACAAGAACAGTACGCGCAAAAGCTGGCGGATCTTCAACGACCACAAGCTGGCGATATAGACTACGATGACTATGATAAGGCGCCAGATTCTCCAGACTCTTTTGAAATGATTGATCAACCCGATATTTCGGACGATTTTGTCATAATCGAAGAGGTGGCTAAAGAAGCCGATGAGGCTGATTTAGGTGGGAAGAGCATTAAAATTCAGCCAACGAAATATGAATCAAAACATGATGAGGATGTGGAAAAAATTATCATAAAATCTGCTCCCGCCGATCCCAAATTAGGTTCGCAAATTTTCCGAGATGATCTAAACTTCGAATTCGAAGAAAGTCCACCAACTGCGGGCAGCAGCAGCGATCCACAGGAAGAAAGCGATTCAGGAGACATGGCTGCTTCAAACAAACGATGGGTTGAAATGCAACTTACAGATTCACAATTACGTTATCCATACGACATTACCGGTGGCGTATTAGAAGATATCAAGGAGGAGGATGGCGAATTCGAAGTGGGTAGTAGTCGCATAAGCAGTTTTAAAGACTCCTTCTCCAGTACACCTGAGTATGATGCTATGGCAGCAAGACGATATTACGCACGTGGCGAACATGACGATTTATCCATGAACAGTTTGCAAGAATTCGAATCGTTAGAGCAGGCAATTTCTTTAGAGAATCGCAATAAAACGCACCAAGGTTCAACGGACTCTAGCAACGGTAGTTTCACACGCCGCTATATGGTGCGCCATAGTGGCAGTGCCACAGCACAAGGTGATGATGTATCAATTTCCAGCCTCAAAGAATTCGAAGGACTAGAGAATGCGTGTATAGAAGCACACTTGATTGAGATCAAAGCCAAGGAAGAGGCTGCTATGCTTTCCCGGTCGGACGACTCCAATAAGTCAAACGAAAGTGATCGGGAAAATGGTGCAAGCAATATTGTTGTAAGCAAAGTAACACGTACAGTAACTCGCACCGAAGTGCTGCCGGCACAGCAACAAACTATTGAAGCGCTGCTCAAACAGAAACTGGAAGAATGTGAAGGGCGCGAGTCAATGACAAAAATCACAGAAACAACAACAGAGCTATTGGAGGGGAAAATGAAGCTGGATAAACAGGATTCGGAAAAGGGCAGTGTAGATAGTCTGGAGATTAATAAAAGTCTCGATATGCGTTCTAGCAGCATTGGCAGTTTCGAAATTTCGAAAGATGCCACTACACGTTCGGATATCGACTCATTGGAAACTGACCGTAAACAGCCTACACGTGAGGAGAGCATCGATTCAATGGAAAACGAGCAGTTCGATCTATTGGCAAGATTTCCAACAGGCGAAACTACACTTGGTGAAGGTCTAACAACAACTACAACAACCACCACTACCACTACAGATGCTGAGGGACATGAACACATCATTACACAAACGATCACTACAACCACAAGCGCAAGCGGCAGTACAAATTTAGAATTCCCCACGGGACAACTACACAAAGACGTATCGGCCGACTCACTTTGCATTGAACAAACTAATACGAGTTCAGCCGGCACCACTGCAACTTATCAGACCAGTGCTGGAAATTCGCAAATGTCAGGCAGTGTTACCAGTTGTGCATCCAGTACACTCATGGAGGACTCCTATCCGGGTGCAAATTCTAGTCTAACATCATCTAGCTTTTGGTCACACGAAGAATCAACGGTTGTGGAAGATAAGAATGTGCTCGAGGAAGTATTGCTGGAAGATGCTGAGGCACTGAAACGTCGCCAAGCGCAACATCGACAAGAGTACGACGATCAGCACTAGATGACATGGTGGATAAAAAACGATAATGCAATAAGAAACAAACGACACGCATAAATATACATAATTAAGGGATTACAAGCTTTTTATACTTACATACATCGGTGGTTAGGTAAGCGCAATTCTTCGCACATTTTCACTGAGTTCCCATTAGTAGTTTCCTATGTATTTGTGTTTTCATGAATGTATCCGTGCAGAAGTGTTTGATTTTCTCTTGCAGAGTTCTGTCGTTATACTTCTTTAATCAAATTTGTTGTCTTCTTAAAAACAATAAATTATCAAAAAAAATAAATAAAAAAAAAATGCAGTAGAGCTCAACTAAATGCTTAATAAAAGTACATAATGAGACGAAGCAAACTTAATGACGACTATAATAGCGTGCATTGTTGCTACATTAAAGCCTCTGGATTGACCTGCAACGAATTGGTTTCAGTAGCTCAGGAAATACCTTCAAAAATAAATTTTCAAATCATGCAAGAAAAATTTCATGCCGCATTAAGAGATTTATTTTAAAATTATTAAAATTTTTTTCACTTAGAAAACGCTTCTCATAACGGTAAATAGTGAATTCATTTAAACATACATATGTGCATATATTGGCTAATGTCAAACTTCACAACTCAGTACGGTGTATTGAATTTTAATCACTGCTGCTCAATTATGTGTACAAAAAGAAAGCGATCCACCAAGTTCGTGCTAAATTCAATTTACTTGCAATTCACTTTTCTTTATATGAAATCGCTGTCATCGCTGAGACAATTGTGTGTATGTTTATATGAGTTCCAACAGCATTTTTTAAAGAAATTAATGGTCACCTCTCGAATTTCGAACATCCTTAACTGCACAGTATTTAGAGGAGCAATTTAAAGTAAATATTTGCTAGAATATCCTGTAGCTCAGTAGGTACACAGATCTATATTGTTCACCGCTAGAGTGGCTTATCGCCATTTGAATGCTTTTCAGCAAAGCGAAAAGGCAAATCAAATGACGGCAAGCCATTGAACCTCAGCTCCGTGTATGATTTATAAAGTATATATTTTACATTTTTCCTTTGCAGATTTAATTAAATAAACGCAAATGCAGCGTGCTTTACGAATGGTGAGCAGGCGAGAGTAATGGCTTTGGGATCGCGACGGATATACCATATAATTGTTACATACATTCCCTACTGGAAAACAAGCTTTGCATTTTAGTATTATCGGCGCATCGAAATTTAAGTAATATACATTAATCTATTAACTACTAATTCCAGTCTACAGAGAACACAAGTTTGAGCGAAAACACACACAAGCATTACTGAAGGTTATTATGCCACGCATATTAAATACAAATTTGACAGTTTATACAAATTTATCAAATGTACTTATGTATATTATACTTGGTTTGCTAATAAGAAACAAAAAAGGGACTCTCTTTAAGTGTACGTATTATCTGTTAAATGTATACATACATACATCTATTTTCGTTACTTGGCTTTTAATAGTAAAAACTAAATGTGAAATAAAATTTGAATGAAAAACTTTATTATACAAACATGTATACTTGTTGCTATTTTAACGGTATGTAATTTTTGGAAAAGTGAAATTTTCTACGATGCTTTTGATTACGTAAACTGTATGCGGTAAATTATATTAATATGGCAGGTTAGAAAGATGGAAGATTTACTAACGTTGTAGTGTATTTAATATTTTTTAAAACTTATTTCAATATATAAGTCTTTCATATGTAATTTAGTTTAAGCTGCTTCAATGGAATACATGCGTATAAGTTTGCATATGTATGATGCCTTAATAAGAAAAATAATAATAATAATAAAAAAAAAACAAAAAATGCTTTTAAAGTGACTTTGTCTTTTTAATTTTTTAATCCAAAATGGGGCGAATAAAGCCTAAGCATCTTACTAATTTAAATTTAATATATACATTAAAGTAAATTAAGTACAATATTGATGGTACATATATATGTAACAATGCACACATACACACATACATTCATACAAACATACCAAAATGCATGTATTACCAATTATTATTATTATAATATTAGTCAAACTTATTGCAAATTAAATATTAACGTAAAATAATGCATTTCCTATCGATGCATGAGAGGACACAGCATATTTGTAATGCAACACACAAGCCTACGATTAACCAAATAAATGCTTAATCTAATACACACTATATTTCTCGTGTTTTTCAATTGTTTAAATGAAAGTGAGTCAGTTGCACACAGTAATGGGGAATATCACTCCAACTAACTGTTAAAACCCCGGTTTATCCAAGATAGGTTTTTGTTAAAGTTCCTTCTTATGAGTTACAAAACTAACCAAGACTCTCGAGTACGTGTGATCGTTCGACCTTTCTTACACATGAGACTTAGGAGTTGAGCGGTAAGTATGTATATTTAACTTCCACATTTCGTTAGTGGTGACTTGGTGAGACATACATTTCCGTTCCGATCCCATGACAGTCGGGTCTACGTAACCGGAACGGAACCGGATTTTTTATCCGGTCAAGGACTGTCAAGTCCGTAGAATTCAATCGCTACAACAACAACAGCACACCATTATTGTTT
Source organism: Bactrocera zonata (assembly GCA_037783105.1). Lineage (NCBI taxonomy): Eukaryota > Metazoa > Arthropoda > Insecta > Diptera > Tephritidae > Bactrocera > Bactrocera zonata. The sequence goes on from JBAWJQ010002875.1 coordinate 56,932, forward strand.
ATCCACTTGAATTTATGAAATATGGCAAATGAATCTCACCAGTGGAGATTTCCAAAATTCCAAAAAGCGTAATGAGCTGAGGCTCTCTGTTTGTATAGTACTATACGCAAGTCCTTTAGTTTTTGAAAAATCAATCTAAAATTTTGCACTCATCCTTCTCTTTGCAAGAAGCTACTGGTTTTTCGGAACCACTGATGTCGGACCACTATAGCAGATATGTAGCTGCCACATTAACTGTTCGATCAAATTCCAGTCCTTGTCTGGAGAATTTTTTATTGGACGAAATATCTTCACGAAATTGGCATGGATATAACTATACAACTATACACTATAACATATGGCTGCTGTAAAAACTGACTGGTTAAAATCAAGTTTTTGTATATATTGTATATGTGACCTGGTCTACGGAAAGGGGGCTTAGGTGTCAAAAAATCAATTTTTTTTTTTTTTTTTTTTTTGTTGTTTTTTCGCACGTTAGCTCCCTTTTCGTAGACCAGGTCACATATAATCTTTTGTATTTGTGGAGGGTATTATGGGTTCGGTGCAATCAAAAATAACACTTTCTTGTTTCAGTTTTATTACGGTTAAGCGTAAGCTTATTTGGTGATATTAAGCCGTATATGCTCTTTTTATCTTGAGAAATATCTTGAAAAAAGCCACTTGCTTTACATACGTACATACGTAAGTATATATTTTAAGTAGTAACGTACATAATAGTAATAGCATACGGCATGGCATGTATAGATTCCGTTAAATTTCTACACTTAGAAGATGATGAGGATTCTTTCGTATAGGAAGTAATTTTAATGAGGATTCCTTCATCTTAAAATACGACATATACTTTTTTTTCTCTCGTTGCGATTTGTCAGTTGGAACACAGGACATTGGTAAGATCGCTTCCATGAGTTATTTTGCACAAGCAGCAAAAATATTGTTTTTCGATTGAAATTTGTTTACTTTTGAATTTTTAGATACATGTAAGGGTTCAATCAATGACAATATACATATCAAATAAGAGGAAAGAGATATTAAATGTCATATACTTACTTCACTTTGTTGAATACACTTTGTAAAGATTCGAAAGTAATTACTGTAATATGCAAAAGCATGATATGGTGTATTATATTAATTCCGCGTTTATGAAGATACAACTTTGAATATCCTTATTTTCAGTTTGAACATACCCAAAGACTCAAATTAATTCAATTGTCACCGAAACAGGGTCAATCATATTTCAAATTATTTGGCCAAATTTCGTGCCCTAAATGTAAAAGCTGGTAACACAGTTGCTAAAGCTTTTTAGAAAAAATTTCAACCCTGCTGTCTGCGTCAGCTGAGCAGCAAACAGCTGTTATCACGAAAACAAGAAATATGAAATCGAATTCGTTTTCCACACGAATTCTGATGGAACGTGTGAAAAAAGCGTAAAAAACAGTAAATAGTTTGCTGTTTTAATACGATTTATTCATATTTCTCCACTTTATATGGAAGTAGTTTGTAAAGTGCTAGAATAAAGTGACAATCAGAAAAGTCGTTCATATTTATTTATGAATATTTAAAGTTGGTGCATAATCGGGTACGGAAGCAAACTAAATAGCAACAACTCAAGCAGTATTGCCGATCAGCCGACGTGTGTGTACATTTGTGCTGGCTGCTGCCATTTTTCTGTGCGTATATTTGTTGTTGGTCGCCTTGTGTTGCTCGCAGTTCGTTGGTTCGACATTCCAAGAAAAAATCAGGTTGGCAAAAATCAAATAAAAATATCTATCCTTAATCGAATTGACCACACCTAATCGGCCCTATATTAATAATAAACAAAATTTCACAAGCGGATTGAACGAAAGAATTGTTTATTTGTGATCTGTCCCCGTTATATTTAATCGAAAGGCGTGTTTCAACAATACTTGAAAACGAAAATCGATTTCGTTTTCGGGCTCGTGTTCTGTGAAAAGTTCGCCAGCACGTCAGCCCATTCAGGAAAAACTGGGAGTAAAACTAAATTAAATACGAAATATGGAAAAATTGAAAATAAAAACTATAGGCGTACTACGTGAACGCGAAGGTATTGCAAATGATAATGGAAATGGCGTATGTCGTGTGATGACTCTTACAACTGCAATTACGGATAGTGTCGGTGGTAATGTTGCTATTGTTAGCCAAGGAGAAGATGTGAAAGACGATGGTGGTGGAGGGGGTGGAAATTATGCACCAACTAACCGAAACACTACTGCGTCAACACTTGCTCGACAGTTACCAAAAATGTCTGCTTTGGACTTGGCCGGAATATTGAATTGTAAACGACGATTGGAGTGGACAAAGGAATGGCTGAAGAAAAATCAAGCTGAGTTGCTGAGCAAAGAAAACCTACGAAAAGAAATACTTTTCCGAAGTAATGAAATATATCACTTCAATTGCTTCTTCAACATAACAGAAAGACAGTTTCGTTATTTGGTTACAAAACTATCTCCAGTTATAAGTTCCTATGAACCACATCGAAAGAAGAAATCATTCAGTGCAGAAGAGCGAATTGCTATTACACTTAAGTATTTGGCAACGGGTAAGTTCTGGTGAATGCTTTCTCAATTAGTTTTTTCTTCATAAATATTAACAGAGGTTTTAATACTGTAATTAGTAGTTATAATAGTAAGGGTTATCCCACTATCACTAATAAAATGTTAGAGTTTATGTAAAATAAAAATAAAAAGGAAATACAACCATTATCATATAAATTTCTTCAATAACTCCTTTATTGTTGTATATTGCCAGTTCAGCTTGTATAATATAGAAAAAGCTTCCAAAATATGCACATAAAAATGTATGAGTATCTTCTAAATAACACATTCTTATTAAATATTTTCAGGTGAAGTACATTCGTGTCGTAACTATTGCTTCCGTGCCTCGAAACCTGTGATACTAAAAATGATAGCCAACATATGCCTCAATATATACGAATTACTCAAGGACCCATTTGTATCACTACCAAAGACTGATGAGCAATGGCAAAACGTGGCGAACGAGTTTCAACGCAAACACCATGTGATGAATTGCGCTGGCAATTTGTCCATGCAACAAATCAGATTCCATTCTTCATCACGGGCCGAGGAGCAAAAAGACTTTATCAACAAACAACCACTCATATTCACATCAATAGTAGATACCAATGATAACTTCCTTTATATCGATGTCGAGAAGACTCAGGCGGAAGCTTTCGACAATATTTATGAGAAATCCACATTTAGACAGTTAATTGAAAATGAGGTTAAACTGCCAGTGAGTTACGAAGCACAAGATGACATTAGTCAATCATACTATTTTGCAAGTAAATCTGGTTTGCCCTTGAAGCCTTATCTCTTGAGCGGACCAACCGATGTGCCAAATAACTCGAGAGTTAATTACAATAATGTCATGAGTATGGTAAATAAGCATACCGAAAATGCATTCCGTATGCTGGCTAATATATTTCCCATATTATCACAACCTCTGCGGATTGATGAGGAAAACGGTCGTAAAATTATACTCGGCTGTGTGGCGTTGTATAACTTCCTCCGAAAAACAGACCGTGGATTCTTTACGCAGACGAAAAATATAGCATTACGAAATGATTGGGTGGACGATGATTGCATACTGATAGCAAGTGAAGAGGAGCATGGCTTTAATGAAGACTACACTCCAAAAGTTACAATGACTAATTGTTTTCAAAATTTACATAACCAGAAAGGGGACTCACTATTGGGTGCAGCCAAAAGAGATCATGTAATAAAACGTTTAGACGAAATATGTGGAAAAATACAGTAAGAACACACATTAAAACCAAAATAAACTTAGTAGTGCGTAAGAGACAACGAAAACTACGCAAAAATGTGATTCCACTAAATTAAAAGTAAAAGACGGTAGAATATTACATCTATAGTTTTTGTCTTGATTAGATATGCAGCATTATACCGGAGGATTAGCCTATAAATTACACATATACAGATACAAGTAGCTCGAATCTAATGTGTAAAATATGGGTAAAATAAGTGTGAAAATCAGCTGCATTGTACATAGTTTGCCATTTGGATGTAACTACATTTTAATTTATTTAATAAGCAGGCGATTTTACTTTCAGCACTTTTAGAAAATACATACTTACGTTTGTTGAAGTACATATAATTTTATTTAAGAAAACCGTTAAATTGAAACGGCAGATTTTTTTTTTTTTGTTATAATTAATTAATGCCAAAATGTACGCAATTACATTTACTGAATTTTCCAATAGAAATGTGAAAATAAAATTAAAATAAAACGTTGGCAATAACTGGCATGAAACCGACACACACGCTTATTTTTATTATACTTGAAGGCATACTTGCTCTCTTCAGGAGTGTCTAGTTCAAATCGCCTGTGTGGCAAACGCTTTAATTTTGTAATTAAATGATGTTAGACTTTATCGTGCTCTGCGGGTCCAATGAGGCCACTGTTTAATGATCTTATATAAAACGGCGCCCGGACTGAGAGTTGACGCCAGCTGACGGTGCCCCAACAGCTTGTAATCTTCTGTCAACTTGGCCGTGCGTACACCCATTTCCAACAGAGACTGAGCAGCTTCTAAGGCTTGGTCTGTAGGTGGATCATTCTCAAATGTGCCAATGAATGCCACGCTCAAGCTACCATTATTGTAGTTTTTAACGGCAGCTCCCATTAGATCCCAACCGCGCCCCTCATACACATTCCCATCGTTGCCGACCAAAAAGTTGTACCCAATGTCATCGAAATGTAAGTCCAGATGATATTTTTGAATATTGCGCACTTGTTGCGAGCAGCTATCCTAAATGGAAGAAAGAAAAATTTTATGTTAAGAGGACATACACCAATTTCTTTAGAAGTACTAACTTACCACATCTTGACAAACTGCACCAGCTGTGTGTAGAATAATAACGCGTCCAATAGGCAATGCCTGCTGACTGAGCTCATTAATCGACTCAACGCCGTTCCATTGTGATTTACTAATAATATTTGGATCGGCAATTGTTGTTTTGATCCCGAAGGCGGTGAAGATTGTGAATAAGAGAAGATGGCTCACCAAGCGCTTTGTGATTTGATACATTTTGTTCTGCACGATCGGTTCGTTGGAAGACAGCGCTACAAATATACTGACAATGTAGGCTACAGTACAGCTACTATATGGACGAATGGGGGAAAAAGTACTCGACAGTCACTATCTCAAGACAATGAGTAAACGTATTTGTGTATATGTATATGCATACATATGTACATGTATAATTAGATGCATAATCGTTTGTACAAATGTATGTACTTAGAAAATGTACTTACATATATGTATGTATGTATGTATCTGAGTATTGCAAATTTCTAGTCAAATTAATTGTGCAAAACAATGGCATACAACTGTATGGTATTCCCGTTTAAGTTTCAGAAATTATTTTTAAATATTGAGACCTTATCCAACAATGTTAACTATTATATTATGGCCGCACCGAAATTTAGCATTACACCTCTGCTGGTTATACGACTTTTCCTATGAGTGTTGTAAAAAGCTTTTGTATATGTGAAGAAGATCTGGAGGGACATTACATTTGAAACTACAGAATAGTAAGTTGTCATCGACGTCATCCAACGGAAGACACAAGAAACGTGCTGTTTCGACGGGGTTGGATCATGGAATAACTAGGGTTAGTGGGGCATGCAAAGAGGTGGCCAGTGTCATACGGAGATTCACACACACTACTGTGATCAAATTGAAAGGATAAGTATATTCTCTCATGGTAATAGCAGTGTTTACTACGAGTCAGGAAACCGTATATTTTTAAGCGAATAAATTTTAATTCATTTTGCACGCCACAGGAAGTACGTGTACTTGGAAATTTTATGATAAAGTTATATCCGTTGATTAGAATTTTTCACATATTTGAGTTTTTAATTGAGTTTCTAGTTCCTTCAATATAGAGCTTGAAATAATCCATTATACTTGTATGTTACCTAATCTACAGTTTTATTTCACTTATTTTAATCTATTCTATTTGAGTTTAACACAAAAAAATTGCTTTAATATGGATTTATATTATTACACTAAGAAGGGTAATATCAAATTAATAATTCCTGAGTGTAATCGTTATTTTAATATAAATGCGTATAAATTACTTTTGGAAATAGACCAGTGCCTTTTAGTGAAGCATATCCCCAATCGCACTGCTATCATTACGAACACAACTGTATCTATGAATTTACATTTTTTTGTGAATAATTTGAATTCCTACTCTACTCAAGCAGCCGATAGATAGCCCTCGGTACTTTTTCTGTTTCCCGATAACGTCATTATTTTCTATTATAAAAGTCCAAAACCAAGCCGCTCTTCGTCTCTTTAGCAGGAAATACGAGTATGCGCAAGCTGAATTGAGTTACGAGAACACATCATTGTTATTAAGCATTCACACTTTCGCACACATTTGTGTATGTATGGGCATGATGTATGTATGTAAGGAGGTTTTGCAAAACGAATATCAATAATAATAACAGAATATGTTATAATTGAACATTTTGCAACGAGAAATCCATATGCATTATATTTATTTAATTCCTATGTATAAATGTATTATATGGTTGCGTGCTATAATTGAGTAGTGTTGTATTCAACGGCAGCTACTTATGTATTTTGGCTGAAATTACATACAGTAGTAAAAGTAAAATTGGGATGATGCTGTGGTTCGTATGTACATATATCTAAGTAAGTTTTTTATAAGTACTCATATGTTTATACATATTTATGTATGTTTCAAATTGTTGAAAATAGGTTCAAAAGGGCGATTAACATGTACAATCGCCATCGATCCAGCAAACTTGACAACTTTTCTGATATGGCAGAAGCAAGGTGTGAGCAACCCAAAAGCTGTAGATGCAGATCCTCACATAAGTCCCAATGTTCTTCACAGTTTCATACTACCGTACCTATTTTTGAGGCTATATGCACATACATATATACATACATACATACATATCAAGTGAATGAACATACTATTTATTTAAAAATTGTTACAACTATTATAAATATCGGCACAAAAGCATTTAAAATTGCTAGAAAAATTAAATTCTTTTTGAAGTTTTCTTTGCCTTTCTGTTGTCCTTCTTCCATTTGTGCCTCCGTTATGTCCATTATTTTGCATACGATTTGGTTTTGTTTGAATATTAAGATTTAGGTCTATGCTAAGATTTTTTCTTTTATTGTTTTTGTAACGTTCGTAATTTACATTCGTTGTATGTTTGCGAAGTTTTCATCCTCAAAACTAACCTGAAAATTCGTGAATATTGAAATTGTCTAAATGTCATCACAAAATGATATTTTTGTAAGCTAATTTAAATGAACATTTCAAGACTTTGAAAACATTTTTGTTTTGTTATGAATATGGGGGCAAATGTCAGATGTTAAAAAATTTTATATTTTGCTTGAGTAAAGTGAGCTTAATTCTAAATGTGCCCGCACTTAATGCTGCTGTAAGTCTCTTCCAATTTCGTATTCTTTAAAAATAATGACATTCCCAAGCAAGTCACGACTAGCGAAACTCAGGCACATTCAAAGTATTTTCATGATAATCAATGGGTGCACACATTATTAGGAACAAGGAACACTTAACTGACCTGATAATCACCATGCGCCGAGTCTTGGAAACTACCCGTGAAAAGAGGATCGAACATACCACCTCCTCCTAGATTTCAAAGCTGCTTTTGACAGTGTAAAAGAGATCTGCCTTTATGCCGTCATGTCTGAACGGCTGTGTAAACTGACGTTGAGCAACACCAAAAGCTCATACAAGGCGACTCCCTAGTTCTGCTGGGTAAAAAAGCGAAGCAAATGGGTTCTGTAGTGAATGAGGGCAAGACGAAATATCTCGCGTAATCACAAAAACAGTCATCGCATTCGAGACCTGGCTCCCATGTCACTGCTGACAGTCATAACTTCGAAGTCGTAGATAATTTCGTTTGTCTTGGGACCAGCATTAACACGAACAACAACGTCAGCCTGGAAATCTTGCCAACTGGTGCTACTTTGCACTGAGTACTTAGGCAACTGAGAAGTAAAGTCCTTGATGAACAAAGATCAAATTCTCATCATCCTCATCCTGCTATATGGTGCAGAGGCAGAGGACGATGATGGGTCGGCGTTGCGAGTTTTCGAGAGAAAGGTTCTGAGGAAGATTTATGGATCTTTGCGCATTAGCAACGGATGAGCTGTACGAGGCGATATTGACATAGTTCAACGAATTAAGAGACAGCGACTACGCTGGCTAGATAATGTCGTTCCATTGGATGAAAACACTCCAGCTCTGAGAGTATTCGACACAATACCCGCCAGGGGAAGCAGAAAAAAAGGAAGACCTCCACTCCTTTGGAAAGACTAGGTGGAGAAGGATCTGGCTACACTTGGAATCTCCAATTGGTGCCAAACAATGGAAAAGAAGAACGTCTGGCGCGCTGTTGTAAACTCAGCTATAACCACGAAAGCGTTGTTTACGCCAATGAGGAAGTAAAACATAACTTAACAATGATCATTAATTGGGGCACAGTTCTGGGCTGCTCTAACTGCGATAAACAAAAATAAATTTATAGCGAGTTTACATGCTAATTTTAGGAAATCAATGATATTTTTCGCTTAATATTTATTTATTTGATCTCTAATATTAGCAAAAGTCTTAAATAGTCATATTATAGATTGTGATATCGCTGACATTTATTCAGACGCTTCTGCTCCAGTGTGGCCACTTCATTATTATGCTATACAGTGCTTTTCCGGGACTTTCAGTGGCGCTTAGCTGTCGGGCTCCGTAAAGTCGGTAGTTTTTCGTGACCACTCCCAACCTCACTCCTTCATCGATGAGTAATTGAGCTGCTTTCAAGTCGTTTTCTGTGGGCACTTCCACATTAAAAGTACCGATGAATCCAATACAGATGCTATTTCCATTATAGCCTGCAGTATGGACGCCTTGGTTGTACCAGCCTCGACCTTCGTATACTAGACCATCGCCTCCAATTAGAAAATTGTAACCGATATCGTCCCAACCATTTGAGTGTATATGAAAGGCTTGCACAGCTCGCACTCGTGCATCACACTGGACCTGTAAGTATTTAGACGTCTATTATATACATATGACCTAAACACATATTCACTTGTAACGAACCCTATTTTCGCATTGCGCTGTTGAAATATGTGCAATGATAATCCGTTCTATTGGGAGTTGCAGTTTCTGCATTCCGTCTGGCTCAGTCTGCGCAGACCATTCATCTCTACTAATTAACAAAAGCGAGTTTGGTCGAGATCCTGGAATCAGGTGGTTTAAAAATGTATGTTAATGTAATTTGTAATTAAAAAAATTCTTTAAATATAAATCATAGCTATTGCTTTCCACTCAAATATCGAGAAATTATCCACAGTTTTCAGAATTTTTCAAACAGTGCTAAAAGATTACAACCGTTTGCAATGACTATGTAAATATGTTTGCATTAGTATATAGTATGTTAATATGTTAATACCCAGGGTTGCATTAACTGGAATCCCTTGCAATGACCCTTTGTTTCCATTGAAAAATCCACTTCTTCCTTCAATGAACACCAGCAGTCCGATTAATATTATTGACAATGCTATAGCTGCAATAGGTATGACCACTCGCCGATTAAGGATGGATGCATGCGCTGCTTTTTGTTGCGTGGCAGAACCGTTGGCTTCTGCGTTAGTGGCTGGAACGAGGCAAAAATCGAAAATAAAGTTATATTCTCAAAACTCGACATCCATTCTTTGTATTTATAGTGTGTCGATTTGAAGGTAGACAATAAGAAATGTTCTACGGATCATTCTGCACAACTTTGCTTAAGAGACTAGAGAACTATCTGACAACTATTTCACCTACCATGTATACCATACAACCGATTATTCAGATTTTTTAAAATTCGGCTTAAAAATCGCTGACTCGAAACTGATTTAAAACTACATATATCTTCTTATATCTTCTTGGGAAAAGTTGTTCAGAATAGTCCGTAGAACATTTCCCACAATTTTATAGAATAAAATCGACCCGTTCTAATACTTATGCCCTTGTAATATGTACAATGAAGCCGAACATTAGATACAATCAAATATTAATTTGCATTGAAATTCAATGTTTTACTTCGAATCAGAGATCTTTCGTGGAAATTTTTAAAATATGGGAATAATTTTGTTGGTTCTGCTTTTTCAAAGAAATAGTGACTTGACCTTGTGCTTTTACTGTATCCATTAGAGTAGATAAAAGTTCAGTTTTTATTGTAAATAAGTGTGGATTGTATGTAGCAACTCACCTCTTTCTACCAAATCCGGACATGCTTTGAGATGCCTCTCTAGTGCCTCTATACGCTTCTCTAAGTCAATCAAATTGGTATATCTTGTTTCAATTTGATTCGATTTGGACTTGCAATCTTTATTTTCATGATTAACACTTTCAGTGGTTGAATGATAGCAATCTTCACACACCCAAACAACATTTTTACAGAAGAACTCCGGTGGATTCTCCAAATTGGTGCAATATTTGTAGGGCTCGTCGAAACAACGTTTCTGGGTTTCACGCGAATATGTATTGCAGTCCCGACAAATATACACTACATTGCGATCCATTCTTCTCGATGTTAGAATATTGAATGCAATACGACATATTAGAAAGAAAGTTCATAGTTTCAAGTTAAACGCTTATCTCACAAACAAAAATTCCCCTGCAATCGCTAATTCGTGCACTTTAGCTTCAGAAACAGAAACATCTTCTGTGGAAATGCACGAATGCATGATCGCAAGATTGTAAATTACGTTTTCTGAAGGTGCATTCGGCAAGTATCTGTTCGTATATATGCACTGTGCTGCATATGTTTACATATTTTGATAGGGCGGCTCATAACTTGATTACTTGGTATTTATTAAGCTAATCATAAATCTGCACAAAAACTACTATTTCAGACAAGTTGGAGGGTTAGGCTAATTGGCAAAGATGCAACGTTTTCGATTTAAGAAATGCGCAGATCCAAACTCTTGCAAAATAGTTCCATTTTAGCAACTCCTTCGTTTTTCCTTACCGCGTACAATAAGAGTAAGAAGCTTTTCCGAGCCCAGTCCCCATTGTTCTAAAATAAATACTGCAATCCACTATGTTTTTGTAATGAACAATAACGGTAATTTATTTATATTATATTTGTTTTTGCGATTACATTTAACTGATAGCGATCATTGTGTATATTATGAATCCGATCACCAAGATATTGACGGTAATGACAAGAAGCTTGTGATCCTTGAAAAGCATAGTGAGTGAGAACAGTTAACTAAAGCGATGCTGTCTTTGGAGATGTGCAACGTCTGGAGAACAATGAAATACTATTTGATCTGTGCATATTCTATAATGGAGCAGATTCAATAATTAATAAAAATCATAGGTGGAAACTGATGATTGGCAAATAGAAAAGAATTACATAACATATCATCTTACTGCTACAGTCGTGTGTTTTATATAGCGTTAACTTTCCAATTGTTTATAGTGGCGGGTTTGAAATTGTGATTTCTCCGTGCGAACCCCGCCTGGATTGGAAAATTATATAGCTTTACACCATTGGATGCTTTCTATAAGCTGAGAATGCTTTATCAAATCCTTTTCAAGGCTGTCGATGTATAAAGTACTGAATATATGCCAAAAAACTAACTCATTCGTCTTGATATTTGATCACAAATCAGAGGGGTTTCTCGTGGCTGCCAGCAATTTTTGATTAATGTGTACATGATTACATGTATATATCCGATCAATCCGAAAGTCCAAGAAAAAACGATCGAGTGCATTACCTTTTTCTGGACTGTACATATGAAAGCTTGAATACCCTGAGTATGTTTGTATGTGGCTTGTATGATCGGATAGATATATAATAGATACCTACTATATGTATTTATCTAAATGTATATGCTTTTATGCAGTGCTTTCATCTAATTTTATGAGACATTTATTCAGATGCTCATATATGTATGTATGTTATATACATATGTACATATGTATATATGTATATATACGACAAGAATATTTATTTCTGCAAAGAAAAATTGAATCCATGGGAAATGCATGCAATATTGAATCTGAAATTATTTAATTTAAATGAAACCAAAAAAAAAAAACAAGTAAGAAAGGTTAAGTTCGGGTGCAAACGAACATTTTATACTCTTCCATTTGCAAGAATCAAAGGCAGAAAAATACTTTAAGGTGTGAAACGTCAACCAGAGGATCGAAATCAAGTAATTTTTTATATAAATTTTAAATTGTGCTATATGGGAAGCAAGCGCGGTTGTTCTCCGATTTCCTCCATTTTTGTACTGTGACATATGAATGCAAGTAGAATGCCAAACTAAATTTTGTCGAAATCGGTCGCTCGGGTCTCTAAATATGGTCCAATTTTCACACCGGCTCCCATAAAGCCTCTCATACCATCACGGAGGTAAAATTTGATGTCTCTGGCGTAATTAGTTATTGATTTACCAGTTTTTAACAGTAAATTTATATGGGGAGTGAGCAGTGTTATTTGCCATTTTCACATCGTCGATAGACGTTCTTATAATATGTGGGCTAATTTGATGGTTGTAGGTTTAGTAGTTAAGAAGATATGTTATATTAAACTTATTTGTGCCACGCCCACTTATTCAAAATTTTATTCCCATTGGTGCCACATAACCCGATATCTATCTCGTTTAATTTTAGGTGATAGATACAACCGCTAGGTGAACAAAAAACTATAATACTCTGTAGCAACTGGTTGCCAGAGCATAAAACAGAAAATATTCGAGAATTGCAATTGTACTTTTGTAGATATGTGTTTGCTCATTGATAGACTATTATTTTGCAGAATTATTGGTTGAATCAAATGAAAGGACTGAAGAGTTACATGGTATATTTATATCGTAACTATTTTCATTAAGTAAAGAAAGAACAACCAGTTTCGATGTTGTCAAAGTGTATATACATATTAGACTTTCTTAATTAACAAACGTCAGGGATGAAGCCAAAATCTTCACTCTTATTGTTCCCTATTGTTGTGTGTATACCGATATTTCGGCTTTTCTGATCAACTCTGCAGTATATGCTTTTCCTAAAGACTTCCCTTTTGCCGTTAAGGTCTTTATATTATTGTGGTTTCTAAATATTATTATAAATTATGGGTTTCTTTAGCATTGCTCTTTACAAAATTTAGATTCGGTTTAATTTTGCTCCTTCAGGACTGATGTGTGAAATAAAAAACAACGGTTGAAATTCAGTTGATTTATTAATCTATTGTGAGGTTAAAGAATTTAGTTAGTCATTATGAATGAATTGCTTATATTGATTGTTATTGTTTTTCGACGCTACTAATAATCACAATTTTAAGATTTGCAAAATTGCCATTACAACCTATTTCAAATATCACAATTTATATAATTTTATGAGAATTGCAAACGATATTTCAACTCTTCCTCATACTGATTTCAATTTAACAATACGGGAGAGCTATTCCTGCATTGCTCGTATTTTCCTAATAATATGTTGAAAGCAATAAAGAAAATCCAGATGATTCATTTTAAAAAATACATATGCTTAACTTTTACATTTTATGGTAATTTTTTTACATAAAATTTCTTGTAAATATTATAAGTTACCAACACGTTAATATAATTATAATTATGAATTTTGTAAAAAATCTTTTGTTTAAATGTTTTTATTTTTGACTAGAAAAAATTGTAATTATTATTACAAAACTTGAAAGAAATTGAGTCGAATGATCTGGGGGTGTTTTTCCTATTATGGTGTAGAACTTTTGGTGTTGAGTGATGGAAATATTAACGCCATTGAAAATACCAATATCAGATCTTACAAGGAAACCTGGTCCCTTCAATTGAAGAGCACTTTTCCGATATGGACAACATAATGTTTCAGGATGATTCTGCGCCATGCCATCGAGCCAAATCGGAAAGTCACATTTTTTTATATTACATAACCTTATTAACATTTCATTTTTACAAAGACATGAATTAATACACATTTTTAATTTTATTCAGATAAAAAAATATTTAGCAGAATTGGGTGTTTTATCACTGGACTGGCGTGGGAACAGTCCTTATATAAACCCCATAGAAAATCTTTGGCACATCATGAAAGCGCGGATAACCAGAAACAGACCAAGGACTTTGACAGAACTTGACCAAATAATTGAAGACATTTGGTATAACGGTATATTAGCACAAATTTTACAGTCGTTAGTTGATTCCATGCCCGAACGAATAAAAATCGTGATAAAAAATAAGGAAGCGGCACGAAATATTAAATTAAGGCATTTTGATCTCTCTACTATTATTACTAATATAAAAAAACAAAAACTCGAGTTTTTATTGTATCGCGTTTAGTTTTGAGAATATTTTTTATAAGTATCATAGTAGGGATTGAAATATCGGAAATATTTTTTTTCGGCTTCTACTAAAAATGGAAATATTTATTTTGAACTAAATTATTTATCTTTGTTTCGAATACTTATATAAATCAAGTTTCATGAAAATTGTTTTTATATAAGTCCACATTTTTAAATGAAATGAAATAATCACACATTTCTAAGGTGACCTCTTTTTTTTGTCCGCTACTGTATATTGTGCCTTAGTTAGCTACGTATTCAGACCAATGTGGCCAACCCTTGAAGCTGTTGTACAACTCATCTGACTGAACATCCGTCGAAGTCGGATCCAACATATATGCTCCATATATCTTGTAATCTTGTGAGAGTTTACCAAGTCGCACACCTTCGGCAAGCAGCAATTTGGTGACGTCCATTTGCTTTTCCGAAGGTTTCTGCTTTTTAAAAGTACCAATATAGGCGAAACTAATACTATCCGAATTGAAGCCGCGCAAATGCGCACCGATCGCATCCCATCCACGACCTTCATACACATTGCCATCGCCGCCAATTAAAAAGTTGTAGATAATATCATCGTGATTTTGAGATTCGATGTTTAGAGTTTGTGTCATGCGCACCCGGTAAACGCACATGGCCTGGAAGAAAGAGTTTGAAATCGTTAAACAATGTATTTATGTGCCATTATATACATATATTAAATATGAAAACTAATATATATACTATATAAATCCTTTTCTTGTATTACTGACAGCTCACCAGTGTTTCGCAATCATCCGAGCGAGTAGGTAGGACAATGACTTTTTTGACGGGCGTCCCCAAAGGTAACGGATCACTTGAAGGCGGCTGGGCTAACCAGGCATCACGTGGAACAATTCGCAATATCTTGCCCCCGCCCACGTTATCATCCGCTGCAAAATATAGGCACAAATCGTGTTAGGAGATTCAATTAGTTATTTTCTTTAAATTTTTATTAATGAGTTCATAGCCGGTAAGATATTCGATGATTTGTTTTGTGAAGAGGACTTCCTTGCGATTGCGCCGTAATTTCTAATGATTTATAAACTCCTTTGAATAGGAATCATAACTTTCCACTCAAATACCGAGAATAATCATTTTTCTATTATATGTACATACATATGTGACCTATTCGTATATTTTATGCAAATTATTCTCAGTTTTAAGAATTTTTGTACATTAACGGACAATTAGTCTAACAGTTTACAACCGGAATATGTTTGTGTTAGTATGTAGTATGTTTATATGTTAATACCCAGGGTTGCATTAACTGGAATCCCTTGCATTGACTCCTTGTCTCCGTTGAAGAATCCACTCCTTCCTTCAGTGAACAACAGCAGTCCGATTAATATTATTGACAATGCTATAGCTGCAATAGGTATGACCACTCGCCGATTAAGGATGGATGCATGCGCTGCTTTGTGTTGCGTGGCAGAACTGTTGCCTTCTGCGTTGGTGGCTGGAACGAGGCAAAAACCGAAAAAAAGTTATGTCTCAAAACTCGATATACATTCTTTATATTTATATTGTGTCGATTTGAAGGTAGACTATAAGAAATGTTCTACGGATCATTCTGCACGACTTAGCTTAAGAGACTATTGGTCTAAAACCGCAATTTTTAAGGAGAATTATTTTGCGGTTATAAATTTTCTTCGGCAGTCTTTGAGAGACTGCAAAGAAATTGAATATGTAGGTGAATTTTGACATTTTATTGATCATTTGTCCGAATCGGTTAGATCGGACAACTATGTTGCAGACCATATACCCTACAACCGATTATTTAGATTCGTTTACGGATTGTATGTTGCAACTCACCTCTTTGTACCAAATCCAGATATGTTTTGCGATGGCTCTCCAGTGCCTCTATACCCTTGTCTAAGTCGAGCAAATGGATGTATCTTATTTCAATTTGATTCGGTGATTTCGATTTGGAGTTGCATTCATTATTTTCATGACTAAAACTTTCAGCGGTTGAATGATAGCAATTTTCACACAACCAACTAACATTTTTAGAGAATCGCTCCGGTGAATTCTCTAAGTTAGTGCAATGTTCGTGGGATTCGCCGAAACAAACACTCTGGTGTTCATGATCCTTGACAAGCGAATATAGGTAGATCGATGTATTGCAGTCCCGACAAATATTCACTACTTTGCGATCCATTCTTCTCGATGTTTGAATATTGAATGCAATACGACATATTAAAAAGAAAGTAGTTTCAAGTTAGATGCTTATCTCCCAAACGAAAATTCCCCTGCAATTGCTAATAGGTGCGCTTTAGTTTCAGAAACAGAAACATCTTCGGTGAAAACGTACGAATGTTTGAAACTATCGCAAGATTATTAGGTACGTATTGTGAAGATGCATTCGGCAAGTATAAGTTCGTATATAGTTACTAAGTCGTTTATGTTTACATATTTTGATAGGGCGGCTCATAACTTGATTACTTGGTATTTATTAAGCTAATCATAAATTTGCACAAAAACTACTATTTCAGACAAGTTGGAGGGTTAGGCTAATTGGCAAAGATGCAACGTTTTCGATTTAAAAAATACGCAGATCCATACTCTTGCAAAATAGTTCCATTTTAGCAACTCCTTCGCTTTTGCCTACCTTGTACAATAAGAGTAAGAAGCTTACATGATAGCCTTTTAGTTGGCAATAGTTCACTATTTTGCTGTGTAGTTTCCGAGCTCTAGTCCCCATTGTTCTAAAATAAATACTGCAATCCACTTTGTTTTTGTAATGAACAATAACGGTAATTTATTTATATTATATTTGTTTTTGCGATTACATTTAACTGATAGCGATCATTGTGTATATTATGAATCCGATCACCAAGATATTGACGGTAATGACAAGAAGCTTGTGATCCTTGAAAAGCATAGTGAGTGAGAACAGTTAACTAAAGCGATGCTGTCTTTGCAGATGTGCAACGTCTGGAGAACAATGAAATACTATTTGATCTGTGCATATTCTATAATGGAGCAGATTGAATAATTAATAAAAATATAGGTGGAAACTGATGATTGGCAAATAGAAAAGAATTGCATACATATCATCTTACTGCTACAGTCGTGTGTTTTATATAGCGTTAACTTTCCAATTGTTTATAGTGGCGGGTTTGAGATTGTGGTTTCTCCGTGCGAATCCTGCCAGAGTTATGTTCAATAGCTTTACTCGTACACCATTGGATGCTTTCTATAAGCTGAGAATGCTTTATAAAATCCTTTTCAAGGCAGTCGATGTAAAAAGTAATGACTATGTGCAAAAACTAACTCCACAATTTCTCTAGTTGCAGCATTTCTTATATATAGAACATTCGTCTTTATATTTGATCACAAATTGGAAAAGTTTCTCGTGGCTGCCAGTAATTTCTGATTAACATTTGTATATGATTTGCATGGAAGGAGCTTCCCGATCAATGCGGAATTTTTAGAAGAAACGATGAAGTCTATTGTTTTGTTCTTAACTGTACATTTGAAAGCTTGAATTCACTGAGTATTCCATGCATAAGATGTGTGAACAGTAATATATAATATAAAAAATACGTATTAGTATATGGCTTGTATGATCAGATAAATATATAATGGATACCTAATAAAGGGTGATCCCTTTCGAGTTTCCTTACTTTTTAAAAACAAAAACCACAGAAACTTCAAATTTAATAAAGAATATTTATTATTGTTCGAAAGAACATGCTTTGGCATTTATTTTTTGAAGATTATCTCTTTCAAATGTTGGCCGCAGCTCCGTCTTAGATGATCCATCCGTTGAATACAATTTTCGATTACTCGTTCGAGCATTTCTCCTGGTAACTGGCTGATGATTGTTACAAGGCCTGAACCGAAGCGGGATTGTCCGCGTAGGCTTTAGACTTTACATATCCCGACAGGATAAAGTCTAACGTTGTAATATTACACGATCTTGGTGGTCAATAAATCCATTGATTGATGCTATGTGTGGGAAGTGTCGCCGTCTTGTTGAAACCAAATGTCGCCGGGATCATGGGCTTCAATTTCAGGAATCAAACAGTTAGTTATCAGGTAGCGATAACGGTTACATACTCACCGGCATCATTTTTGACGAAATATGCATCGATGAGTCCACCGACCGACAAACCGTACCAAGCTGTTGTGTTTTCTGAATGAAATGGCAGCTTTTGAATCTCTTCAGGTTGTTTACATACCCATTGAGTCAGAAATGGGCCTCATCACTAAACAAAATGTGGCTCGAAAAGATTGGATCTTCTTGGAATTTTTCAAGGGCTCTTAGGAAGGT
Source organism: Bactrocera zonata (assembly GCA_037783105.1). Taxonomy (NCBI): domain Eukaryota; kingdom Metazoa; phylum Arthropoda; class Insecta; order Diptera; family Tephritidae; genus Bactrocera; species Bactrocera zonata. The sequence continues at coordinate 75,644 of JBAWJQ010002875.1, forward strand.
CGAGTGGCTATTCAGTCAAATATTATCAATTAAAGAATGTTGGGTCTAAAGATGGATGATGGTGTTGCGAACGCTCAGTAAAGTACCCCTACTTGAATCACCCGTTATATGTGTTTATCTAAATGCATATGCTTTTATGCAGTACTTTCGTCTAATTTTATGAGACATTTATTCTGATGCTCATATAGTACATATACATATGTTATATACATATACAAGTATATACGAACAGAATGCGATATTTATTTCCGCAAAGAGAAATGTAACTCATGGAAATTGCATGTAATATTGAGTTTGAAATTAATTGATTTAAATGAAATAAAGACACAGAACATATTCTTGAATTGTAGTTGTACTTTTGAAAAATGTGTATGCTCATTGATAGACTATTATTTTGCAGAATTATTGGTTGAACCAGATGAAGGATTGAAGAGCTAGGACTGGTTAGCAGTCAGTTAAGTTCCGGTTAAGTTAAATAAGACTCCTTCTCTCGGTAAAGAATTCTTTTTAACCAGAACATAACTGATAGGTGGCTGCAAACCAGACATTGAAAAAATGGTACTTAAATTTTGAAAGTCATGTGAGTTGAATACATCGAACTTTGCGGCGTCGACCTTCCGACATGAAAAAACTTCACTAATACTAAGGAAGAAGCACCAGATTCGAGGTTTTGATTGTGTATATATTAGACTTTTTAATAAACAGTATCCTAATATCAGAGATGAAACCAAAATCGGTGTTTTACTCTTATTGTCCCTTACTTTTGTTGGGTATATCGACATTTCGGTTTTATTTTTCGGCTTCTCTGATCAACTTTGCAGTATTTGCTATCCTATACATTTCCCTTTCGCCGTTAAGGTCTTTATATTGTGGTTTCCAAATATTATTAAAAAAAAATTTAGATTCGATTTAATTTTGCACGATAGAACTGTTGAGAACAAACTATTTGAACTAATTTGTCGAAATTTCAACTGAAATAGAAAAACAACGGTTTAAATGCAGTTGATGGATTGGTTTTATTAATTTATGTATAATCAGTTAGTCACTATGTCAATATGATTGAATTGCTTATATTGATTGTTATTGTTGTTCGACGCTACTAATAATTGCAGTTTTAAGGTTTGCAAAATTGCCTTTGAAAACTATTTCAAGTATCACAATTTATATAATTTTATGAGAATTACAAACGACATTTCAACTCTGCCTCATACTGATTTCAATTTAACAATACGGGAGAGCTTTTCTTCCATTGCTCGTATTTTCCCAATGAAATGTTGAAAGCAAAAAATACAATCCAGGGTTTTGTTTTAAAAAATATGCTTAAGTTTTACATTTATATGGTAGTTTTTTTAACATAAACATTTCATACAAATATTATAAGTTACCAAATTTTGTAAAAAATCTTTTGTTTAAATGCTTTTATTTTTGACTAGAAAAATTGTTTGTAATTATGACAAAACTTGAAAGAAATTGAGATGAGAAATTTCATAAAAATATTATAAACATTTTGTTAGATTGCAATAATCTATAAAAACGGGCGATTTCGGTACAAACACGCTCCAAAGTATGAAAGCATCTATCATATCAAAAAGAGCTTGCAAGTTCGGTCGAGTTTTTCCTTAAATTCTTAAATCTAACTTAAAAGCTAACATTCACAATTAATTATTTATATGTTTTCTAATGTAAAAATATGAAATCTACTTTAGAATACACACTTCATATATTATTGTTACAACAAAATTTGAGAAATTTTATAAAAATATTATAAACATTTATTTAGATTCCAATGACACATATATACAAAATATGTGCATATATATTGTGCCTTAGTGAGCTACGTATTCAGACCAATGTGGCCAACCCTTGAAGCTGTTGTACAACTCATCTGACTGAACATCCGTCGAAGTCGGATCCAACATATATGCTCCATATATCTTGTAATCTTGTGAGAGTTTACCAAGTCTTACACCTTCGGCAAGCAGCAATTTGGTGACGTCCATTTGCTTTTCCGAAGGTTTCTGCTTTTTAAAAGTACCAATATAGGCGAAACTAATACTATCCGAATTGAAGCCGCGCAAATGCGCACCGATTGCATCCCATCCACGACCTTCATACACATTGCCATCGCCGCCAATTAAGGAAGTTGTAGATAATATCATCGTGATTTTGAGATTCGATGTTTAGAGTTTGTGTCATGCGCACCCGGTAAACGCACATGGCCTGGAAGAAAGAGTTTGAAATCGTTAAACAATGTATTCATGTCATTATATAGAATATGTTAAATTGATAAGCTTTTTCTGGTATTACTGACAGCTCACCTGTGTTTCGCAATCATCCGTGCGCGTAGGTAGGACAATGACTTTTTTGACGGGCGTCACCAAAGGTAACGGATCGCTTGAAGGCGGCTGGGCTAACCAGGCATCACGTGGAACAATTCGCAATATCTTGCCGCCTCCAACGTTATCATCCGCTGCAAAACATAGGCACAAATCGTGTTAGTAGGTTCAGTTAGTTAGTTTCTTTAAATTTTTATTGATGAGTTTATAGTCGGTTAGAAATTCGATGATTTATTTTATGAAGAGGACTTCCTTGCGATTGGGCGCTATGTTAAAGTCAGGGGGAAAAGTAACTAGAATGGAATGTAATGATAGTATTACGATTTTCTTCAAGAGTGCATATAAAATACGGTGAAATCATATAGTATAAATAAGTAACTGTATATTTGTTTTAAATTCAGGTAAACTAATTATATAAATACAATCAAGGTTAAACTATTACATAGAGCATAAAAATATACAATCCAATGACACTTATAATTATTTTCGAATTGAAAATTAAATTTAAAATCTCTGCACTCCATTCAAATTTGTCTACTCCAGTGAGGCCACTTCATTATTATGCTATACAGCGCTTTTCCGGGACTTTCAGTGGCACTTAGTTGCCGAGCTCCGTAAAGTCGGTAGTTTTCCGGAAGCACACCTAACCTCACTCCTTCGTCGATGAGTAATTGTGCGGCTTTCAAATCGTTTTCTGTGGGCACTTCCAAATTAAATGTACCGATGAATGCAATACAGATGCTATCTTTATTATAGCCCAAGGTGTGGGCGCCTTGGTTATACCAGCCACGTCCTTCGTATACCAAACCATCGCCGCCAACGAGGAAATTATAACCGATATCGCCCCAACCATTTGAGTGTATATGAAAGGCTTGCACACTTAATACTCGAGCATCGCACTGAACCTACAAAATGCCAATATGAAAATGGATCATTTAAATATACATTCATAAATACAGTTTTAATCCTAATTTTCTGTGAAACGGGGTTCTTACCTTGTTCTCACACGATGTTGACGCAGTGTGCGCTATAATGACGCGTTGTACTGGCAGTTTTAACTTGTCAATGCCATTGTGCTCTGCCTCGGCCTTCCATTCATCCTTGCTGACTACCAGTAAGGTGCCATTGAATTTGTACTCCCCATCTGGCAGAGGTGCTGAAATGAAATAATCGAGTGTTTTTGATATCTGTCTGTATAATTAAGGTGTTATGGCTTAAATACATTAATTCCATTCAACTTAACTTTTTGGCTTTAGATTGGTGCTCCAATAAGTTCGTTTTTAAACCACTTTCACAATTATTTGACATATGAATTTGAAGTACACACATAATATATAACATATTCGTATGTACCATATGTGTGTTGTATGAAACAGATGATTGTGCGAATTAAAAAAACTTAAAATACTGTGAGAAGTAATTATAATAATACAAAACGAATATTTCTTGTGCTCTGACATAAGATCAGGTGATGGATGTAGCGACTTAAATGATCGTTTCTATCACTGGGACAACAGTCACGGTAGTCAAAATACTAGAAAACATCTTGGTAGACATTTTTAAAAAATAACATATATCTTACTGTCCCAAAAACATATTGGAAAAATGAGTGAATATATGTAATGAAAAATTCTACTTTATTATAACATTTTGCCATAAGCCGGTGTATAGAAATAAACCTCCATCGCAACTACCGCAATGAGCGAATAGCCATTCTCAGCGATAGTCAAGCGGCGCTAAAGGCGATCTCCTCTTACTAGATCAAATCGCTTCTAGTGCAGGAGTGTAGGGATAGGCTGAATAGCTTTGCGGATAGAAACCGGGTACATCTGGTCTGGGTGCTTAGTCATAAAGGTATAGCCGGTAACGAACTGGCGGACGAGCTCGCCCGCTCCGCGGCCTCCATCAAAATGGTAGGACCCGAACCCTTTACGGCGGTGGGTCCCCACACCATAAAGGACCTGCTCCGTAAAGAGGAAAGAGCAGGCAGAGAGGAGTATTGGCATGAGACACGCCAAACTGCTAATGGGAGGTTACAACCTAAAGAGGTTCAAAATTATAATAAACCTCCCCAGGAACGAACTCAGGCTGCTAGTCGCATGGTACACTGGTCACTGCAAGCTGAACAGGCATCTGCATAGCTTGGGCCTATCAGCTTGCGCCAGCTGCCGTTTCTGCGGCATGGAACCTGAAACCCCGGAGCATCTGTTGTTTGAGTCTGTAGACGCAGATCAAAGGCCCTTGGAGTACTGTCTCCGGATAGGGATGGCATTGCCTCGCTACCGTCTGAAAGTCTACTGGACTTTATCAATGGGCTGGGTCTAGGCGAGTCAATGTGAGTAAGCAGAGGGCACAATAGACCAAAGGTCGCAGTGCACTCTCTGCATTCGATACGATTGACTTTTTGTCTATTCTATTTTATAATACCTTAGGTAAGAGCTGAAGTTTGACCAGGAATTTGAAAATAAAGGACTTGTTGGAGGGAATAGCTAGAAAGAGGCTTGAAAGAAAGGACTTAGAGAGCTCTTGTTGTTCGCTAATTCTGCAGTTAAATATGGCTCTACTGTTAGTTTTCAATGCTTTTCTGATATAAGTAGCTTTCCACAACTACAGAAACAGCGATTCTGATCCAGAAGGGATTCTGAAAATAATGTTTTTTTATTTTATCAGAATTTTTAGCATGAAGCCAGATAAGATGAATTCTGTTGACTCTAGCATCAGCAGATATCTGTAGCTTAAGCTTAGTGAGTAAAAATTTGAGACTCTTTCATATTTTCCTTATTTGCAGTTCAGCTCAAATGGTGGATTGTGTGAATAAAATAAAGTGAAATGACACTGTCCTATTGACATCAGATCAAATAAATGCGTGTAGGTCATTGACATTTGATAATCGCTTATAGAATTCCACCTATGTATTTGTAGAGAGCTATTTATAAACCGAAGAAACTACTCCTAGCTCTCATATTTAAAAAATAGACAGCACGAAGTATACAACACTAATAAATATATATCATATTTCGAAAAAAATTCTTAGATGTATTTTACCCCTACATGTGCTCAAATGGTGGTATGTAAAAAATGAAAAAAATGTTTCCTTTGACAATTACTGAGTATTTATTTTTAAAATACTCACTATCTCAGAAATTTACATTAAAAATGGCATCCTTTCTCTTTAAAGCCAATTCGGCTGGAAAAGTGATCATAAAATGGCTTAAAATTTAAGTAACAGAAATAAACAGCTGCTTTCAAGAGAGTACATTTCTCACTGAATTTGTAATAATGTTGCAGAAAATAAAAATCTGTACCAGAGCGAAAAAAGTTAACGATGCTTAAGTGAAAATGCGACATTATACCGAAAACTGCAGAAAATTAATGTTTAAGCCGATTAATTTCAAAAACCTTTGTTTTATAAAGCTAAGAGACTGTAATCACATACATTTTTTGTTAGACAGAGAGAAAAGCTGCAGGGCATGCACAAAATTAAGAATCACCGATTTAAATGATACCTATGCGGTTTTCAATTTTCTCAGAAATAGATTCTTTGTTATAAGTTATAACAAAATGATGAAAGAAATGAAAACTTAGCGCTTTAATAATACCGCAAACGATGACAAACATACGCAAATGAAAGATGACTTTTAAAACTTTTAATGTTTGTGTAATTCGCCCAATTTCACAATATTCAGTTGAACTTTTTTAAATGGAAAGTGTGGGAGGTAATTAATGTGCGTTTATGGGTGTGTGTTTGTGTCTGTGTTTTAACCACCACGAGCACCAAAATCTTTGTTTAAAAATACCTATTGTTGAATTGATTGGAATATGCTTTCTGGAATCGTCGCCATCGCCTAGAAGCTTACTTTTTCGAATCGTCTGTTTTGTGAGAGCATTCACCGTGACTATAGCTATTCCAGTTAATATTGTAAGTAGTATTACAGCGCCGGTAATGATGACAGCTCGCCGATGAAAATTGAATATATATGAAGTTTCGGGCGATGTGGACGAACTATTTGGTTTTTCGCCGTTTTCTGGAAACAAGAGAAATATTATGCGTAAGTATAATTATAAAAATATATAGTAAAGCAATGTTTTATTCATATGCCATGTAGGCTAAGAAGCAACAATTTGCTACAATATTTACAAATACCTGTCATTTATCTTCCCATAAGGAGCAGCTGACATAAATAAACTCATAAACTTCCAAAGGAATAAAATATAAACAATAAATAGTTGGGTGGGGAAATGATAAATTATTCGAACAATGAATATACTATAATGAGCAAAAGCTAATAAGACTTTGTTCATAGTTTTAAAATTCTTAATATCTTCTTCAAAATCTATGTCGCCCCCCTCAAAGTAACCCCCCTTGGCCGCAATACACTTGTGCCACCTTTTTCCAATCCTCAAAACAATTGTTAATGTCAAGTTCCAGAATATTTACATTGTGCGAAGCAATTCTCGTATAATCTCTTCAATTGACTCAAAACGGTTTCCCCGGAGCGGTCGTTTCATTTTGCCAGAAGTCACTCGTAGCTAAATCAGGCTAATACGGTGTTTGCGGCACTTTATTGGTTTAAAATTTGGCAAAAAACTCGCGAAGAATCAATGCAGGATCCGACGGTGCAAAAACCCAGGGTTGTTGGCCCATATTTCCAATCTCTCATTACGAAAAGCTTCGCAAAAACGACGCAAAGTACTGGAATAGTATTTCTTGTCGACAGTTTGGCCGGTCGGAAGGAATCCGGACTGCACCACACCTTGATAATCGAAGAAAACTGTCAACATAACCTTGGTTTTGACCTGCTTTGAGGTGTTTTTTCGGCTTCTGCGCACCTTTGCCACGATACTCGGTCGATTTATCGTCTGTTTCCGGGTCGCAAGCATAAATCCCAGACTAATCGCCGGCAATAATACATTTCATGACAACGTGGTAGTCGGAAAGTATTGTTTCACACGATGTTGTTTTTCAAAAAAATTTAGTGTTTCGGAACAAATCGTGATCATGATCTTTCAAAATGGTTTTTACTGTTCCTTCCGATACTCCAACGGTCCAATTCCTTTATTTTATAGACGTGTTAATCATCAGTTGACATTTTGCCACCAGAATTTTGATTCCGCACACAAAATTTAACGGAAATTCTTTGTTAATTTTACTCATCGTAATAATCGCCAAATGCGCTTAATCTACTTAAGAACGATTAGAGTTTACTAAACATTAATGATTAATTTGAAGTGACATTTGGCATAGATGTCACTGAGAGTCATATCAACCCAGAAACAAAAGTTTTTCTACGAATAGGTCTTCACGAAAATTTTAAACTAAAAAGTCTTACTAATTTTTGCACGCAGTAGTACTACATATGGAATAATTTGGGATTACAAAGGTCACTCACTGAGATCTCCAATCATCGTATGTACAAACATTTTATGTTCCAAAACTTGAATACGTTTTTCCATTTCGTAAAGAATTTTCGCATTTATTTCAAATTTCTCGCTGTTGAATCTTTCAGTAGGCAAATAAAAGCAGTTATCGCACTTCCAAACTATATTTTTGTCTATTTTCGAAATTTGCAATGCTTGATTACTTAAATTGGTGCAGGAGAAATGGAATTTACAATGACAATGGCCGTTGCATTTAATAGCACTGTCGTAGGAATACCAGCCAACGGGCTGATTACAGGAACGACAAAAAGACATGTCTATCTATATTATTATTGGTGATGACGTGGAGTGTTGCTCGAATAATGATTTGAAGTATTAATGGTAAGCACTTGCCGCACGATGTAGCTTTTTCGATGTTTTAGAACGAACTGATCTGAAAATGCCTTTTGGACAATACAGAGTCATCGAATTTGCATAAATGGAGCAGAGAAATCAATTAACTTGTGAAAGGTCTCATACACAGAGAATATATATTAGTTTTTTTTATAGAAAAACCCCCTCAAACAGCAGTCGGTTGATGTGTTTTTTATAAACTGAAGAAGTTCTGGAACTTGTCCTGCTGTTTGACATACTTCTACGCATGGTTAGAACGGGTTTAAGTTTCGGGTATTTACAAGTTGGGGGGGAGGCATAATGTGCGAAAACCTATTGAATGAAATTAGGAAACGTGTCGAAGCTCAATTATAACAGAACACATTACTTAATCGGTTTAATTCACTCCCATTAAGTAAAGCACTAATAAAGACACATTCTGGAAATGGAGAACAATAAAATCACAACATTGATTAAGTGATTGTGTTACTCACTTGTTTACTTTTGCTTTACGCAGCTGAATACATACATGCTTACTTTCGTATGTCAGAATGTGGAGTTTGGAAATCTTGTATTTTTAGAAGATACCTGCCTGACAGTGAATTTACGTAATTTAAACCTCCCCGATGAGCAATAAATTAAGAAGGCTGATTATTTTGATTTCTACTAGCTAAATGATAAGAGAGAAACTGACTTCACATGTACATGTATTGAATATAGAATATTCGTCTAGCGCCAACGTTAACTAAATTCGAATCTCACTTGCCTTCTAATTCTCATATTATAATATTATCTGATGTTTGGATGTATGGATGTGCATATGTTTATGTATGTATATATAGTATATTATATACACATCTTTTCTCTTAATTTATAGTAGCATGAGGTTCAGTATCTCAATAAATATGACTAGGCGATTAGATAAAAACCTGCTTTGAGGCAGATTTGCACCGGCGATTTGCCTTTCCAAACATAGATTAAATCTTTGTACATATGTAAGTACCGCTTATATAAATTCATAGTCGTATCCATACATACACATATACATATGTTATGTTAATTATTAAGAAAATACGAAACGAATAAAGGACTGGCTTTCGAAAATTCTTTGCATTTTGTTGAATAAAGAACCGACTTCGTTAATTTTTGCACAAATTCGGTTATACTTAAGGTCCCATGGGCTTACATGTGTCATAAAATCTTTATTGTGTTATTTAATTCTACAACAGCTCTAGAATATTATCCTAAACTTTTTGATCCGAGTAATAGTTTCGGAGATACAGCGTTAAGAACTTATGCACTCGAGGACTAAGTGTTATACGTGTTTTTAGAGACGGTTGGCAAGTTTTCTTGAAAACTACTCAACCGATCTGCATGAAATTTTATACAGGTCTTTGAGATACAATTCTTGGATTGGACTTGGTCGAAGGATTTTTTCGATTACAACTATTTGAAAAAATTATTGCGAAATTTTCACTGAACTTGTCTGCCAAAAAACAATTTTAATTTTTTTCCCTTCGTCCAAGTTCTAAGCTAAGGTTTTACCTAAAACAGTTATTTTTCACTTTAGATCATCCTGTAAGAGTTATCCTGCCAACGGGGGCGCATCTTTTTTTCGAGGGGTCACCGGAAATGGCGTCGCAATGACCGACTTTAAAATATTTCTTTCAAAAAATTTCAGAATTTCTTTGTTAACAGTGTATGTTTGTAATAATAAAAAATTCTAATAATATATTTCATTTTTTATATGAGACATTTGCTTTTTTAAAGTATGTGTTTTGCTCGATGAAACCCATATAACCCCCAAATACTTAACAGACGGAAAGCAAAAATTATATTTGTGCCCTGGATGCAAAAAGAATTATTATAAATTAGGAATTGGTTTTAGTTCAAGGCATGGACTCTATTATTATTATCATTAAATTTTTCCAAAAAATGGAAAAAATGCTACGTTTTAGAAATGCTCTTGCCTCAAAGCCTTGAACGACTGCATAAAATCCTGAAACAAACTGTGTATAGCGAACCCGTCTACGCGTGGGTGATGGAATAAGTGAAAATCATTTTAATTTGCGTAAGATTCTTATGACTATGTGAATAGAATACATCGTGTTCATTGCAGTTATGCGTTTAGCATCTTGCTATTTAGCATATTTGCCTTTCAACTACAGATAATTTCGGCCAAAATTTATGGCCTCAACAGCTTTATAAGTTCCCTGCTGTAAACAAGCCCAAATACATTCACGTAAACAAACAATTGGTGTATGAATATATACATACGTATGTGTAGGTATATATGCTTGTTTCTGTTTTTAAAAATTTACCTGAATATATATACATTGTGGCAAAAAAGTATCCGGAAATTTTAGTTAAAACGAAAAATATTAAATTATTCATAAATATTTATCTTGTCGCCTTCAAAGTAATACCCATCAGATGCAATATACATATGCCAATGATTTTTCCAGTCCTCGAAACCAGTTTTTGGCATGACCTTCAGCTCTTCAGCGAGTTTGTTTCATCGCTTCGATCGGCCGAAAACGGGTTCCACAATTTCAGTTTGGGGAACAAGAAAAAATCACACGTAGCCAAATCTGGCGAATACGAAGGTTAATCGATGGTATTCATTGCATTTTTGCTTTTAAATTCGGTCACAATAGTGGGTGCATTATCATCGTGTAAAATCTATGAATTGTTCTTCCACAATTCCGATCATTTTCGACGGATGTTCCCACACAAACTCCTCACTACGGTCAAATAGAACTACTCATTGACCATCTGTCCTCCGAAACAAATTCATAATGCACTAAAGCACGAATGTCGAAAACCACAATGAGCATCACCTTGATTATTGAGCGTCTTTGGCGTGGATTTTTTGTTTCGGCTCGCTTCTTCCCCCCATTCTGATGATTATTAACTTGTTTGTATGTCAAACTCATGTCTCATTGGCAGTTACAGTTCTCTCCATGAATGTGGGATCGGAAAGCGCACCGTCAAACATGCCCAAGGAGACCTGTTTGCGGAACTCTTTTTGAAAAAACTTCAGCTCTTTCGGGATGAGTCGAGCAAAAACGCGTTTCATACCCAAAATATCCCCCAAAATCACTCGAACGGACTCAGCAGAGAAGTAAAGCTCTTTATTTCCCTCACTTTTTTAATATTTTCATCAGTTTAAAAGGTCGACGGTAGTCCAGAACGGGGCAGGTCTTTAACGATCGCTCGACCGTCTTTGAAGGCTTTATGTCACTCGAAGACTTGTGTTTTTGATAAAACTGTTTGCCTTTTCCAACATTCGCAATGATTCCGCACACGAAATTTGTTTTGAAATACAAAACTTGGGAAAAATTCTTTGTTCGATATTTTTATCAGTTTGACAGCTCGCGCTCATATTTGGTATAGTAACTAATTAAGTAGAGTCCTAACAACTTAGAAAAACACATTTTTTGAAATATCATTTACCCGTGGAATTTAATTACAATTTTCGGGTGCTTTTTCGCTACAATGTAGATATTTAATTATATAAACTTGTATGAATTCGCAAATGGTTGCGCAAACATAATTGTATATTTGCCTCAGAAGAACGCAATTGCAAAGGTGAGTACATATAATTTTATAAATACATACATATGTATGTATGTATGTGCATTTAAACAGAGAAAAGATATCTAACTACCCAAATAACAACCAAACATCAAGTTTACAGGCGTGTGTAGCAGAAATTATGCTGAAGTCCTAAGTAATGGCACGAGAATGTTCGCTGATGCTCGTAAGTGACTGCTCGCATGAACAACAAAATTCAGTCGCTTGAGTGCAGGTATTACTCACCTGGATTGCCAGCGAAGACAGGATTATCATTTCCGTCTTCACCGTTTTTCCATTTATCACGACTATCAATGAGAAACTGTTGTATCGTTACGGGACCCTCGTAGAAATGCTTATCGCCGAAGGTAACATCTGTGGAATTCGAGAGTGCGATGCTACCGATTTGCGCTGAATTTGGCGACGTAGGAGGGCCGAGTACGGGCGGTGCAAGCGCACCACCATTGAGTATCGTCTCGGAGAGCGGGCCGACTGTTGGGGGTATTGCACCTGGACTTATAGTCTGACTTAGCACTTGCATGCCTTTATTAATATTCGGCAAATTGGGGTGGTTTGGCTCGTAGGTTGTTTGCTGGCCAAGCTTTTTTACAACGCACCCGCTGTATTGTCCTTCATAGTCCGAGTCCGAGTCGACGACGCTGGAGTCGATTGCATTTTCATCAATCGATATGATCGATATGGTGTTACTGCGTATCGACACCGCCGGCGAGCCGTTCTTCGAAGACGCCCTGCTGCCGGACGAGTTTCGTTGTCGCCGCACATTGATTACGTTTTCAATATTTATGCTATTATTATCAATTTGTGTATTTATTGTAATATTTTTGTTTGTTTTCAAACTTTCCACACTCCGCCGCCGCTTGTCGTCATAGCCGTTGGCGATATTGCTGTTGCTGTTATCTTTTGCGTTGTTGCCACTTGTACCATTGCAATTGAAGTTGTCGCGATTGATATCAACATTGTTGACTTGTAGACTTTTGTAGTCGCTAATGATAACGCCAGAGTCTGTTGAAGAGGCACAACTGCCAGCTGACGAGGTTGAGGGTGTTATTGGTGTCTCGTCTCCTGCTGATGTGGCACTAAATGCGCTTGGTTTCACTGCTACCGTTTCAACATTCAGATGAGCATTTATTTTCGGATTTGAGTTCATTTCATTATCATTCTTCAGATGCATTTTTTGTTAATCTTTGTATTGAACGTCGTAATCAGTACTTGAGTTGCGAATACTGTTATTGCTAAGACATGCACTTTCGCTTTTATTGCATTACATATTTTCAACAGCCCTCAGTTATCATTGCCGATATGCCTTTGATACTTATTATCAGAATGTTTGTATATCCGGCGACATTTCACAACTATTACTTGGCTTAGGGACTCTGTAATGAAAGAAGGAATCATCAATGAAAGAGTGCAAATAATATTGCGAATCAAACGGAAATATTATTATGACTATGTCTTCGATTTCATACGTTATTAGGCGTTACCTGGAAGTTTGCTGTTTCTGTGTCTGTTTACACTTAATTCAAACTATGGCATTTGCTTCGAAATCTTCAAACAACATAATATAAACCAAAATGGGTATGCCCTACAACAACATCTGCAGAAACTGGGAAATGGTAGGGAATAAGAAAATAATTATCCACCTTCTTTGTGAATGCCCAGCCCTATCGCAGATCCGACCCAGAACACTTGGAATCCATCAAGCACCAAACCTTGAATGGATGGCTACAAAAAGCATATCGGACACTAGTAGCTTCTTCGAAATCCACAAATGGTTTGAAAGAGAAAATGAAATGTGACACAGTGGCACCGCTTCATACATTTCTTGGAAAAAAATAGAAGGAGTGGTCGTATAACAATGAAACTTTGCAGAAACACTTCTCTGGACTAAATTAAGAAATTTTGAAAAAATCTTGGAAAACCGCCCACTGTCACCCCCACCTCCCATATAACTGCAATTGCCAAAATTTTTATTTTTGAACCTAGGGACTTGAAATTCGGAACACTTCTTAATTGAGTTCTCCTGATGAAAAAAAATTAAGCTTAAACGCAAAGTGACGTTATTTATACCTTTATCTTGATAAAAATCCAATATAACATGCAATGTTTTAATTGAATATGTAATAGGCGAAAAATTGTGTTAGTTTTTATTTGTAATATTATGTAATATTATTTAACAATGGGATCTAGTTCTAAGGAAATTTTGTTCGAATGACGCCTTAAGCTACTTATGTAAGGATTCGAAGTTATAAGAAGTCTATTGAAGACATCAAATCATCAAAGATTAAAATCGATGTTACTAAATGGGACGGTAATTGGCGGTTGGTTTTTTTTTTTAATTGAAAATGCAGACTCGGAACTTTCATTTTTTTATAGTAAGAGGGCTAAGCAAGGCAAAGCACATAAAGTTTTTTTCCATCAAAAAATGAAAAGTTGATATTTTTTAGTATAATTTTTGAAAAATTATAAAAATTAGCTTACTTTGCCAATTTCAATAATTTTTTTTTTTTATAAACAAGTAGGTGCTATATTTTCACTAAAAACTAAAAGAAAAGCCAAAACTATAAACTTACACACAAAAAAAATTCTTTATTTGGACAATAATTTTAATCTGATTTTATTAATTACTTTCCGTCGACTTCTGTTAGTTTTTTTAACTATAAAATTTCACTTTTTACAAAAAACCTTGTTGAATTCTTCTTATCCAAATATTTCGTTACAAAACAAAATCATTAAAGTTTTGAAATTGGAAAGTGGAAAAATCCTATTTTTTCCGCCGAAATGCCACTGTGCGTGATAGCATTTATAAAAAGGTCTACGACTAGTGCATAAAAACGGTTCGGCTAGTGCTAATTGAGTCCGAAAGACAACAGGGCTGCACTCCCACCTACCCACCTTCTATACCTACTTCCTACTATAAAATGGCTTAAAATTTCTTTTGCTTTATCAAAGAAATTAAAATTCCTATTGCTTTAGAAAGAGGGATCAGTGTCTAGACCCCTTAATGAGAATCATATTTCGTGATTTAGCAGCATTACACGCCAGACTGCTGCTGAGGCCTTCTAACTGACTGTAGTGTATTTTTTATTACAACTGGGCTTGCAAATAACTTTTTTTTTATCTTATCTGAGTACATTAAATTTAGTATAATGTCAACAAATACCAAAGGCGAGCTCTCAGAAACTCACCCATTTTATATAATTTTTTATAGTTTTATATGGAACAAGCATTTGCTTCTCTTCTTTTTCGGACAAAAGCATGCCCGACGATTGGAATTTAAGTGTGCTCTGCCCAATCCACAAAAAGGAAGACCGCGCAAACTACCGTGGGATTAGCCTCCTCAATATCGCATATAAGGTTCTATAGAGGGTACTGTATGAGCCCACGGTCAACAAACTGATTGGACCTTATCAGTGTGGCTTTATGCTTGGAAAATCAACAACTGACAACAAAAGACAATTGACACACACCACATCTTCCTCGATTTTAATGCTGCTTTTGACTAAACAGACGTTGAGTAATACCAAAAGCTCTGTCAGGATCGGGATACCAAACTAGGTTTCTGGACTCAGTATCTTGCGACTTCTTCAATCTACCCAAGGCCAAAATAACCTAAGCTGCAGATGAGAATAGTCATACAAGGTACAATCTTTCATAAGAATGTTCAGCTGCTGGCTTAAGTGGATAATATTGATACCATTGAATTCAACATTCTGCTTTCTCCAGACTAGATAAGGAAGCGAAGCAAATGGGTCTGGTTGTAAACGAAGGCAAGACGAAATATATCCTGTCATCAAAAAAGAGTAGTCGCACTCGCGACTTGGCTTCCACGTCACTGTTAACAGTTGTAACTTCGAAGTCGTAGATAGTTTCTTCTACCTTGGAACCAGTTTTAATAGAAACAACAATGTCAGCTTCGAAATTACAACGGCAAATATCGTAATCAGTGGAACGATAAGTTGTACGAGATATGTGACGACATTGATATAGTTCAACTAATTAAAAGATAGCGGCTTTGCTGATTTGATCATGTCGTCCGTATGGATGAAAACACTCCAGGGGAAGCAGAGGAAGAAGAAGACTCTCCGTTCACTCCGCTGGAGAGATCAGGTGAAGAAGGACCTGGTTGCACTTGATATCTCGAATTGGAAAAAAAATCGAAAAGAAGAAACGACTGACGCGCTGTTATTAACTCGGCCATAACCACGTAAGCGGTTTTTACGCCATTAAAGAAGAAGAAGACTTACTAGACGCGGTCTACTGCTTGCAAACATACAAGCGTTTAATCATGTTTCCAAAAATTTGTTGGTTTAACAATTTTCAAATTAAAATTCACGGGGGAGCAGACCGTCAGTGAGCCTACAATCCAAATTGACTCTGAGCTGGCATGACGTCAATTAGTTTACGTTTGTACAAGTACGGAGAAATAAGTGCGCAATGGCAATAATTGCAATTCATAATTGCTCACTAACATAACTATGTTTATGTAAAACACTTTGATTTCAAATGTTCTTACCGCAATTTCTTTAGCTTACCATTGGACTCTGAAAGAACGAATACATCCTTTTGCGACTAAGAAATCTAATATTTTATAAAAAGTAGTATTTCTGCATTTTGCGAGAAAATAATGTAATTATTGAGATGGCTTGTTGGCATGAATGTCTCCGATGCCAATGACAAATAATTTCAGAAGAAGCGCTCTTGAACTCAATTTCGATGTATCTGTTTGCGGGTTTTTCCATTGCTAAAATTACTTCAATAATTAACGGTAGGAGGCTACTGCTCTTCTCTAAGACCTCATTATTGGAAAATCTGAGGCAAAAGGAGTATCAAAACTTGTTGTCAATCCTGATTGCGAATATTTACAATTTTTTTTTTTTTAATTTTCTCTGTTCTTAACAAACAATTCCAAATTCTCATCTACAAACTCACATTCCTCATAAGAGTAAGCACGAATTGCTCAAAAACTTATTATCTACAAATTAACACACATTATTTGAACCACCCTAATGTGTTTACACACACACGTGATAATTTAACAACTTAAATGACAAAAAAAATTAAATAAGTATCCGCAACCGGCTGTAAACAACAAAATAGAAACAAACACAAATTCATATTTCAGTGTTTTCTTTTTGTTGTTGTTTTCACAACCCAGCTTATTTACGCCATTAAAGTGCACAGTTGACGGCTGTTTCAGACGGGCAGCCTTGCCGATTCGCTCACGTTCGGCGCACTCATACACATGCACGCGAGCGCAAGTCCACACACAGATACATATGTATGTATATTTTTGCGCGTATTTGCTCAGTGAACATTCGCACAAGCGTTTCCACAAATACATTTCTGCGAAATGATAACGCGAAAAAAGTCGATGCAAATTCTTTTATCGCATTCTCTTCCGCGAGACAAGACGAAGTCAATTTACTTTCGGAACGAAAGGGTGTTAAATTAGCGTTGCATTGTGTCACACACTCACGCACAAATGACATAAGTGCCAAACTATTGTATTCTGGATCTCAGCTGTGAACGAGTTTACACAATCCTGAATTTCGCAAGACGTGCTAAACTCTCTGCAAAGGTCGAGAGTTAATATTGAAGTTGCAAACATCCAGAAAGTTGGACGAAGATCATTGCAATAATTTTAGAATTGTTGAATGAAATCACGAGACCACTGGATTGGCAACTAACACTTATGAGGTAACAGTCACCATATTTCCAAATAGAAGGACTTGAACGATAACTGTTACTTGACTCTAATCTCTTGTGCATTCGTTGTCATTTATTTAAATTGCTTAATATTAATTTGCTTAAATATAACTTTCGTAAATAAAAGTAATTTATGTTCTTTCTTTAACAAGGAAATTATTAAAAATACAACAAAAAACATCAACATCGGCTGTACTGCAACTATAATACCATTTACGGATGCATTTTTTATAGCACAGAGAAGTATAAAAAATCTTTAAATGAATTTTAAACGATCAGTTTGATTGGCAATTATGTATGTAAGCATAAGCTATAGTGATCCGATCTAAACAATTTGTTTGGAGACCGTAGCATTGCCTTGAATAATAATTTACGCGAACTTTCGGGAAGATATTTTCACAAAAAAGTACTTTACTCAGTTAGTTATACAATTGTTCGATTTGAACAATTTGTTCAGAGATTGTACCGGTGTCTTAGACAACAATCCATGCCAAATTTGATGAAGATATTTTGTCAAATAAGAAAGTTTTCCACCAAAAAACTAGATTTTGATTCAAGAATTTGGTTTTGGTCCATTTCTTATGTCAAGTAGGTTCTATAGTGGTCCGATATCAACGGTACCGACGAATGAGCTATTTTTGGGAAGAAAACTGGGTGTGAAAAATTTTAAATCGGTGTCTCAAAAACTGGACTAGTTCATCACGCTGATCATTTATATGTATGTTTATATATTTTATAGAGTCACCGACGTTTCCTTCTGACTATTACAAATTTCATGGCAAAATTAATAAACCTTGTTCAGGTTTTAGAAAGCCAATCGTTTGGAAACTATTTGAGCGCGTTGGGAAAGCGAGATAATTATCCCCCAACGACTGTTGTGGAATACCCCAAACCCTGTATCGATAATTGTAATTGTAAAGTACGGTTAAATTCAATTTTCCTGTATAGACTTATGAGAGTGTGTTTTCTTAGCATTCTGGAGAATTTGTTTGAAACATGCATATTTAAAGTAGAGATATACAAATCTAAAAAATACTCGATTTGCACGAACTTACATAAAATTGGGTTTTTTATGGCGGCAAAACAATCATCCTTTGTAGGAGACTTTTAATGATTTATCGTCTTAGCTTGAGTACCTTGTTCTTCACTAAATAGTAGAACACTCTTTGGAGCGTCTTAATTCACACTTTTTATTCTTAAACGCACGCACACATGAACACTATCTTCAAATAGCTTTGATTTCATTAAATTTACACTATATTTTTTTTATTATGTTTGACGTGTGTGTGTATTGCTGCTCTTCTTTCCCACCCTCTTCCCTTAATCACATCGAACTCCGTTGCTCAGTTAAAGCTCCGTTTCGTACTCGTTAAATGTCGACAAAAGCTTAACGTAAAATTTCCATTTTTCGTTTCACTCATAAATATGTACGAGTATTTACTTAATTACACATTCATTTGCATGACAGTTAAGTGCATTTTTTTCTTAATTCATTTGTATATTTATTGACGGGGCACGCACAACTCGTTTCCACTTGGAGCAATAACAACAAAAATTATAGGCTTTTTTTGCTCGGTATTTTCTCAAAATCTCTACACAAAAACTCTACGTACTTAGCAAGCAAGTCGCCGCAGGCTTGCGTTTCTCCGTACCAGTAAGTATTGGCGATGCACTGAAACGTTTGTGATCAACTGAGTGCGGCTCACTCGATCAAGCGATACCGAGCCCGAGTATTCGTACCTGAAGCTGTGAATTCTCCATCACGTTGCTCCACTTGTGTATGTGTGTGCTTTTACGACTGTTAACACTACGATCAACCGAACGAAATTGAGAGGTTCTCTCCATGAACTCGCCCCACACTCGCTTTAATTCCGTAATGAGGTTATTTAGTCTAAAGGCTAGAGAGGAGTGAGAAAATCAATAGTAAACAAAGAAAACAAAATAGAACTTTTTTAAATAAAATTCTAATATTGTCTAGCATCGTAGAGGGGCAGAGCACTTCGTTTACCTTTTCTAATATTTTCTTTTTTTTCAATTATTAGATATTTTATTATGGTTTTACATTCGTATTTACAATCTCAAGTAAGTAATGAGCGGGACACGGCATATTTTGCGCTCGTAAAGATGATAGTTTTACTATTACTGTTTATTTGTTAATATTTTGGTTTCTAGGAACCTGTATATTAATTCGTAAATATAGCGACGTAACGAAAAAATAATAACCTTGAATTTTGATGATTTTGTGGTAGAATTTATAGTACTAACGTACTTATTTTTGATATGATGATCTTCTAAATTTCTTTGTAATTTATTTATTGTATTTTTCATTTCTTTAATGGGTATTCATTTATGATTATTAAAGATTCAAACTTTTATTTTTATACCCTGAACAGGGTATATTAAGTTTGTCACGAAGTTTGTAACACCCAGAAGGAATCGTCGGAGACCCTATAAAGTATATATATAAATGATCAGTATGTCGAGCTGAGTCGATTTAGCCATGTCCGTCTGTCTGTCCGTCTGTCCGTCTGTCCGTCTGTCTGTATATATACGAACTAGTCCCTCAGTTTTTAAGATATCGTTTTGAAATTTTGCAAACGTCATTTTCTCTTCAAGAAGCTGCACATTTGTCGGAACGGCCGATATCGGACCACTATAGCATATAGCTGCCATACAAACTGAACGATCGGAATCAAGTTCTTATATGGAAAACTTTCACATTTGACAAGATATATTCACGAAATTTATTATATATTATTTTCTAAGGCAACAAAGTAATCTCCGAAGAAATTGTTCAGATCGGTCGACTATAGCATATAGCTGCCATACAAACTGAACGATCTGAATCAAGTTCTGGTATGGACAACTTTCACATTTGACAAGATATATTCACGAAATTTGGTATATATTATTTTCTAAGGCAACAATGTAATCTCCGAAGAAATTGTTCAGATCGGTTGACTATAGCATATAGCTTCCATACAAACTGAACAAATAGTTACTAACAGAAATGCACCTGTGAAGGGTATTTAGCTTCGGTGCAACCGAAGTTAAGGTTTTTTCTTGTTTAGTAACATTTCACTTATCAGTATATGTGGTGCACAAAGGTCCACTCCAACCATGGACCTTGCCGGAATGTGTATGGCTGCGAAAGTTGCCATCAGACTCAGAAAGTCTGGATTCCTAAAAGAGCACGGGTCTGAACACTCGGAAATCCTCACGCACTTTGTCTACTTGATCACTTGGATCATGGAGTCACTAAACTGAACTCTGGCGGCCCCCTTTTCTACCTATATACAGCAAGGGAGTTGTGGGTGGAAAGAAGCAGTTTGAGGAGGGGGGCAGTGAGCTTCTTCACGGATAGGTCAAAACTTGGTGAAAGGTTGGTGGAGGGTTCTACTGTGAGGAGCTTTCTATCGCCTCCAGTTTCAGACTTCCTTTCTGAGTATTGTAGTGTTTTCCAGGCCAAGGTTGCAGCCATAAAGGTAGCAGTACATTTACTGCTCAGGAGTGCAGCCTTTTTCAGAGAAGTTATCATCCATTCAGATAGCAGAGCGGCGACACTAACCTTGAATTCATTAACAGTGCGTTCAGGGCTGGTCGAAGAGTGCCTAACCTCGCTATTAATAGCATCGATTGTATTTGTGATAAGAAAGCTGATGAGCTAGCAAGAAAAGGAACCCTAGGACCGCTATCAATAAAATTGGAGCGAATCGATGCTCCCGTATTCTCTTGTGTTATATTACTAAATAGCTGAACTTCGCGGAAGCTTGGTCAGCCCTGGGCCACCTTCGGTAGATGCGGTGTCGCTAAAGCCTTTACCCAAAATCTACCACAAGAGATCTAGTTATCAGCCATCTAAAATCACCTAACATTTCTCTAAGTATAGTTTTTTTCTGCCTGAAATATGGCTAAGAATCTTGCTGTTATTTCACATAGTAGAAAATCTGTGTAAAACATTTCTTTCTCTCCCTTCTTTACCGAATTTCCAAAAACTTATAATAAAATTTTCTATTTTCCATATTTTCACATTGCTCTTAAAGTTAACCAAAAGGCACCTGAACTCTTTTTTATAGAAGTCACTGTGAGCTTTTTCAAGTAAATATAAAGTTGTTTTATTTTTTATCTACTCTTTTTCTTTCATAATATTTGTTTCTTTCAGTAAAGAGGAAAATGCGTCAAAACGTGTTTCTAGAAATTTAAATAAATTGTTTAACTATTAACACACATTTGGCGTAAAAATTCAAAGCAAGTTTCGTCAGCTTAAGCCTGATTCTTTACCTTTATCGCTGTCTTAGCTTGAACTCACACTAAACAAATAAAGGTAAGTTTGTTATAAGTTAATTGGATTTCAATTGAAATTGAGCAGTTATAAACTATACATACACATGTATTTATATATAGAATTTTTTGCAGGCGGCATTTGAAGCCAAGATCCACGGTTCTGGTTACTGCGGGAAAACTTGAAATTCCCAAATGCAAGTATGTACGTAAAATACTTTGTGCTTATAAATTGAGTTGACGCCATGTGTTGGATTCAAATACAGAACTAGCTTAATTAACGCTTCCTAAAGTAATTGCAAACAAATGATTGAACCGAGTCTGTCGCTTATCAGTCGGCCATATGTATGTTATGTGAACGAATGTGTAGGTATTGCAATGGACATGCATTTTCCGGA
This sequence comes from Bactrocera zonata, assembly GCA_037783105.1. Taxonomy (NCBI): domain Eukaryota; kingdom Metazoa; phylum Arthropoda; class Insecta; order Diptera; family Tephritidae; genus Bactrocera; species Bactrocera zonata. Next base: position 97,713 of record JBAWJQ010002875.1, read on the forward strand.
TTGGAACCTGCTTCTATCTACATTGTCATGTATCTATAATACAACTATGTATACAGATAATATTGTATAGTAGAATTGTTGTTGGTGTTTATGTGAATATTTCAAATATTTATTGAATAAAGCATTTACTATGTGTTGAAAGAAACTACGCAGCGTGTTCAGTGTATACAAATTTATTAAAGGCGGCGAAATGCTAAAATAAATGAAAATCAAATATCAAACTTAATTTTAGGAATACATATGCGAACATAATTATTGTAATTCGGCACTGCCTACGTGCAAATTTCATAAGAGTAAAAGAATGGATTTGAAAAAGTTTTCTAAATTACTAAATCAACTCGGCAAATAGTCATCTTTTCATCCTACAAGTGGACTACTAATCCATTTTTCATTCTTTCTTATTAAAGTTTTGCTATTTTGTAAACGAAAGTCAGGTGGATTTGTTCACAAATTTCTGATGGCAAACTTTAAGGCTCTTTCAATTCGTCTCACCGATAGAGCGGAGTTTATCCTCCTGTTGTACGAATATCATTAAAATATAAGCCCAAGGCTTTTGAGAGCCGATTTGAAGAACCAAAAGTGATAGTACCCGACCCTTGAAGTCCTTAATTGTGATGTAGTTTATCTTACATTTTGCGGTGCTCTTTTAAGTACGAAGGCACTCTTTTAAGTAAGGCACGAAAAAATGAGAATTTTCAGTATTTTTTTGTTATTAAATCATGTTATTTTACAAAACTAGTAATATTGCATTATATAGAATGTGTTGATTTGAAGTCACGAAAATATCAAAAAAAAAATTATTTCCAAAGCTATAGTTGTTTGTGTTGACCCAATTCCAAAAAAAGGTATTTGCGGTGACAACCATAAGTCCTTGGAGATTCATCTAAAATCAATAGGACAAAAAAAATTAGTTTTATAAATAGATATTCCTGGGCCTGATCGAAAGATTTTTTTTTTTAAATTAACAAAATGGTGGCCTCAGGAAATTTTTTTCTAAATTTTTGGAAAAAAATAAACAGTTAATTGGTCTTAAAAAATCGAAATTTTTGAAAAAAAAGTTTCACACTAGCGCTTTGAAGTGCCCGAGCTCTCTTTGTTATTTGCCGAATAACTCAAAAACCAATTGTCGGATCAACGTGAAATTTTTAGAGAATATTTTTAAGGTATTACACTTAACGAAAATGCAAAACAAAAAAATTGAAAATTCTGACTACCCCTAACACCTTAAGATAAAAACGCAAGTCTAAATTTACAACCTTCTGTCTTTTTGTCTTAAGCCATTAAATGTCCCGATGTAGCTATGGTAAACATTATATAGTATTTTTTTTACACTCCAGTAAAGAAGGGACAAGAGAGATAGTGAACAAATTTTTCGTCCTAATCAGGTAAAATTCCGTCGCTGGAAAAAATAATAATTTTTTTATTATTATTTTCAATGCATAACTTGACTTCTATCAATCTCACCTGTTTGAATCGGCGGCAAGAACAGACACAGTTTTGTCGTACCCGAATTTTTATAGGGGTGAGTTCAGGAATTGTCTTGTTTTTTCATCGGGGGTGTTTTTTTTTAAGTGGCGGATCCCAAACCAAACGCCCAACCCTGGGAAGGGATGTTTCGCCTTTTCATTTTAGCTCGCCTTCAAATGAATATTTTTTGGCTACCCAGAGGATACTTGGTCCAAGACCGAAAGTCGTGACCTGCTTGAGCCATATGTAAAAGGATCGTTTCTGGCTATTCCCAAGTGAATGGCGTTAAAAGAACTTTCCTCACTTACGTGAACTTCTATACATGGCTCCATACTCTACTATCAGAGATTTTCTAGAGCATTTAGCTCAGCCAAAGTTATCTTAAACTTTGAGTCCCTCTGCGTACGCACTTACGAAGATATACAAGTGTGTGAGCCGAGAAAACTGTGGAATTCTTAGAAAATTTAAAGTGCAAAATCAAAACTGGTTTATGCGCAAATCATCTGAGCTGATGCAGTCGCCTTAAAATATATTTTACGAATTGCAAAATAATGTCCACACAGTTCGTCTTGCCACTTCTGCATGTGTAATTATGAGTTCATTACATTCATGGCTGCGGTTAGCCGGATTTATTAGTGGAAAATGCATTCGGGGTTGTTGAACCAAGATAAGGGACTTTAAAAAATACGTTGACAATTACAATTTATTTATAAAATAAACTTGACAAATTGTGAGTTGGACTTACCGACCAAATGTCCGGTTTGTAGGCACTAAGTTATGGAAATATTTTATCTTAAGAGCCTCAGTGGTAAACGGAGACTTTATGTCGTCTCTTGGATGTTACATTTTCTGTTCACTATTAAGAATCACAACACCAATAGAAAAATTAAACTAATATCTTCTTATTATTCTCAGCAATTATACGTATGAATTTACCCAAACGTTTGTTGAATTTTGAGAATGAAAATTTATTGCAGATTTTTAAAATATTTATTTGGGAATCTCAATCATCTTTTAACATACACACACATCAATTTCTGAGGCACTAAGGCACTTCGATATATTATTATAATATACCTAAACGTGAACCATGAAACCGAGGCTGTTTAGTGTGTTTTGCATAAAATTTGTATTAATTGAATTATCATAATATTACAATAACAAACACATTGCTTGAATCGCTCATTAGCTGGGCAGACGCACACCGAGCGTCGATAATGTATTTAGCGAAACTTTTAAGTGGCGTATTGGCTGACAAGCGTAACTCTGCTCACTATCGCTGTGACGCGTTCAAAACCCGAATCTGAGTAAAAAGTCCAAGAGAGAGCAGGCCGCGATGTTGATAAAATCAAAGCTTGGAAAACCCAGCTTCTAAATACTTGTCTTGGTATCGGCTGTGAGTTGGATTTGTGTGGTTGTGCATTGAGCCGGCTTAATTGCTTTTATGGTAGCATTCCAACTAAAAGAGTACAACACAACTGAGCAGCTGTGAGCACCTGTCCGTTCACTTGGTCGCGCTCAGCCTTCGGCAAGCGGGAGCGAATTCCAGGTAATCGTCAAAATGTGGGCTTAAATGTATTCAGCAAACAAATTATTAAACGATACATATACATGTGTGTGTATATTTGGCCGTATGTATTTACTGCTGCGAATATGTAATGGTTACAGAAGTACAGCATTGTTATGTTTATTAATTTATGTGTATATTTGTATGGCTGTATGGCAGTCAAATGTTCAAAAATAGTTTTTAAGGCGAATTTCAACTCGACTGCGCTTGTTGGTCAGACCAACCTGTTGCACTCCTTGTACACGTGATACATTGACGTTGGACTACAAAGACTCTGGTTCACAAAAAGATTGCCGATCCACACTCATTTCGTTTATTATTATATTGTAGTAACGATATATTCTGCAAGTGACGTGTATATAAATGTTAATATTTTTAAAAAGTTATTTCTTCTAAGAAAGCCATTGCTAAACAATTATAAATTTTATCTTTTTTTTCAAAAAATATATTTTATTTAAAGATAATTTTCTGTCACAATATATTATCAGAATAATATGATTTAGTTACAAGAATCGTTGAAATCAGTTGATATTTTTGTCTATTTTATTTTCGCTACCTCTGTTTATTTATACTTTACTACTATGGGAAGACATTTTAATTTCAATTTCGCGCAAAAAACCATTCGTCGAAATACTTTTTTTTAGGTTCGTATGACCGTCAAGGACATCTGTGCCAAATGCTACATCAAAATAATCATTAGTTCTTAGTATACGCTTGTCTTTCTGAAGTGCATTCGGAGATTGTGAAAGCATGATTGGTTTCAAAATCATTCAAATTTTTCGAAAAACAATGCTTTCCAACTATCAAGATGCCTTGAAACGTATTATTACTGGCGATAAGTCTTTGATCTATGCTTACGACAGTTTAACCAAAGCCGAAAAAACCACGTCAAAGAAGGTCAAAAATCAAGATTATGTTGAAAGTTTTCTTCCATTATCGGGGTGTGATGCACTCCGGATTCCTACGGTTTGGCCCTGTCAACAGAGAATATTATATGAGTGTTAAGCGTCTTTTGCGCGAAACTATTCATAGAAGGAGGTCGGAATTATGGGCCAACAACTTTGGGTTTATGATAATGCAGCGTCGTATCTTGCATACAGGGTTTGTACGGAAAGTAATAGAACTGACTTTTTTCCGCCGCGACTGTGCTTCGGAGCGTGCGAGCGAAGACTAGATTCGGTAGAGGGTGTTCCTAGCTAATAAACGAGCAGCTGGTCAGTTGTCTCCGAGAGTCAGGACAAACGTCTTTCGGTGAGTGGTGCGAACTGAAAATGCGGCGTTCGTTAGAGCAGAGGTACGCGATTAAGTTCTGTGTAAAACTCGGTAAATCTGCGACAGAGACGTTTGATATAATCATGCAGACTTACTCAAATATTGCTTTAGCAAGAAGTGGTGTGTTTCGGTAGCACCAGACCTTTTTGGAGGGCCGGGAAGGGGCCGCTGATGAAGACTGTGCTGGGAGACCTACGACTTAGACAAACACCGACAATGTGACTCGTGTGCGCAAAGTTTTGAACTCCGACCGTCGGCTAAGCATTCGTTTAATTGCTCAGTTGTTAAATTTATTAAAATCATTGTGACGGAGCACTTTAACATGCGCAAGGTGTCCGCGAAGATGGTCCCAAAAGTGCTCACTGACAACCAGAAATTGCGGCGAGCGGAAATGTTCCCAGAAAATATGAACATGTGTGAGAGGGACGCCCAATTTTTGAAGAACGTAATCACAGGTGACGAGTCATGGATTTTTGAGTATGATTCTGAGACAAAGAGGCAATCTACCTTTTCTTTTGAAACGACAGAGGGGATCCAAGCAGCATGCACCTCGGCTCTCAAGGCTATTCCGAAGAATGCTTTGAAATCGCTCGCTCTGTCAGCGCTATCTCGACGCGGAAGGAGCCTATTTTGAAAAGTTTTAAAGAATTGTAACGATTGGTTCAGTAAATTTTTTTAAATCTACTCAGTCCTATTACTTTCCGAACAAACCCTGTAGATTGTTCGTTAGGTGTTTGCCAAATTTTCAACCAATATTGCCCCGCAACCACCGTATATGCCTGATTTTACTCCGTGTAAGTCAATTGAAGCCATTGGATGGATTAAGACATAGATTTTGAAAATGAAAATAAGAATTTTAAATTAATGAAGACAGTCTTACTATTTTTTGCTTATAGTACTATAAGCATACGACTCCTTATTAATTGAGTCTGATTTTCTAGAAAACAAAAAATTAGAAAAATAAATAGTATTTTTACTTGCCTGGATCACTGTGTCAGAAACACTTCAAATAATGGTTTCTGACAAAAATTTGTTAAATTTTCTCTAAGCGCGCATCGCCTTGCAGATCGAAGAATGTTAAATTGTGCAAAATAAAAGTTGTGAAATAGTTTGTTTAAATATTTTTATTATTCTAACTTGTATACAAATATCATATTCAACTTAAAGCTAAATATTTGTGGAAATAGACAACAAGCATAAGGATTGGTTTGTACGATTATTTGAGTGTATCAAAAGTAAGACATAAATATAACAGAAAATAAACTGCTTACGTGAAAATCCTTTAAAAAAACCAATCTCATTTTATGTCCAATATGTGCTACAGACCTAACTCTTACTCAGGTATTATATAATTACTATTACTTATGCTATTTATTTTTATTTGTGGAGTTGTCATAGTGCTGCTGATAGTGTTCACATTTTTCCATCCCAAACATCTGGCATGTTCAGCTCAACGCCGCACCTCGGATTGTCCCCAATACCACAAGGATAAAAGTGTGGCCACTTTTTGATGTGACGGTAAACATTGGCGCCCGGACTTTTTGAGGCCTTTGTCTAGAAAAATGTTACAAAGTTTTAGCATTAAACATTTTCTATTAAACTGGCAATCCAGTTCAAGGATTTTAAAATTATTTAATGACTTAAATTTCGCTAATGATTTTGGGGTTACTGCAGTAACTTGAGAGCTTGTCTTACCTGGTTTTGCGCCACCAACTTGTAGCCCAGCTCAATGTACTTATTGGCGATAGCATAGGACAGTAGATATTGGGCCGCCTCCAGCTGCTTTTGGCTTGGCTCGTAGCGTCCGTAATCACCCATAAACGTAACCGCCAAGGTGTCGTTCGCGTAAGTGTTCGCGTAATCCCAACCACGTCCCACATAAATGTTGCCATCGTCGCCAACCTTTGAAATATTAGTGTTTCTTTTAGCAATTATTGCAATATAGACATGTATATAACGAATTTTGTTATTAGGTTGCTTGGTTAATCGATTATATCTTGTTTGTAGTATTACGCTAGTTGGGAGTTGTGACAGTTTTCTGATCCGAATTTAACGAGTTCTTTAAAAGTGACGGTCAAAATAAAATTATGTATAATACCAAAGTAACCGCTTGTGATTTCAAAACTATGCGACATTCGCTTTCGGCGTGTAACTAAATTAAATGTAGCCAAAATAATTGGGTAATTACCGAAATTATTCGTTAAGCATATAATTAGTGATTAATGAAGCTACAAACAAAAAAACAGCAAAACCGCACAACAACACAACAATACTGTACTGGAAACCGTGCAAATTTCATTCGCTGATTTTATGCCACTCACATAAAAATTCGCCTGAATGTCGGGTAAGTTTTTTTCCGCAATCGCCGAGTCTTGTATGGTACGCATTTTAATTGAGCATTTGTACACGGTTTCGCAAGGCTTCGACTGGACGCCAATGTGTGTTATGATGACATATGGTATCGGATGTTTTAATGGTATTGTTAGGGTTTTCGACAATTCCGAGGCACCCCATTGCTCGCGGTCTATCACCAGATGTCCATTTCCTAAATTCGGAACTAAGATACTTAAAATAAAAATTTCTTCAAAATTATCATCAGGAACCGGGGTAAAAATATAAATATGCCTAAACATGTTTTAATTTTCGCAAGGATTACTTATACCGAAAAACATAAACTACTGTAAATATGTAGCTTGGAACCAATTAAACTGATGATTATTGTAAATTAAAATGAACAATGAGGAAATTTATTTTTTATAATAAATACATATAGTGCAAATATGCATGATAAATTTCCACGCCAGTAATCTCGCGTCGGGTTTGGTTTTCCCAATATATAGTACTTACATGTGCCATGCTCATAGGTATTGCCAAACACTATGGGCCCGGGCTGCTGCTTGTTGCTTTGCTGTATCTGTATGTAAATAATCACTACGGCCACAATTATAACAACAACAATGAGCAAAAACAGTAGCTTGGAGGATGTGGAAAGCTTTTGGAAAACTGAGGTGTTTACAGTACTCGTATTTTGGTTGATTCCTAAAGGAAAAAATAGCACAGAAAACAATTTTAGAGATTTTGTTGGTTTGAGGAGAAGAAAATATTAATTGAAATCATAAGGAGAAACAAACAATAATGTTATTTTTTTCCATAGCATAAAAGCTGACAATAACTCCAAAACAAGGTTTGATTTCTTGTTCAAAAGTTAAGAAAGAAATATTATTTTAACTTCTAATAAAACGGTTCGTGGTTCTAAATCACTGTTTCGAAACTTATATAGGTATGATGCTGACAGACATATTCGAAGGTTTCGGCTGGAATTCGACCCGACTGTTGACTTAAGGGGTTATATACAGTTAAAATAAAAAAAAAACGATTTTTTTTAATGTACATATATTTAAGAATACACAGAGAAAATTTCATATCGTTCTGGAAAATATTTTCGAAGTTACACACAAATTTGAACTGGTGTTTCAGAGTACTTGGAAGTACAAGGCCAAGCTTTAAACGCATTTTTCTCTAAATGCTGTGTGCAAAGTCGATGACCAACCTTACTCGAAAACGGCTACACCGATTAGTCTTTAACTTTAACACGAGCTTCTTAAATAAATTTTTTAGTTATTAAATGAAGATTTTTTAACCGATAATTATCTTTTTTTAAAAACAATTTAAGACCGAAATTTTGGTAAAAAATTGACTTTTTTCAGAGATACAGTGATCACCGCCAAACGCCGCTTTTGAGAGGAGCTCCCAGAGATCAGTTGGAGTTCCTGCCTAAATAAATATTTTTACTAATATTAAATCTTAAAATACTGTTGAAAGGTATCATAATATATTGTTACAAAAGTAGTATTAAGTTGTATTTGTATTGCTATATGCATCCATTATTATGAACAATAGCTGTAGGTATATGGAATAGCATTTGTCTTATTGTAGACATCTGGCGCCGCGGCTGTTTGTTTGTCGAAGCAATAGCTACATCTGGCGCCGTATAGCAGTATGTTCTGGTGGTTTCTAGACGCAATATTCTAGAAGGACACATCGGCATCTAGCGAGAAGTGCGTAGCTATATAAGCCGTGGCAGCGCCAACGTAATCAATCAGTGCTAAGAGTAAACTGCTATAGTGTAGACGAGTTGTGAAATAAAGAGTTGTTGAATTAAATTAAACAGTGTTGATTTTATTTGTCAATCCAGAGATACGAACCTAACAAAGTAAACTAGCAAGAGTAAATTCGTAACAATTGGTGTCAGAAGTGGGATTGTCAAATAATCCAAATTCAAGATGGTTAAATTCGGAGAATTGAGAATTCAGCAATTAAAAAAGGAACTGGAGGAGCGTAATTTGCCGATAAGCGGGCAGAAGGCGGATCTGCAGGCACGATTACGTGAAGCAATGGAAGCGGATGGAATTAATGTGGACGAGTTCGAATTTGTTGGGCCAGAAACTTCTACAAAGGTAGAAGAAAAAGTAGAAGAACAACGAACATCACCGAGTGTGGACATGAACATGCTGTTAGTGGCTATACAGAAAATAGCTGAAAATACAGAAAATGCAGTGCAAACAGGAAATCGTCTGGCACAGCAAATAGCTGAAAATGCAGAAAAGGCAGTGCAAACAGAAAATCGTCTGGCACAGCAAATAGCTGAAAATACATCGCAGTTAAAGTCTTGCCTTACACAACAAATGACTGAAAATAATACGCAGTTAGAAAAGCGTTTGGTACAACAGATTACAGAAAATAATATACAAGTGCAAGAGAAATTTTCAAAATTTGAAGACGAATTAAGCACAATAAAAAATGACGAAGAAAATTTAAGATCAGAATTTCTTCAACTGAGTAATCGTATGCGAGAACTGCAACTGCATGGCCCTGCACCATCAACAAATAATCCAAGATTGAAGGCACCCACATTCGATGGAAGTATTCCATTTCAAATTTTCAAACTTCAGTTTGAAAAGACAGCAATGGCCAATAACTGGAATGCAGCGGACAAAGTGGCGTCCTTGTTTGTATCATTGAAAGGGCCTGCGGCAGAAATCCTTCAGACTATTCCAGACTGTGAACGGGACAACTATGAGGCATTGATGAGTGCGATAGAAAGACGATATGGTAGTGAGCACCGGAAACAAATATACCAGATCGAACTGCAAAATAGGGGTCAGAAAATGAACGAGTCATTGCAAGAGTTCGCAACTGAAATAGAACGACTGGCTCATTTGGCAAATGCAGATGCACCTGTGGATTACATTGAGAGGGTAAAAATTCAATGTTTCATAAATGGAATTCGTGATGTGGACACCAAACGCGCCACATATGCATTGCCAAAAAGAACGTTTGCTGAAACGGTTTCGCACGCCCTCACACAGGAAACAGCTTCCCTACTAAGTAAACCAGCACACAAAGTACAAAGGGTTGAAATGGAACAACCGGCGCTGATGGAAGAAATATTGAAGACTCTGAAGACAATTGCTGCACCGCGAGTAAATACAACAGGCAGATGTTTCAACTGTGGAAAAGCGGGTCACTTTGCCCGAAATTGCAATATAAAAGTAAACCCATCAAAACGGAAACATCCAACAGATAACGAGGACGGAGCATCCACATCTCACAAGTCGTTAAACTAAAACGGAACAGTTCAAAGGGGCGTGAGCTGGTTCCCACAACTATTTGCCCCGCCATCTCGATATCACAAATAGGTCGCCATGACAACAATCTTACTATCAACGGCATCGTAAATGGACGAATGTCAACGCTTACTTTGGATACTGGTGCCACACATTCAATCATCCGACCGGATGTGGTAAGAGGAACGGTTGAACCACTAGTCGGTTGCAAGCTTCGAACGGCCACCGGGGAGGAAGCAGCTGTCGCGGGAAAAGTGTTTTGCGAAGTGATGATTGGTACCCTGGAAGTTAATCACACCTTCATCGTAGCAGAAATCACGGATGAAATTATAATGGGAGTAGATTTCATGATTGATCACGGGGTTACTTTGGATTTAAACAAGCAAATGCTGTTTTGCCAGAACATGGAGATGCCTATAAACACCGGATATGTGACCAACGTTGAAAGTAAGAGGGTGATTGTTGATGATAATCAGAGCATTCCACCAAAATCTGAGGCGATTGTATGGGCTAAAGTGAATGGAGGAGGTGGGACTGAAGAGTTGTGGATTGTGGAACCAACAAAAATAGATACACCCATATTGGTAGGAAGAACGCTTGTGAAAACTAGAGAAGACGCCACCATTCCGGTCAGAGTAGTGAATGAATTCAACACGCCTATAAGTCTGAAGAAAGGAGCAGTAATTGGACAGTGCCAGAATATAAGTGCAATAGCACGATGCGAACGGTCACAACAGAAGCCTACTATTGAGCCACAGCAGATAAGTCCTACACTCCTAAATAATTTGCTGAACGAACTGCATGGAAATGAAAAATTAAAAGCAGAAAAACTATTAGAAAAATACGCATCCATATTTGCAAACGAAGGAAACACAGGAAGAACCGGCATTGTCAAACATCGCATAAATACTGGAGACGCTAAACCAATCCGACAAGCTCCGCGTAGGGTTCCACTAGCAAAACGTGAAGATGCTAACAAAATTATTGAAGACATGCACAAAAACGGTGTAATCGAACCTTCAATAAGTCCATGGAGCTCACCTATCGTCTTAGTTAAAAAGAAAGATGGTAGCACCCGTTTCTGCGTAGATTATAGGAAGTTGAATGATGTCACAAAGAAAGACAGTTATCCTCTACCGAGAATCGACGATACATTAGACACCTTGTCTGGAGCGAAATGGTTTTCTACATTAGATCTACAAAGTGGATATTGGCAAGTCGAGATTGATGAACGTGACCGCGAAAAGACCGCTTTCAGTATGGGCGACGGGTTATGGGAATTCTCTGTGATGCCATTTGGGTTATGTAATGCGCCTGCAACGTTCGAGCGACTGATGGAACATGTGTTAAAAGGACTCAACTGGAAGACATGTTTGGTGTATCTTGATGACATTATCATCATGGGAAAAAGTTTTGATGATCATCTGAAAAATCTAGAGGAAGTCTTTCAGCGAATAGCATCAGCCGGATTACGCTTGAATCCCAAAAAGTGCTCATTATGGAAGAAGCAGGTCACATATCTCGGACATAAAGTGTCAACTGAGGGGATTCACACCGAGGAAGGAAAAATAAATGCAGTTAAAGATTGGCCTCGACCCACCAACATACATGAACTCCGCAGCTTCCTCGGTTTATGCACGTATTACCGCCGTTTTGTACCTGGATTTGCGAACGTGGCTAGAAGTTTACATGATTTAACAAAGAAGAATCGCCCGTTTGTATGGCAGTTGGAACAAGAAAAAGCGTTTGAGCAGCTTAAAGAACTACTTTGTACGGCGCCGATGTTGGCTTATCCAATACCTGGAAAGAAATTCATCCTGGATACAGATGCGAGCGCTTATGGAATTGGAGGTGTCCTGTCTCAGCTCATCGACGGACAAGAAAGAGTAATTGGGTATTACAGCAGAGTGCTCGGGAAACCAGAGAAAAACTACTGTGTGACGCGAAAAGAACTACTAGCTGTGGTGGAATGTGTAAAACATTTCCACAAGTATTTGTATGGACAACGATTCTTGCTGAGGACTGATCATGCAGCATTAAAATGGTTATTACAGTTTAAGAATCCGGAAGGCCAAATTGCACGATGGATCGAAAGATTACAGAATTACGACTTCGAAACGGAGCATCGAAAGGGGATTCACCACAAAAATGCGGATGCATTATCACGTCGCCCTTGTCCACTGGAATGTAAACATTGCTCCAAATCAGAGGGAAAAGAAGGTATAATCGACGTGCGATTACTGAATATAGAACCTGAAGATGATTGGACTCCTCACCGCATCAGAATCAATCAGCTGGAGGACCCTGATCTTGCAAAGCTGATAATGGCCAAAGAAAATGGGGTACGACCACCAAAGGAACAAATAAGTAGTGAGAGTCCAACTGCAAAAGCATATTGGGCCCAATGGAACAGCATAAACCTCGTTAATGGATACCTTCATCGTACCTGGGAAAGCGAAGATGGCAAACAGTCTCGTCTGCTGATCATAGTACCGAAGTCCATGATCCCAAAAGTATTGAAAGAATATCACAATGGACCTAGTGGAGGGCACCTTGGAATTACAAAAACTATAGAGAAGATTAAACAACGGTTCTACTGGATCGGTTGTCGAGATTCCATAGCAGAATGGATAAGTAATTGCGTAGAGTGCATGGCAGCTAAAGGTCCTAAAGCCAAAAGTCGCGGTAGGCTACAACAGTACAACGTGGGATCGCCATTTGAAAGAGTCGCAATGGATGTTGCAGGTCCGTTCCCAACCAGTACGGCCGGAAACAAATATCTACTGGTTGTCATGGACTATTTCAGTAAATGGCCAGAAGTATATGCCTTACCAAACCAGGAAGCGAAGACAGTAGCCGAAGCGTTTGTAGAGAATTGGATAACAAGGTTCGGAGTGCCCGTCGAATTACACTCAGATCAAGGCAGGAATTTCGAATCTTCCATTTTCCAAGAAGTCTGTACATTATTGGGCATCCACAAGACACGGACGACAGCGTTACATCCACAATCAGATGGAATGGTGGAGAGATTCAACCGAACGCTCGAAGAACATCTGCGGAAAATCGTTGATAAAGATCAACGGAATTGGGACAAGTGCATCCAGATGTTCCTGCTGGCGTATCGTTCAGCGAAGCACGAGACAACTGGTTACACGCCAGCAAAGATTATTTTCGGATCTGATCTGCGACTCCCTGCTGATCTTAAGTTTGGAACGAATCCTACAGCTGTAAGAAATGATGGAGATTATTGTTCTGCCTTAAAGGAAGAAATGAATGAATTGCATCTAATGGTAAGACAGCATACGCATCTGATGAGCAATAAGATGAAGGACCGGTTCGATCAAGCGGCAAATTCAAAAGGTTTTGAAGAAGGTGATCTGGTCCTGTTGTACAATCCACTTCGAAAGAAAGGCTTGTCCCCGAAATTGCAGACAGCCTGGGAAGGACCCTATATGGTGATGAAACGACTTAATGACGTGGTATACCGCATACAAAGAAATGGGAAAGCACGATGTAAAATGAAAGTAGTACATTTGGAGAGGCTCGCCCCATTTGGTTCAAGAGGATTTGTGCCTAATCGGGACGATTAGGCTTTAGTGGAGGGCAGTGTTACAAAAGTAGTATTAAGTTGTATTTGTATTGCTATATGCATCCATTATTATGAACAATAGCTGTAGGTATATGGAATAGCATTTGTCTTATTGTAGACATCTGGCGCCGCGGCTGTTTGTTTGTCGAAGCAATAGCTACATCTGGCGCCGTATAGCAGTATGTTCTGGTGGTTTCTAGACGCAATATTCTAGAAGGACACATCGGCATCTAGCGAGAAGTGCGTAGCTATATAAGCCGTGGCAGCGCCAACGTAATCAATCAGTGCTAAGAGTAAACTGCTATAGTGTAGACGAGTTGTGAAATAAAGAGTTGTTGAATTAAATTAAACAGTGTTGATTTTATTTGTCAATCCAGAGATACGAACCTAACAAAGTAAACTAGCAAGAGTAAATTCGTAACAATATGTACAAATTTTTGGATCAATAAATATTTGGTAGTCGTATATCTCCAGTGTAAAAATCACATTGTTTGCGAGGTTTACGGAAACGATGCTGTATCAGATCGTGTAACACAACAACGGTTCGCTCGCTTCCGTTCTGGAAATTTCGATGTGAAAGATGCCATTCACTCTGGTCGACCTATCTTTGAAAAGTCGTTGAAATTATGGAAAATATTGACCAGGATCGTCATATAAGCTGCTAAAGAACTTAACATTCATCATCAAACGGTTTGAAACCATTTAAAATGTCTGGCTACAAAAAAATCTCGATGTTTTAAGCGAATGGTAACAGGAGACGAAAAGTGGATCAAATATGAAAATAATGTGCGAAAAAGATCATGGTCCAAGCATGGTGAAGCTCAACAAATGGTCGCAAAGCCAGGATTAACGCCTCGAAAGGTTATGCTGAGTGTTTGGTGGGATTAGAATGGAATTATCCACTATGAGCTGGTCCAGCCTGGTCGAACGATTGATTCTACATTTTACTGTCAATAACTGATGAGATTGAGAGCAAACAATCGAAAAAACGTCCAGAACTGATCAACAGAAAGTGCTTCGTTTTCCATCGGGACAACGCTAGACCACACCCATCTTTGAGGACTCGGCAAAAACTGGGAGAGCTTGGCTGGGAAGTTTTGATGCATCCACCATAAAGCCCTGACCTTGCACCATCGAACTAATATTTGTTTTGGTCAATGCCGAACTCCCTTAATGGAGTAAAGTTGGCTTCAAGAGAAGCCTGTGAAAATTACTTGTCGCAGTTTTTCGCCGAGAAACCAGAAAAGTTGTACACGGATGGAATAATGTCTCTAGCGGTAAAATAGCAAAACGTGGGCGACCAAAATGGTACGTATTTGGTTCATTAAAGTTCATTATAAATATAAAAAAAATAAGACGAAGTTTGATTAGAATCTACTTTTTCGACTACCCAATATAGAAGTGATAGAAAATCTGGAAAATTCGCTTTTTTCGGCCATCTAACTGCGGGCTTGCGGGCTTCTCAACAAACGATATGTCTGTAGATCACATACTATTTTGCTTTTAATTTCCTCCCGAAAGAGGCTGTTTGCTGACTGAATTAAAATACGGTAAATTAAGTCAAATCAGCGCACCCTAATATGAATACATGTGTACACACATACATATAAGTACGTAATTGTTCAGTGCTTCAGAGGCATTTGAAAGGCGCATTTATTAATTATTCGTAATTAATTTTTAAATACATGACTTGTATGTTTTGTTAAAAAGTGAATTTGACAAAAGCTGCGAAAATGATGTGTGCCTTTTTTCGGCCGGCGAATGCAATTGTTATGAGTATTTCAGCTGCGCAGTTGTGATTTTGCTTACAATTTCTAAAACATCGACAAACAATTAGTGAAAAATTAATTAAACTGGTACTAACGTCTTGTGGTGGCGGTCGCTGCAGGCGCTGAGGGAGCGTAGCGTTTGCGAGCTCTTTCTGAGTTCACTTTCAACAGCAGTTTCATTTTGTTTACGCATGGGGCGTTTCCGGTAGGAAATTTATAAACTCAGCGTTATTTGGTTCAACCGATCGATTCCTTTTACATATATTTTGCGCTGCACATAAAAGCCGTAAGTTGAATATTTCTGCGGTGCGCAACAAGTGGCGATGTAAACGTGTTTTTGTTCAACTTTTCTCTGCTATTAATAAACACGACATTTGTAATGTTTACAATTATTTTATTTCATTTTTATGATAATTGCACATGTAGTTATTCAAAATGTTAATTTTTAATTGTTTTTTCTTATTTGTTTTCCCTGTTTAAATGCAATGACATGCAGTGTTAGCTGCCAGCAACTTTAGCACACGCTGTAACATACACATTACTTGATAAGCTCTTTAGTATTTCCACATTCGTCATGTTACAATACGAATGCGCGATTGGCAAAAGAAGTCAGTTCAGCACTCATTACTCACATTCATTTCTAAATATGTATGTGTAAGTGCATACAAATAAGAAACGCCCGCGACATGCCCGCCGGAAATGCTTAATGGATTTAACGTACAATTCGTTGGTTTAATCTGTTGAGCACCGATTTCTTTATGGCAAATAAAATGATGGCTACAACTGCCAAATAATTTTTTAAATGTTGCTATTTTGTTATCATTTCCTAAGGTGGTAAAAGGCAAGCATAAAATTTGATTAAATCTACCAAACGGTCAGTTTGACTCGAAAAGTGTTGTGATTAATTGCTATGGTCAATTATGAAATCCAACACTTATTGAGGTTACTTAATTTCCGAGAAATATGTGAAATAAGTCTCACTGCGTGATAATTCACATTTCACAATACACTTTTTGCAGTTCTTGCTTTAATTCAGAGAAATATTTATTTTTCAATGTAATGACTTGTAATGCTCATGGAATGACTGCTGCCGTCTTCAGCTGCAGTAGCCATTTTAAGGTATGGTGACTTTAGTATAGTGTTGTCCTTGTAAGCTGAGTTACAGTTTTCCTACAGGGACAACAAATTCATTTCTTGCGGCATAAAAAGCATTTAACTTTTTATCACACTTTACTTTACAAATTATACGCTGATTAAAGCGAAGAATGGTGCGTTTTAGAATTTCCACAGAGTATGTTATGTGACATGACTAATTGCCCAATGCACAGTATTTAATGTGACGTCACTAATAATTATTTTTAGCACATATTTCTCACTCGTTTCACGCTGATTTCACTTTGTGTTTATATACAACGCTGTCTTTGCTCAAATTGCTTCCGTCTTATTGGCACACATTTTGTATTTATTGTTGTTCGCATTGATTTCCAACAGTTTTATGACTTTGTGACAATAAAGACTACCGTCTGCGCCGCGATATTAATTATTTATGTTGAAAAAATTTGAAAACAATCGGCACGTCATTGTCGCAATTTGGCGTTATCAGAGGCATTCGTGCTCGTCACAATGCGCCGTCGTAAAACCGCATCAACAGCGCTCAGCGAATTTACTACTAAATGCGATTGTTGAATTTTCGAAAAACTTTACTCAAAAGTTGACAAATCGACCAATGAGCCAGAGAACCACTCGCCGGCGGATGGGCCAATAAGCAGCGCAGCAAGCAATCATCCAGCAAGCCCAGCGATTATCCGGCGAACTGGTCAAACAGTCGATTGGCGAGTTCGCCTCTCTGTGCCATTTGTGATATCACCTTTGTGTTTTGCGTAAGTGCATGTGTGTGTGTGTGTGGCTTTGCAGTGTTATTGAGGTACAACTGGCTGGAGCGTTCTGTGATGCTTTATTTCGCTGGGGAATCGTAAGAATATCCATTTATCGCTGGTGGATATGAGCAAGTGCGCGAGTAAATATGTAAGAAAGCGTAAAACTATTACATGAGGCAAGGGGGAGTGAGTGGAAATCATTGTTTCTTGGTACGTTGACTCTGCCCGCTGTATGCAAGTATGTAAGTAAGCATGTTCAACACGTAATTTTTCATTTTCACTGCTTCATTGTAAACGCTCATGTGCCGTTGTTGCGCTTATTCGTATATACAATTGGATATTTATCGGATTGTGTAAATAGTATATTTATTGTCGTATGATCGCATTAGGGTGATCCATTTCAGTATTTTAGAAATTGCAACAATTTTTTAACGCCTTGCCTGCAAACGCACGTTGATTTTCTAAAAGTAAAAAATTAACGTCTTCAATTCAATGCATGAACCGCCCTAATAATCGCAGGAACATACTTATAGGTATACACTTGTATGCGTTTATCGCAACACATGTAATTGATGTGCCCATTAACACGAAAAGATATAAACACTAGACTTTACGTTTTCTGAGTGTAATTAGTTCATGATTATTTTAAACTTTCGACGGAATTAATAGCTAAGAGCTAAAGCCAATATTCCCATTCAAATTCACACTTCTGATGATGATTAAAGGCAGGCTTCAAAGATGACTGCAAAGAAACTAATTTTCGTACGAAATTTATGATTCACAAAGGCGACGGACGTTTGGAACAGTAATTTAATTTCTCGGACGTTATGAACTTGGTATTCGAATCCGTTATGTATACCGTTATCCGTTATGTAGTATCCGTTATATGTACGCATGCGTAAATATTAGGTAGTCGAAAAAGTATTTTCGTATTTCTAATCAAACTTCAAATTAGTTTTTTTTTCATTTATAATGAACTTTAATGAACCAAATATGTACCATTTTGGTCGACCACTTTTTGCTATTATTTCCGCTAGAGACATTATTCCATCAGTGTAAAACTTTCTGGTTTCATGGCGTAAAACTGCGACAAGTAATTTTCACAAGCTTCTTTTGAAGCCAACTTTACTCCATTAAGGAAGCTCTGCATTGACCGAAACAAATATTAGTTCGATGGTGCAAGGTCAGGGCTTTATGGTAGATGCATCAAAACTTTCCAGCCAAGCTCTTCCAGTTTTTGCCGATTCATCGAAGATGTGTGTGGTTTAGAGTTGTCTTGACGGAAGACGAAGTCCTTTCTGTTGATCAAAAGGCTTCAATCTCATCAGTTGCTGACAGTAAAATGTACAATCAATCGTTTGACCAGGCTGGAGCAGCTCATAGTGGATGATTCCTTTCCAATTCCAACAAACACTCAGCATAACCTTTCGGTGTGTCAATTTTGTGTTTGCGACCATTTGTTGAGCTTCACCACGTTTCGACCATGATTTTTTCGCACATTACTGTCGTATTTGGTCCACTTTTCGTCTCCTGTTACCATTCGCTTCTGAAATGGTTCGATTACATTTCGTTTCAGCAAAGAATCGCAGATGTTAATTTCGGTCCATCAAATTCTTCATAGACAATTCATGTGATACCCAAACAGCGAGCTTCTTTTCGTAGCCAGCCTTGTTTTAAACTATTTGATGATGAATGTTAAGTTCCTTAGCGATGTCATGGCTGCTTATGTGATGGTCCTGGTCAATCTATTACATAAAATCGACCAGAGCGAGGTGTATTTTTCACATCAAAATCGTTGTGCTACATGAACTGATTTACTTTTTGTCACAATGTACAAGTATGTATTATTAAAAATACTGAAGTATTCATATTCCGAATTTCTTGTTCCTAACGCTGAAGTGCTAAGAAAAGTTACTCATACGCCATAGTTTACAATTTTAAATGATTGAAGCAGAGATTATTTCATTAACAACGAGAAGAAATATTGTCAATAGCAAAGCCCGAACCTTGTTTGGTTTAAAAGTCCTAAGTATCATAGCTTTGTAGCCAGCTGGCAAATATTTCGATTTTAAGTCAGAAGGTTTTAAAATAATCATTACTGTAGAAACCCTGTAAAAAAGATGGCATGGCGCTAAATTTGCGAGAAAATTTTTCAAATTTTACCTCAAAATAGTAATGGAAATTCTTGGGAATTTTTAACTACATTGCAATTAGTATTAAAAAAATAAAATTCACAGCGGTAAAACGCTAACAGTAAAATTTATAATGCCCTTGCGATTTGCATTTTCTATAAATGAATATGCCAGTACAAATTGGAAAGCAAATTTAGGCGCATTCAAATGATTTCAATTTCAGCTTCAAGCCAGCCATATAAACTAGTGCCAATTACTTTAGAATTACATTAGAAGTCTACTTACAAACTAGCAAGTGCGCTTATTTCTGAGAATTCGCGAGTAATAAATGCTGAACTATAATTACCGTGATGTCGTGATGCCGTGTATATACAATTGCATGCATGAGTATATTTGAATAGGTCGTGATATATTTTTATTAATAACTGCGAATTGAAAACTAATTGCCTGGTGAAATTTACTAATCTTAACAGTTATTAAATGGTTTCTTTGTGTATACATATATTGGGTAGTCGAAAAAGTCTCTTCGTATTTTGTCAATAGATGTCGTTGCAGTCGTATATCTCCAGTGCTACCAATCACATTTTGTCCTACCATATATTGTTGGAAAGGTAAGATTTTAAGCTTCATTTAACCAAAAAAAAATTAAATTCGGGGAAATTGAAAAAAAGTTAAAGCTGTTCAAAATAATGTAGAAGTTCGCTTTATTTTGAAATTTTTGCATAAAAAAGAGAAGAACGCCACGCAAGCAAATTTGGGAAGTTTACGAAAACGATGATGTATCAGTTCGTGTAGCATGGTTCGCTCGCTTCTCTTCTGGACATTTCGAAATTTCGATTTACACTGATGAAAGTTTTACACTGATGGAATAATGTCTCTAGGGGAAAAATGGCAAAAAGTGGTCAATCCAAATGGTACATATTTGTTTATTTATTTAGTATTATAAATATAAAAAAATTAAAATTTGATTAAAAATACGAAGAGACTTTTTCGACTATCCGATATGTGTAACAATGTTTGGATCAATAAATTTAAAAGTTTTCTCAGAAAAAAATTCTGGAAAATTCGCTTTTTTCGGCCTTCTAACTGTATATAACCCCTTAAACAAAAACCTGCTGAAACAATGTTTTCCTAATATTTGCCTCTTACACACATTTCAACTTTCATCACACATTTTCATACATATGTATGTACATTTATCTTTATGTATGAATACATGTGTAGATATAAACAACCAAACAAAGCAAACAAAGTCTCCAAAAAGCTCGAAAATTCCGAAACCTCTTCAGGAGCGTGGAAAAATTATGAGCTTTTAAGTGCATAATAAGTTACCTCCACCCGCTTGCGTCGATCGCGCTTCCACTGTAGCATCCATATATTGGTATATCGTTACGGGACCCTGATATTGGGTCATGGGCCCTATAACGACATCGGACGAATTCGATAGGTTTATCACACTCGAAGGCTGAATCGCCGGGTTTGCGAATATGTTTTGTGGTATGGCTGCAGGTGAGCTATTCACTGGATGACCGGGACTGTTTCCCTGTAGACTCCATAGCGCGTTATTTGCTGCAGAGGTGAGTGGATTGTGATTGTTCGCTGAGCGCATACTTGCTCGATCCTCATCCATTTTTTGTTAGTTTTTGTTAAATATTATTTTAAATATTTCACTCTGTACACACCCTGATATATACTTATTATTAATTTATTGTGTACAATTTATGGTTTCTTCACATTTTATCACATAACATCAGCAAGTGAGTAAACAAGGTGGATTGTGACAAGATCTATACGCGTTAGCTTACAAACCGGTTGTTTAACTACGCGCGCCGTGTTTCGAAGTCATGTCCGGCTTTGTTGCTTTCAGAACTCTAACTGTGGATCATGCTGAGCTTACTTTACGTCTGCACTCAGATCAACGCGGACTTCTCTGTTGATCATTGGGAGAATTTATCCAATACAAGCTTATAGTAGATAGCTGACATACATGGATATCGCACTTGTTTGAGTATGTAGGCACGAGCGCATGTGATCCATCCATCTTATGTGAGTGCGTTTATTAACGTCGTTTCTTTGAGTGGGGAGAAACCCTACGCCTTCATCAATTTCAATATTTAATTATACCCTGAACAGGATATATTAAATTTGCCACAAAGTTGTAATACCCAGAAGGAAACATAGTGGACCCTATGAAATATAGTATATATAATGGGTGGGCCATATAAAATTTTAAATTTAAAAAGTCAATAAAAAACGGCTTGATATTTTTCAAAGGTCTAACAATTATTTAAAAGGTTGTTTTCTGAAATTTATTTGTGGAAAACAATTTTGGACAAATGACCACCACGGCTGAGTTTACAGTAGCTTATCCGATCCACCCAATTTTGGAGTACTTTCTCGATGGTCAGGCCTTATGGCAGCTACTGCATCTTGAATCTCGTACTTTAGATCTTGAATTGTTTCTGGATGGTTGGCGTAACATTTATTTTTAACAGCTCCCCACAGAAAATAGTCTAACGGAGTTAAATCGCAGCTTCTGGGAGGCCAATTCACATCACCTATTTTGCTGATTATGCGATTTTCGAAGATAGGGCGTAAAAGATTGAGTGTAGCGTTTGCTGTATGGGACGTAGCGCCGTCCTGCTGGAACCAAATGTTGTCCAAGTCTTCTTCTTCAATTTGTACGAAGAAAAATTCGGTTAACATTGCGCGAAATCACTCACCTTTGATGTTTACGGCGGTTCCTTCTTCATTTTCGAAGAAAAATGGGCCGATGATTCCACCAGACCAAAATCCGCACCATACAGTGATTCGTGCTGGGTGCATTGGCTTCTCGACGATTACGTGCGGGTTTTCTGTGCGCCAAATGCGACAATTCTGCTTGTTAACGTAACATCGAGGTGGAAATGAGCCTCGCCCGAAAAGATGATTTTTCGGTAAAATTGACCATCCTCGGTCAAACGATCTTCCGCCCAATCTGCGAACTGTAGACGGCTCGGGTGGTCAAGTGCCTTCAGCTGTTGCACCAATTGAACTTTATATGGCTTCATAGCGAGATCTTTTTTCAAAATTCGTCGCAAAGTTGTTCGCGGAATGTTTAATTCTTGCGATCGAGGGCGAGTTGAGGTGGATGGATTCTCACTGAGATTTTCAGCCACAGTCGTAATATTTTCGGTTGAACGCGCGGGAAATAAACGTTGAAGTTTTGGTTTATCCACGAACGAGCCAATTTCACACACGCGCTTGACAAATTGTTGCACAAATTGAACTGATGGCACTTTTTGTCAGTTTGTGTTGAAGACTCACCACTTTGGAAAAAAGTTTTCAATATTTCCCAGTTTTCTTCTGGTGATTAGCGACCCATTTCGTAAATTTTGGACTTTTTACTGAATATCTGTCACTTTCCGAATGGTATTTGACGTTTCCAATGTCGAAATATAGATAATTCAAATTTAAAACGTTAGATGGCCCACCCGTTACTATATAAATGATCAGCATAATGAGCAGAGCCGTTTTAGTGGTATCCGCCTGTCTCTCTGTACTATATACGCGAATTAGCATCTCAATCTTTTTAATATCGATCTGAAATTATGCACATGTCCTTTTCTCCCCAAGAAGCTGTCGTCGTCGGACCACTATAGCATATATTATACATATGTAGCTGCCATACAAACTGATAAAAACGATCAAAATCAAGTTCTTGTATGTATAGAAAAGTTTTTATTGGAGGCTAAGATATCTTTACGAAATTTGGGATGGATTTCTGTACAAGTTAACGGTACAATCACCGATATATATAGATCACTAAAGCATATATACATACATACATACATAGCTGCCATATAAACTGAGTGATCAAAATCAAGTTCTTGTATGGACACTATTTTATATGTGAAGGGTATTATAGGTTCGTGCAACTGCAGTCAACGTTTTTCTTGTTCCAATATATACATAGGTGTGCATGAATCCACTTAACTCTCATTATCAATCGCTCCAATATTTGCAGATGTGTGCATATTCAACATGTAACCAGGTAATTGCCGCAAGTGGTTTCTACTCCAGAAATTATGGATATATGTCACTAATAACGAAACTTGATCCAATAAGGAATAAAGAAGGAATCTGGTTTTACCTGCTCCTTTTTTAAATAAAATTATAAATTTTCTTTCTAATTTAATTTTTATACATAATTTGTTTTAAATTTATATATTTTAATTTCCGTTCTGAATTTACTTAATTTTGAATAATTTTTTATCTTGATGTATTGCTTTGAATTGACTTTTTAAAAATTTATTTATTTAAATTATATCTTTATTCTTATTTTAATTACAATTCAAAATTATTTAAGTGCAGTCTATTCACCGTCCGTTTCGTTTCACACTTATTCATTTTAATAGCAATTCGTTGTAATATGGCAGCATTGTATTTCATTCCCATCCATTCCTATTAAAACAGCTGATCCCCAATTTACATTCATAGTAAACAAAAGACGGATTTATCTGAAGCAAGTTCTATTTCAATAAATGGAAAAATTACAAATAGAGACAAAGGATGAATTTATTGAAACTAAAATGTAAGTTTTATTAAATATAAAATAATGCAAAAACGATATAAAGCTACCTTTGCAGTAATCAACCACCCGACGAAAGTGTTGAGCCTCGTTTACATAGTGCTGAAGACGCACCGGTGGAAAGCATAAAAAGTAACAAAGGGTAATGTTCACTACTACAACAGTTTATGCCAACTAGAAGCTTAATTTGTCTTATTTTTCTTAAAGAGATATGGAACCGCAAAATTCTGACCAAAGGCCGGAGAAAACCGGGAAGAAGCGGGTGTCCACTGAGAAGGGTCATGTTTATGGTTATATGAAAAAGAAAGTTTTAAACCATTTGGTGGAAAATGGTTGCAGCTCACATAGCGTTGACGAAGTGATTGCAGCATCAAAATTTAATAAGAATTCTGTGCTAGGTATGCTATATTAAAAAATCCACAAACATCGAATTAACTCTTTTTTTATTGACAGAATATATGAATCAGCGCATACAAATGGCGCAAGAAAATGTCCACGAAGAATGTGATTCTCTAAGCTTTTCCAACATTGAATCGTGGCTTAAAGTATTTAAAAAGTGGAATTTGCCAGAATTATGTTTGTATGAGCCTGCTTTAGTAATCAATGCTATTGCGAATAATGAAGACTTTCCAGAACCCAAAGACGTAGACGGCGTGGACCTAAAGTAATTGATTTTGTTATAGGTTATCAAATAATAAATCATTAAAATGTTTTTATTTGCAGAGCTGTTTACAAATTTCTAGGAAATGCATTAATGGGATTGCCTCAGCCAAATTTGGATGCGAAGAGTGCAGAATTTTTGGCAAATGAATTCGAGGTAATAAACGCTTTTATAAGGATATTATTTTTATTAATATTATGAAATAGATGTATTTATTGTTTATTTGTATATTTACATTTAAAACAAGGTTCATTATTTGCAAATAAAATAATATTTTATCAAATTAGTTCTAAAAGAGTTCATTTAATTTACTCTTGCATCATATTTACAGATTTTAGTCGGTGAAGCCAATACGGAACTCGGTGATAGCGAAACAGATCGCATAAACCAGAAATTAGAGTCTTATAAGGAACTTCCATTCTCCGCACAAAACGAAAAAAGTAGCATAGATCCTTTGTGCCTCGGCGATGACTTGAATTTTCACCGAAAATAAACATTTAGTTGTTATCACAAAAAATTAAATTTATTGTATTTTTTACTAATGATGTAAGTTGAAACTATTTGCCTTCCCCTTATAGTAATAAAATATATTGAAAGTCAAGTTTATACATTTTCTGGTCACATTTATTACACATTCAAATATTATTCAGTACTTTAAAAGAGTTGACATAAATTTGTAT
Organism: Bactrocera zonata; assembly: GCA_037783105.1. Classification (NCBI taxonomy): domain Eukaryota; kingdom Metazoa; phylum Arthropoda; class Insecta; order Diptera; family Tephritidae; genus Bactrocera; species Bactrocera zonata. The sequence continues at coordinate 122,924 of JBAWJQ010002875.1, forward strand.
GCATAAATATATTTGTAATAATTAGTTTCCTTATTCCTTCTTACGAGAATCAACTCCCTTTCTAAACACACTCATTTTTCAAAATATACTTTAGAATTATCGAAAACTATTAAACAATATTGATACCATAATCAGAGTTGTTCATTTTGCAGTCGATTAGAGGTTATGTCTTGTAGCTTTCTTCCAAAATGATTTTAGCAGTTTAGTTTTTAAACAAGTGCTATAAAAACATATTTCTGTTATCATTTGTGTGTACAAATAAAGTTGAATTTTAAGAAAACTTTCAGATTTTTTGATGTAAGTCCATTTCAAGTTTGAAATTACTCTTTCAAGGATTTTATACTTTACTATCTTCTATGAAATTCTAGACTTTATAGTTTCAGTATGAATATTAGTTAGGAACAATTATGTGATTTCCGACTAAACACGCGTTTAATTACATTAATTAGTAAAATAATATGTATACACCTATTTAAAAGAAAATTCCTCAACATTTCTATAAAGTAATTTTACAAACTATATGAATTAAACAACTAATTGTTCCTGCTTGAGGAGTATACTTGCATCTATGTCGACTCTTGTTTGTCGTAAAACACTAATTAAAATATATATAGTACATAAATTACATTACCATTTTATATCTATTATATGTATGTGTATATGTAATTACACTAAAGTTTATAGTTTGTAAAAATAATCGAACTGCTTATAAAATATACATATGTTATTATGTTATTCCACAATATATTTGGCAATTGTCCTAACTGTGGCAAATTATTTTTGGTTACTAAAATTAGTATATAATTGATTATGTATATGTTTATATATGCAAATTAGTTAACTAATTAATTCGAATTCAGTCGTTTTTTGAGCTTTTGCTTTCCCCTTTTTATGTTTAATTCAAGTGCAATTAATGGACTGAAACAAATACATCATTTTCTATATATATTTAATGGAAAACATATATAAAAGTTAATTCATAAAATCGATATTCGCCTTAACAAATTATATACCATACACACGAAACATGTGATTTTGTGGTCTCTGTTTAAGAAACACTTGCATTTTAAATATGTATAGCCGAAAATGTGCATACAAACTTCTTTTGTTTTGGCTGAAACTGCAGAGCTGCAGCCATGCTCTATGTGAATTTCTTTTAGTTTTTCTTTTAATTTGGACTTGATTATCAAAAGGTTAACGGGTGTTTATATTTCGTATGCTTGATTTGTAAAAAAACTTGTATTTTTTGTGAATTTGCATGTGTTAAACAAAATATTTTATAAATATCAATTATTTCGACTTTGCACTTTCAAAAAACATACATAAGCATATTAAAAATATATATGTAAGTGTGTTTTTATATAATTTTTGATTATCAGATTCTCATATAATATTGTTAGGATCGGTGGTGTGAACCTACAAGCATTCTAATTCTAAATGTGCAAGTTCAACCAGTAGATGTGATTGCATACGCAAAAGCTAGGCAATCCCTGTAAAAGAATTTACGTGTCTGGCGCTTTTTAGAGTAAAAATGGACTTTTGAGAGTTTTTCTACGATACGAAGTATAAGTGTATTCATATAGGCAGGTATATACTAAAATTTATAGAGTATCTGCTTAGTTCAATGTGGAAACGGCTCAGGCATACGCGTATGAGTTCAACTAAAGTATTGAAAGTTTCTATTTCTGAAGTGAAGTGTGTTGAAACGCTTGTTAAACGCAATTTGAAAATGCAGTTGGTCGTTTCCACATTGAGCTAAGCATATTGTTTAAGTTACGTTACATGTTTTTTCGCCCTATACGTGGAAATATATATTGATTGTCTTTTAGATACACGAATTGTACAAATAGATATACATATAATAACGTAATAATTAGGTACTTTGATAAGAAGTAACTATATATATATATTTATCTAATAATGTGTATACACGCTTGAACAATCCATAAAATATAAATGTTATTCTGAAACTTTCATTTTTACTTTTAACTTTGGAAATACAGTTCTCATTAGTTGCATGTATATATGTATATTTAGAGTATGTTTTCTTATTCTTATACTTTGGACATTTCATTTGAGTGCTGTAAAATTGACAGAGTATCCGTATATGAATACGATTTATATAATATCTAATATTAAATACAGTTTTGTGTTACGATCGCGCCGCACGGCGTCCGCAAAAAATCCCAACAATCGTTATATGTAATTTGTTTTCCTTCTATTTGCCTTCCCTAACAGCAATAACATTTCGCTATTTTAACAATGTCAATAAAATCCTCTGTCTCTTTTGCTGTTTCTAGCAAATTGAATATTTCATAACATTTTTATACCTTTTTTGTATTTGTTGCATTCTTCTTGAAGGTTTCTTTACGCTTAGTGTGCATTTTTGTTGTTGTATACTAATTCTATTTAAGAAGTGAGTACATTAAACAAATCGTCTCTGTATTATTGCATCTGGTGTTAAGTACCGTAAACGGCAGCTGACACAAACATTCACACATAAAGCAAGCCATATATGTATTTAACGGGATTTCATTTATAACTAACTGCATCCATGTTTGGGTAGGGACCTGCCCTTTTCAAAGGATTGACAACCTTTAGCTCAGTAGTAGTAGTTGTGGTGTTTTTGACGACATTACTTCGTACGGCTGTTCCGTTAATTATTTGTTTTTTTTTCTCATACAAATAATAAACCGTTAGCATCTAAACACTTACATATGTATATTACTGAAATATTTGTTCTAAGTTGTAAAATCATGAATATAGTTTAATTTCAATTCTAACAGGTTTATTCTAAGTTTAATGCAAAAGAATTGCAAAGACATTTGTGGGAAGTCTGTCGAAATTCTCTATTTTTCTATTTTTTCCAAATAAATTCGAAAGTTGCATTATTTAGTTACAAGTTGGTAAAACAAAATTAGAGATAAACGCCCGCTAGCATAGCTTGTTAGGTAAAGTGTAGAAGTAAACAGCATAGTTTAGAGGATGATTTTTTTTCTGTGAGACTTGTGTCACTATCGACTGAGGTAAACACTACGTATAGCTACTGATACACCTACATACACACATACATATATCCTATATGTGTGTGCAAAGTGTTAATGGAACTTTTTTCCGTTTCACCTACAACACTTGGCGCTACTAAAACATCGAGATTCCTTTATGTGAACATCAACATCTTAAATACATAAATACCATATACCATAGCTGGCTGTGATTGTTTTCTAAAGACGCTAAGATTCTAAAATTGCTGGAAATGTTGGGTAATATAAGAATAAATAGGAGTTTCTAAATTCAATCGTATTTCCAGATTTCCAGACTCTACCGCGAATATATGTAGGCTACTCGTTGCTATCAACTACAGAGTAATATTTGTTTCTAAAATGATTGCATTTGCATATAGGAGGGGGTACGGGTGTTTTACAGCATACAGGCTGTTTCATATTTCGAAAATATGAGTGTAAATTTATTATTGCATTTCTTATTTAAGTGGTTCGCTCGTGTTAGACACTATGCGAACTTATTTCGGATGAACCTACAGTTGGATGTGTATTGAAAAGTGATTGAACTAAATAGCTGTGTAAAATATAATGTGTGAGTGTTAAGCTGGTGTGAGTATGAAGTATATTTAAAACTGCTGGTCATAATGCGCGGTTACTTTAACGAGTTCTCATTGCCCAGTTGCTTTTTCTAATAATGAATTCATGCTCAGGGATACACCATCATTTCTTCGCAGTTCGTTTGTGGCCCGCCGCGCTGTAATTTGGTGCAGTTGCAAGTCGCGTTTTGCTAAACGAATGCTAGGTGAGTTAAAAATGATTGCGATAGCTGTGACTTGTAAAAAAATTTGCTTAAGTTCGACCGGAGAAAAGCTGGTACTGAAAAAGAGTTAGATTAGCAAACGAAAAAAAGGAAATAAGTATGGATGGTTTAGTAGTGATATTTTCCAATATTACGTAGAGCGACTAGCCGGAAGATCGTTGCATTTAGTAGCATGAATTGTGTAACTGTGTGTGGATCGTAACGGAGCCATGTTGTTTATTCAATAATAACTTAATTATACCTATATAATGTGTATAGTTTCGGCAGTTTCATAATGAAATTAGAGATTCAATTAGTCTACGGTATACTATATTATATAGCAACTAGTACACCTACGCACATACAAATATAAAGTGAAATAAAAAAATTAAAACTGCGATTGACAACGCATCATAAATAAGTTCCTTAATGTAAGTGGAATAATTATTTATATTTATTTCTCTTCTAAATTACTTCGTAAGTTTTTAAAACGAAACGTTTTTCTTCCCGAACTTGCAATAAATGAAAAAAAGTATTTAATTTAGTTTCAAAAATTTTCAAAATTAGTTTATTTGACTCAATTAAAGTTTGAGAATTTGTGTTGAAGTTTTGGAAAAAGGAATTTTTTCACACTGAATCGATTTTGTCTATTTGAAATTAATTACAGATTCAAGTGAGCATCATTTGAAATTATTTCTTTTCCTAACTTGTTCTCCGAAAGATAGACCAGAAACCACCAGCTCTTTTTTGAAATCTATGGGGTTTGAGGAGGTCAAATACGAGTACTAACATTCGGAGTTTGTGTGGGCTAAATAGGAGTACCAACATTCTAATTGGTTGTGAAATTAATTAGTTCAAAACATTTAGAAAGATTTTTAGCTAGATCTAACTATCAATACATACATTATTTGCATACGTACAAACTAGAATTTATTCTGTTTCACTCTAACATATATTACTGAAAAAAATAATAATAAATAAATAAATACAAATATACATACACTATAGTAGAGAACATGTACAAGTATTTTAAGGGAAGTACGCCACACGTACGTGAGAGGATTTTAGAGAAGTTGTATCAGTAACATGCAAAATCGTAGGGAAGGGGGGTTGGTGGAGTAACTACAATTACAATTGACTTAAATATAAGAACAAAACTTTTATTAAAATTTGTTTTGTTGATTGCTGATGACGAGTAGTATGAGTTACTCCTAAATATTGCCTTGTGGTGACATTGAGATCCAATGTAAATGTGATATGTGATCCAGCCAGGTTTCCGGTCAGGTCCATATGCTTATACATATGGCAACTAATAAAACGGTGTGAGCCATATTGGATCCATATTGCTTGAGTATGTTTAGAAAAGAGAATTTAGAAGCACCCTACTGTGTGTAGACATTTTCAAAACTTCAGAGCTTACACTTATGTATTTCATAAATATAGTACTTACATCTGCGAAAAGTACGGATGCGCTATTTGCAGATTATGGTGTCGACATAACCGTTATACATACGAAATAATTTAATTGGTGGTGAAATCAAAACTACCGCAGGCCGGGAAATGCATATTGGAAGTCTCGCTTTGGGTATGCGTGTGAATGTGTTTGAGTTAATGCATGTTTGTTTTGGATGAATAATAGATATGCAAATAATGAAGATGAATATGACTTTTGTGCATTTGCATGAGGGAAATTAACCGTGTGTATGCACGCACCAACAACCAATACTACCAAGTTAAGGTGAATCCAGTTGGCACACATTGCCTGATCCCTTACGATTCAATAGACACTATAGCATATTACGTTTTAAAACGCTTGTAAAATCGATTATTTCGAGAAATCGCTTGCTCAATTATGTGTTTCCCGGAATTATGTGTACATATGTCTGTATGTCAGTGGTCAGGTGTCTTCAAATGAGGGCTTACAATTTTCAGCTTTTTGAGAAACTCACGGTGTGTAAATCGTTTTTAAATATATACATATATTTGCCATGTGTGTGTGTATATTTATGTACAATTATACATATGTATATACCGATGCAGGCATTTACTTGGGTTTTTGGAATTAATTGGGGCACAATTATCAAGAACATCGAAATGATTTTATATAACATGAATAAGTTTTGACACATCTAAGGCACTTAAGAGAGTAGTTTGCATGTCTGAGTGCACAAGTGTAGGTGTAGCGGTCTTAGTAACAGTGTTTAATATATAATATATAGTTTAACATAAAAAATTCTGTCCAAAAACAAAAGTTTGATAAATACATATCTGAGAAGATTTGATTTGAATTTTTCAAGCGTTGAGCCTTGACGATGTTCCCAAAGGTAATGAGATACCGAACAAATTTGGTTGCTGCAGACATTATGCTGTATATTATATTTATTCCTACATAAACATTTAAATATTAAATATTCTGCTATTCTTGAAAAGCATACATTATAGTGCTCTTCGAGGTTTGATTGACCGAAGTTTGTTTTTTTTCTACTTTAAGTTTAAGTAAGGACATTATTTGTGTTCGATAGCTTCGAAAAGTGTCGAAAAATGTTACAGACAATCGAAGAAATCATAAAAATACTAAAAATCAAAAAAACTATTTCTATTTCTGAAACTGTCAAAAATATTACTGATAACTCTGTCCAAAATGAGTAAATCAAAAGAGCTCAACAAATCTTCTAATATGCCATTTTATTTTCCTTGCATTTTTATAGAGTAAACGTGATATTTTCTTGCTCCATGAGTGCCTGTCAATAGGTCTATCGGCTACCAAAACTACACTCGTAGCTAAAGAAAGATTTAAGGGGTTAGGGGTAGTTTTCATTTTCGTTGAGTGTAATATCTTAAAAATATTCTCTGAAAATTTCACGTTGATCCGATAATTAGTTTTTGAGTTATTCGACAAATAACACAGAGAGTTCGGGCACTTCTTAGCAAAAAGGCAAACTTTAAACGCGTTTTTCTCAAAACTATGTTTTTTGAACTGGTGACAACTGTAACTCGGATTTTTTTTTTCAAAAATTTCGATTTTTTAAGACCAATTAACTGTTAATTTTTCCCCAAAAATTTAGAAAAAAATTTCCTGAGGCCACTATTTTGTTAATTTATAAAAAAAAATCCTTCGATCAGGCCCAGGATTATCTATTTGTAAAACTAATTTTTTTTTGTCCGATTGATTTTAGATGAATCTCCAAGGACTTATAGTTGTCACCGCAAGCACTTTGTTTTGGAACTGGGTCAATACAAACAACTATAACTTTGGAAATTAAACTTTTTTTTTTGAAATTTTCGTAATTGCAGTTAACACATTCTATAATAATGCCATATTACTGGTATTTTTTTTTTACTTTTGTAAAATAACACGATTTAATAGCAAAAAAAAAAAAATACAGAAAATTCTAATTTTTTCGTGCCTCTGACTACCCCTAATCCCTTAAAGGAGTTAGTATAATTAAAAGTATGCAGGTACAGTTTTTGTAGTACTCAAAGGGAAGAATTGTACAGTTACATTCGCAAAGCATCAACAACAACAGTGAGTATAGAAACAATTTACAATATAAATGTCTTTTTGTGGATTTATAATGCAATATATGTATGTACATATGTAAGTATTCTAATAATAATTATAAAAATTTGTTAACTACAAATATTTTCGAATTTTCATAGCATTAACTACATATTTACATTAGTATAATTAACAATATACACATATACACTCGTGGCCACGCAAACCTTACCACTCAAAATTTTCAAGTTTTGTGCATATTTGATTACACTTTATAGCGGTACAGAAATTTTTTATTTAGAAATAAGTTAATGACATGTTATTTATCAAAAATATTAAAAATTAAAAACAAAACACATTCAGCTATAAATAAATCAATTGAAAGATATTGAGCTTTACAAAATGAGCTCGAAATGTAAGAGACTGACATGCGATGAAAAAAATTATATTTTTTTATATAACACGAAGTTTAGTAAATACAGAAAAGCTAATTTGAGTTTTACTCATTGAGGGGCTATACCAGTGTGACACTTTCAAAAAAAAAATTTTTTTTATTTGATTCTTCGATAGAATATATTTCCGTAAATATCCTGTGAAATCGGGAAGGTCGTATCTTGAATCGTTTTCGGACGGCAGCGTTCTAAAGAGCAACCGTTCGGAGGTGCAAACATACTATACATACATATATACATGAGTGAAACTTTAAACACGCTTTTCTCGAAACGACATTTTTCAATATTGCTGGCATCATAACTCAACCAGAAATTAACCGATCGACTTCAAATGGAAGCTGAGTATTTTTGAATAAATTTACTATACTATGGACTACGATCTTCTTGATTGGTTGAAAATTGTCAATTTCGCATTAAAAAACGACCATTTTTTTCTAAAAAAAAACGGTTTTTATTTCAAAATTACGCCATTTTGTTAATTTTTGATATTTTTCAAAGATCGTAGTTCATTGTATAGGAAATATCTTTAAGTTCAATAAACTTTTCAAATTTTTTTGTTTCAGCCACTCATTCGGCCGGAATCATGCCAGCAGTTGGGGCACTTTTTTTTGGCACCTCCGAAAATAGCCCACAACTCCGTTATTTTTCAACATTTTTGTAAAAAAAATCTTAAAATATAGCTGAAGATATACTATTTATTACGTTCAAATAAGTTCGAAATATTCAATTCACGAAAATCGCCTAATTTTTCATGCGTCACACTGGTGTAGCCCCTTAAACGTAATAAATTAATAACTATAATTATAGATAAAGTCCGAAAAAAATTGAAGAAAGTTTAGTGGTAAGGTTTATGTGGCCACGAGTGTATATATTATACTTAGATAGATGCACGGGAGAGTAGAAGACCATGTGAAGGTTAAGAAGACAAAAATAACAAAAATAGCTCTAAGATCGAATTGTTACCATTCTACAACTATATAACTATCTAAGATTTACGGGGATTGGCGAAGATTCTTTACATCTATATTCAATGAAAAATGTTACGAAAAATTTCCGAAACTCTTATACCTTATAGGTACTAATCTCGCTAAGTAGACTAGTGTACTTTAAATGTTATATACGCAAGAATATATGTACATATGTCATACAAATAACTACAGTAATTAACGCTTTCATGTGTTTCGTAAAACTACACTAAATCTAAGCTTTAAATAATGTAATGATCCAAATGTATTTGCCTATGTATATATGACTATGGGTATGAAAAGATAACTTACGCTCTATATGAATACATATGCATATAAATATCTAGTATATTCAGGTCGAAAATACATACGTATGTGTGTTCGTGTGCTGTGTTTTGGGCCGTGAGTGTCAGTCAATCATATCCTTAAACATTCCTTTGAGATTTTTGCAAACTTGCTTTTAACGATTTAGTGATATATATACATACATACATATGTTTTGTCTGATCAAAATTGACTTAGCATTAATTAAATATTTTGTACAATGCATTTCTCATCAATTCGATAGACTTTCACAAAACGAACGGGAACGAGATAAAAATATCGCGAAAATTTGTTTTCTTCATTGTGCAATGTCAGATGGGCAGAAAGTAAAATGCGCACATAATACATATGTATATAACTGGATTCCAAAGCAATTAGTGGTACATGCAGCAGAAAACGATATACATTTATGTACGAGTGTATGCAATATTTATGATTTGAAAAAAATATACATGTGTGGTGTGCGAGTGTTGTTAAGGAGAATTGGCGAATGCAAAAACATTTGCATTAGGATAATTACGATTTTTATTATTGTGCAAATAATGTTTTTCTTTCATTTGGAGACATATACGCAGATACCTACAATTCTATGTAAAATCTACTCATCCACCATCTCCTCTTAGCGTCTAATAATATTATAGTCAGCTCCTTGGACTACCGATTAGTTGACGAGCTATAAAATTTACTTATCTGAATACTGTCATCGGGTTAGACTCCTACTTATTAGAATTTGACTCAACTTAAAGCTTATGCTCAATGATTAGAGCATAGTTTTTTGTGCGGTAGAGATGTCTAGCTATCCTTTAAAGTATATTCAGCAAGGATCTACTGGTATTCTCAACGAACCTCATCTATTGGACAATTGCAAATCGATCCGAATGCAGCAAGAAAAGTTGCCGCGGTATCTGAAATTTATACCAAATCATTGCACTCTGAACAGGGTACATTAAATTTGAACGCGTTTTCTAACACCCAGAAGAAAACGTCAGAGACCCTCTATTTTATATATACTACTGTGGGCCAAAAAATGTGTGGTTTTTAAATTAAATTTCCCGTGAAAACTCATTATTCCAAATATCTTTTTTTAGGTTGGTATGAATGTCAATGACATCTGAGCCAAATGTCTGAGCAAAACAATCAATAGTATGTAGTATACACCTGTCTTTCTAAAGTACATAAAGTGCATTCGGCCATTGTGACGATGAATGAAACTATTCAACAAAGAAGTTCTATTAAATATTGTGTGTGCGATCAAAGCTCTGGGGTCGAAACGTTCAGAATGTTGGAAAATTTCCTCGGTGAAAATTGTTTGTCGCGAGCAAGTACTTCTTGATTGGTTCAAATTATTCAAAAATGGTCAATAACGCGATTATCAACAGCAACTGTTGAACGACACGTCAGTAAAATAAAGGAGTTGGTGCCTGAGATTCGCTGATTAACAGTCAGGCATTGTTTGAATATCGGAAGGATCAGTGATAAGCATTTTAAAAGACCATTTGTGCCTAAGAAAAGTAAATGTACGATTGCTTCCCAAAACCTTAAAATTTTTCGAAAAACAGCGTCTCGTTAAAGTCTATGAAACAATGCTTCCCGACTACGAGGATGCCTTAAAAGGGGTTAGTACTGGCGAGCAGTCTTAGATCTATACTTACGACCCGAAAACAGACGATCAATCAACGGAATATGGTGCCAAAGGTGAAACGAAGCCGAAAAAACACATCAAAGCAGGTCAAAAATCAAGGTTATGTTGACAGTTTTCTTCGATTCTTCGATTATCGAGGTGTGGTGCACTCCGGATTCCTTCCGATCGGCCAAACTGTCAACAAGGAATATTCGTAAAAAGAGACCTGAATTATTAAAAATAAAAACTCTGGGTTTTTGCACCATAAAATGAATCGTCGCATACTGCATTGATTCTTGTCGAAACCTGGTTTAGCTCCTTGTGACAAACGACTGCTTCGGGGAAACCGTTTTGAGTCATGTGAAGACTATTCCGAAAATTTACTTTAACAACTGTTTCGAGAATTGGAAAAAACGTTAGCACAAGTGTGTTCGGACCAAGGAGGATTATTTTGCTGAGAATGGCATAGATTTTGAAGAGTAAGTTAAGAATTCTAAAATTATGAACAAAGCCTTACTTGTTTTCTCATAGTAGTATAAATGATCAGCGTGATGAGCTAAGTCGATTTAGCCATGTCTGTTTGTCGGTCTGTCCGTCCGTCTGACTGTATATACTTGTATGGGTATTACAGCTTCGATGCAACCAATGTTAACATTTTTTTTCTTGTTTTAGATTATCGTTATTTGCACAAACTCTCAAATGAAAAATTGGTCTAATAAACCGAATATCTGTTGAGAAATGATATGCTTTATATCGTATATGATAGTTATTGGTAATAGAAATATTGCATAACAATCAAAAACGTGAAAAGTCAGTACAAAGTGTTCGCAACTGCTGCTCCAACATTTTATTACCGCGATATATAGTGACTCGAGTGACATGCATCGCCGAAATTCTTAAAAATATGAGAGTGGGAAAGAGTTTTAACCTGTTTGCGGGAAAAGCATGCAAAAATAACTGACTTATAAATGGAAAAGTGTGTTTGCTGTAAATTCGCGTGCAACAACAATCAACAATTGTACATTTTGACACAGGATTGCGGTTGGGTGTCTGCAAAAAGCTGAAAATCATACAAAATTCGGTACTTGCTGGGGCAAAAGTCAAACGCAGGGCAGGCGCTACTTACTAAACGGAAATACATACATAAACGTATATATGTATTCACTAACACTAAATTAAACTAAGTCAGCGAACAAATTTTAATTCAATTATTTAACCGATATTCTATGTGATAACTGTATATATGTATGTTCGCTTTATAATAAATTAAAATTTAATTGAATATTAAGACAAAATACAGACACAATTATTTTTTTGATTACGTAAGTACCGATTGCAAATACTGAGTGCACGCTAAAAATATAACAATATATAACAATATGTATACCTAACAATATTACTATGTACAAAGTGTGTGAGAGTGAAAAACTAAAGGAACATGTTCTTCCTTGGGAGGGTTCTTGTCGAACGCATTACGAATATATGTATTTTAATTTGTTGTCATTTCGCTTTTTGCTATTTATTTATATACATTTAGTATTGCAATTAAATACATACATATGTATATACTTAAAGAACTACAACAAATCAAGGGTAAGAGTAAAAACAGTTATGCTATTAATTGTAATTATTTTGCTTTCGATATGTTTAAACTTTAAAGTAAATAACATTTAATATTGGCTTTTTGTATAAGTATTTGTGTACATATATATGCGATAAATACGATACGCATGTACATACATGTATACTATGTGTAATTGAATGCATAACATTCGTGACATTGTTACCCTCTGCCCCGTCTAAACTGCGCGCAAAAATAGCGCAACAACAACTTATGTATGAAAATGAAATATTATGCTAGGAAAATTATCAATTTTAGAGTTAAAACTGTATAAAAAATCACAAAATTTGCCAAAGCAATTTCAACAGTGCTTCTTTGCAAATTCTGTGACATTTGTATTTATTCCTTTACATTTCACAACACAAAAACTACAATTTGGCATTTAATGATTTGAATATTGTACTTGCGTGCCTCCATTTTTACTTGCAATCATTTCCACATTAAGTAACACTTGTTTCGTTTAATTCAATAAATAAGGAAGAACCAGTGGAGAAGACACGAAAGACACCACGAACACTTAAAAGACATACTCAAACATTTTCTCAGACATATAACGGATTTTTCAACAGGGACGCTACAAAAGTTGACCAATAAGGACAGCAAACGACGCCATATTTTTCCCGCTCTTTGACATTTCTCTTCAGTAAGGTTTGCCATTTTATCATGGAAAGATGTACATATGTTCCAACAACGAGTCAAAATTATTCAAATTTAAGAGCACTGCGTCCCATTTATGGTCATCATGATCGTCCTGTCAAATCAACAATTGAACGTCTAGGGAAAAATTTGAATCCACAGGCACAGTAAAAAATGTTCCCGGGTCAGTGAGATAAAGAAGTGCCCGCAGTGTCGAGAATATTGCTGCCGTTAGCGCATCAATTGAGGAAGACCCAAATCAGTCTTTCACATGTCGTTTTCAAGCGTTAGGCATCTCTGTGACATCGTTGTGGCAAATTTTCCGAAAATGATCTTGACCTACAACCTTACAAGATCAAATTGACGTAGGAACTGAAGTCGCTTGACTACCATAATCGTCAAATGTTCGTGAGTTGGGCTGAACAACAACTTGAAAATGATCCGCGATTTTCATCCAAAAATCATCTTCAGCGATGAGGCTTATTTCTGGCTGAACGTCTTCGTCAGTAAGCAAAATATGTTTTATTGGTCAAGCAGCAATCCACACATGTTCCAAGAGCCACCATTACATTCCGAAAATATTACGGTTTGGTGCGGTTTATAAGGGTATGATCAAGACCGGCACGTTACTGTGAATTGGAATCGCTACCGCTCAACTGAATAACCGACTGTTTTTGGTCCGAATTGGACGATATGGACTTGGACAATATATGGTTTCAACAGGACGGCGCCACAATCCACAAAGCGAATGTCAATCGATTTATGAAAATCAAATTTGGTGAACGTGTCATCTCACGAAATATCGCACTCAATTGGCCGCCTCGATCGTGCAAATTGACGCCGTTAGACTATATCTTGTGGGGCTGCATTGAGTCTATGGTCTATGTCAAAAAGCCAGCGACGATTTAAGAACTTCGTATGAATATGAACATGAAATTGCAGCAATATCGGCCGATTTATGCTTGAAAACTGTCGAGAATTGGGTGTAGCGTCTGGACTTCTGGACAAGCGTGACCGTCGAGGTCATGCAAAAGAAATTGAGTTCCATACATAATGGCATGGAATGTACTTTCACAGGAATGAAAGAATTTCATTGTCATCCCAAACTGTTTTTATAGCGCTCTTATTGAAAAAACCGTTACAAAATGTGCTCCCAAGAGTTGTCAATAAAGATCATACTAAAAAGACGCTGCTCACCGTGGCTTAAAACCAGAAAAAAGATTTACAATTAGAGAAAAATAATTTATGTGTGTCTCCAATGCTTCTAAGAAACAAGCAAATCATACTGATGAAATAGGGAAAAGTACGCCAGTTTTGACCCAAATCACTTGTGCTGCTTTAAGAATATCTTATATAGATACATTTACTGTCACAGCCGGGTTTGATTTAAAAATGTTTTCATATATACGTCGGAGACTATGATTTGTCCCGACTTAACCAGGAAATGATTGCCTTATATGCCAAACGGAATGTGTTCGCAAAAAAGTGGCTTTAATTTTCGTAAAAATCTGCAAGTTATACTATAGTGCTACAAAAGGTATTTAACAGGAATGCTTTAGTTATATTATATTTAAAGCCATCTGAAGATTCGAATGCACAATGTATTATATATGCGGGTTATACGCTTAAGATAAACGGTAATATTCAACTTATTCCCCACCATAGTGACACAGTGGCGCATTTAAAAAAGTTCGTTATGAATTTTGTTCTCAATTGGCTTGGTAATGAAAAAGTCTATTCACAAAGCCAATCATTCTCAATTGTTTGACGTTTTTGTGACGTTTGTGAGTACTCTGCACGTGCTCCACTAAGTTTTCTTTTATATTAAATTTTTATTTTATTTAATATAAGTTTATATTTAGGTACTAGTAAATATGTATGTAATTGTGTAAATTAAAAATCCTTTTTTGGTTTGTTAAATATTTTGTTACAAAGCACAGCTCAAATGATTCAATGCATATTTGCGTTTAAGGCGTTTGCAAATCTTCATATCTTGCCAACGCCAACAGGCTTCATTCACTTCGTCATTACTTCATTAGAATATTTATCGTACTTATCGTGACTTTCTGCACTTGTTCACTACTGACTGAATGTGATATTGAGTGACGGACACTTTCGGACGTAGGTACGTTGTCCATTAACCACTAAATGTTGCACCGGGCTTGCATTGCCTGATACAGAAGTAGTTATTTGTCTTACCATTCCGCTGCCGAGTTGCTGTAGTAGGCCAGAGCCAGATCCCAGCGGTCCCGATGAGAGCACAGTTGAGGTACGTCTGGATCGTATCGATTGCATACTGGACGATAGTAAAAATGGCACACTGCTTGAGGTGTTCGGCATAGATCCACCCTGTTTGTTGGAGGATAATAAAGGAGATTTCTTTGAAAGGTTAAGAAGTCTGTTCAAAGCATACAGTTGCTAGTGTCATAAATACTTAATATCGTACAAATGTCGGTGTTTCTTGTGCGAATCTCGAAGAAAAATGTGCCAGTGTGTAGGGAGCCATTGGATATATTTTCGGTTATGTTCTGCGTAACTCGCTTTTGCTTGAAAACTATTTTATTTCTTCCTTTGTATCAAACACTCGCACATTTTTCTTCGTTGGAAAGATGTTTGATAAGTTTTTTGTAGCAGACAGTTTGCAATTTAAATAATGTGATGGGTAATGCGTTTATTTGAAGCTGTTGAACAATCATAATAAAGCAAAATTACGAACCGTTTAGGCAACAAACCAAACAACCAATTACACAAATTAACATTTTAATACAGAAATGACAATAACACAAATCAAAAATCAGTGAAACAGAAGCAAAGCAAGAAACGCAGAATTATTTGGTGTAAATATGTAAAGTATATGCGGTTATATATAGGTAGGAGTATATAATATTATTAATAGTTGCGGTAGTAGTAGTAGTATGTACGAGTATATTGCAAGAATACGACAAACCAACGCAAAACAATCATCAACTCAACGAATCTTGGTAACATTAGTATTTATGTAACTATATACGTGTGCTGTGGATCAGGGTACGCAATTACTCAATGCAGGCGAGCAAAATCAAGTGAACGTCAACCGGATCCACAATACGGACGAATATCAGTCGGTGAAAGCTTTTCGCGAGCGAAGTTGCTACGTAAGTATGTTCACTGGACGTTGCTCGCGAGCGAGTTTTCGCGAACCCATACGAATGCATGTAACTGGAAAGTTTACAGTAAGCATAGCGTAGTGTTTGCGTTTTAGAGTAACAAAGGACATTCGAAAGCAATCGCTTGCGTGTGAGTATATAGTGGTGGTAGCGTGTAGTTACTTAAATACATGTAAGTAATATGTGTACATATGTACATATGCATGTATGTATGTCGCAAAGTCATAGCGAAAACGTGTACTCACGATCATGCTCCGTGCAAGCTGCAATAATTTCCAATTAACCGAAAGTAAACGAAATGAAAAATATATTTCGATAAACAATGGAATGCACACATTTGTAGAGAAATCGCTTAGAGATGGGACGTTACACAAAAACGAGAACAAAAAAACACTAATACGAAATGAAATTTTAACGTATATACGAAATCATATAAATGAATTAATGAAATTATGCCCACTGAGATAGACACAAGTGGCGAATGTGTGTATGTATATATGTTTGTAGGTGAGAATTTTAGTGAAGCTCCCGTTGGTGAACACTCAGAATAAGTACATATGTAAATGAGAAAATGCAGTATTTGCACGCGCACAGAGATTATTTGCTGCGAATTTAACCTGAACATGAATATTTAAAGAACACTCAAATAGATATTGAACGTTTAGGCTGCCGCTCTCTTTCTCTTTTGTTGAAAATACAAGAAGTCATTATAGTCAATTCACACAAACTTATAACACCGAAATCAAGAAACCTAAAACACGTCAACATGATATCACACTGAGACTTAAAACGATTTAATAAAAAACAGTTATATTATCAAAAGGACAATAAAAACAAAAGCGATATCTCTTTCTTGTAGCAAAGATTGACAGTTAGTTCTGCACACTCTATTTTTGTTTCCACGTATTTTCAACTCACGATTTTTGCGCGAATAAATCCATCTCTGCTCTATAAATTTTGTTTAGCCGATAATACTATTTCCACTTCAAAATATTTTTCTAAATAAGCTTAATTTTTTTCTTTTTTCTTTTAATATCACGGACATAAATTCAAATATTTGGATAAAAATCGGGTTTTGTGGATGTGAAATAAAGTATTTATGATTAGCCTTATAATTTGGATAGAGAAATTAAAATGTTTGTAAATCTTTGCCAATCAAAATATAAAAAATTTAGAATAAAATAATCATATATTTACTATTTTTCATTTATTGCCCTAAAGTCGAGTTCGTAGCCCATTTCAGTTGTTACACACAGTTAGAAGTTTCAAAAATCGTTTTTAAAATTTTATTTTCTTAATATATGTACATATATAATGATTTTCAAAAGAGACGCAAAAATAGTTAAATGAAAAAGACAGCAAATGACGTCATATTTTTCCCGCTCTTTGGACAATTCTCTTCAGTAAGGTTTGACATTTCATCATGGAAAGATATGCGATCCAACAAGCAGTCAAAAGTATTAAAATTTACTACCGAAATTCGGAGTAAGTGGCCTCAACATTAAGATCAGTTTATGGGCCGGATTGGGTGATACCGACTTGGTCAATATGTGGTTTCACTAGGACGGCGTCAAAAGGCACACAGCTAATGTCACAATCGATTTACTGAAAACCAAGTTTGATGAACGTTTTATCTTACGAAATGGCTCAGACCCAAACCGTTTTTGTTTTATTTAAAAAACTTTTGTAGCACTTTTATTGAAAACCCCATTATTTAAGAATACACACAGAAAATTTCATATCGTTCCGGTGAATATTTTCGAAGTTACACGTAAATTTGAAAAGCCGTTCCAGAGTGCTTGGAAGTACAAGGCCAAACTTTAAGCGCGTTTCTCTCAAAATGATGTTTTCAAAGCCGGTCACCAACATTTACTCATAAACGGCTAAACCGATTGGTCTCAAATTTAAACACGGGCTTCTTATATACCTTTTTGAGTAATTAATCGAAGTTTTTTTCACACCGATAGATATTTATTTTAAAATAATGTAAGTACGAAATTTTGATCGAAAATTTATTTTTTTTTTGGAAACCGCCATTTGATCAAAAATTTTTATTTTGCTTATTCCTTTGATTTGCTTTATATGTTTTAATATTGCTTTAACGAGATCTGTTTAGTTTTTTTTTTAATTTCAGAGAAACCGTTTCATAGATATAGTGGTCACCGCAAAACGTCTTTTTTGAGAGGAGCTCCCGGAGTTCAGCTGTAGTTTCTTTCCAAATAAATGTTTTTACTAATACTAAGTCTTAAAATACAGTTCAGAGATATTATAATTTGCGTTGAAATTTTTGGACCAATAAATTTAAAAGTTTTCTCTGAAATTTTTTTTATAAAATAAGTTTTTTTCGGCCTTCTATTTGTATATAACACCTTAAAAGACGAATGTTTCTCCAAATAAAATAATACCTTGCATTTCTTACCACTTCCTTGTGTACCGCAATAGTAGGTTGCCTAAAAATCAATAACATAATATACCAAAGATAACATATAAACACATTCGTAATTACAACATCTTTTAATTGTGAAAATATAAATATTTGAAATTATAAGTAGGCAGCCTTTTTCGCAAGTACAGTGTCGTCGAATATTTTGAAACACATTATCAACAGCAAAATGCAAAATATTCGTCACAAAATAATTATGAAAACAACGGAAACAATTGCTTAAGTAGCATAAATTTGTGTGCAGGCTTCAATGAAGCAATTAATGCGATAACAGTGTAGCTTTTGGAAAACATTCCAAGTTTCAAAGGAATTTCAATTCTTGGCTCTTAAGGTAGCTTTTCATAGTGGGTAGCTATTTTGCAACTTCACCACATCCATATTAATTACTTCATTGCCCTTTTGGTAATTAAAACAGCTTTCATGGACAGTTAATACTTCTTGAGCTTACGAGTATCGAAATAAGAAAGAGAAAATATTTATCAACGTATACGATACAGCTGGTTATCATTTGACGAGCGTGCGGAGGCGAGTACGAGCTTGCAAAATGGCATGAAACGAACGTAACGAACGAACAATTACACATGTGCTCAGCAGTTCACACATCACAAAACAAAGCGTCAATGCTTAATGCTTCAAAATTTTTTATAACCGTTATGATATGCGAATCGAACATCGCACCGTACTCGCACAAGATACCTGAGTTGACTTCTGAATGGCAATAATTGTTGAGACGTTTTTTAGACTTACAACATAGGCCGACGAAGAGGGTACCGACAAACTCGATCCTGAGCTACCGCGTGCACCAAAACCATACGTCTATTTGAGGAGGAAGTGTAGAGGGGTATTTACCATTTACCATTTACCATTTACCAATTACCGTTTGTCATTATTATGTTAAGTAGTTGTTGTTGTTATGTGATGAAATGTAATCAGTGGTAAGGAAATGAGAAAAAGAGTTCCGATTTTCAATTTTTTATGACAAATTTGGTTAAATTCATTTTTTTTTTATAAATGGACAAACAAAAATATCTTCACTTAAAGAAATATAGCTGCAGAATTACAAACGAAAATATTTGATTCACTATAGTATAAACAATTCAGCTATGCGATAGTAAAGCATTGGCATATAATGTTCTGTACAAACTGATTTTACTTCGCAATGTAAAAATGGAACTATTGATGTATCATTGTATTTGTAAGTATAAAGTTATCAAATTACTTGAGAAACTATAACTTCACTACAACATATTCAAGTATTTATTTTGTACTTTTTTGATTAATCACAGCAAAAGTAACATAGCGCACTCCCGCCCCACCCACAACTACTTATTTATACAGAAAAATCAGAATAATGAAGTCAGTGAAGCTTCCTTAAAATAAATGCCAACAAAAACACAAGGAAATAAAGAAAAGGAATTAAAAGCTAAAATCAACCAACATAACCACAAAGTAAATCAGCGGGCGCACAACTAAGTCGACGCACACGCTGTGGTATGAATAAGTGATGGATGTGTTGAGAGGAGGGCGGCCACTTACAGTAGGCGGCGACAGATTGATTGTCGAGCCGCGTCGTTCCTGTGGTCCGATGCTCGAGTGTCGGCGTGTTGGCAGCCCGCTGCCCGGTGTGCCACCTGGCGAGGAGGCGCACGATGGTGCAATGCGTATTTTCGGCGTCATCAAGGTGTTGTCCGACAGCCGTCGGTTGGGGAATGCATTAGCCACGCGCAGGAAATTACTATCGGGCGATGACGGCGAGCAGCCGAACCACCAGCCGCCCAGCATACCTGAACCTGTAAATAAGCGAACTGCAAAAATTAAAAATATTCAAAACAACACATTGCCCATGTCGGCTGCGGTCACTATCTAGATATGTACATTCATAGACTTGTATGTAAAAATGAGCGTGTAGATATTTTTTGTACGTCCTACGATATGCAAGAGTATGGGTTTGAATTTCTGAATGTGTGTGTGAGATTACATCAAAAAATAATTGAAAAGACCGCCTTGATAGACGACATATTATATAGTCTAAAGGCAACCTCCTCAACTATTGGGTGTATAATATACAAATTCTTCTATTTGGCTTCAAATTTGGCAGCGACTTTATGAATACAGTTAAAGTGCTTTTCGGGTAAAATAAATATCAACATTTTAATTATCTGTTATTACCTTCAACCCAGCTTCATTGCGTGCTATTATGGATAGAGTACATATAAATTATAGATACGCAAGTGATACGGTTCCAGGATTAACGAAGTATGTGTCGGGATTAGTGCTACCTAGGTTGTTAATTGCCCCCCGAAGGTATTGAGAGACATTCAATTAGGGTTTTCGACAACTGGGGCTGCAGCTGGCTCAGCTGCGTACGTGCACTGCCTTCGGCTATGAGAACATTGGCGTCCTCGTTATGCTACGCGGCTTTCGAAATTGATTTATTTGCAAAGTCAAACCGCATAGTTGGCTCCAATGTCATTACTTGCTATTTTACTGCCAACCAACAATTACTTTAATATATATAGATATCGAAGTATATACATATATAAATATGTATTAAATAAATTTTTGGGCTGAAAAGCCTACGTTCCACCCTCAGAGATGTATGAGGCTATAAATAAATTTTTGGGCTGAAAAGCCTACGTTCCACCCTCAGAGATGTATGATAGTTAAAACTCTGAAACATAGTTCTATAGGTCATCTCGCCGTAAACTCGCTAGGGGTTATTAAATAAATTTTTGGCTGAAAAGCCTACGTTCCACCCTCAGAGATGTATGAGGCTATGTTAAAACTCTGAAACATAGTTCTATAGGCCTCGTCAAGCTATGGATTTGGTATTAGTATCATGTGAAAATGTTTATTAATGATTCCACGACGACGAAAAACGCAAAAACAAATAATTAATATTTGAACTTCTACTGACTTTAAGTAACCGCAAAAATGTGGGTGTCTAAACGTGCCAAGATTCACTTTCTGGTGTCCGTCGTGAAGTGCATCTAAAATTGAAGGTAAAGTTTCACCCGCCACAAGCCGCTGACCAATTTTCATGAGAATGCAACCCATGACTAAAGAATATTTCACTATTTATTTTTTATATTTTTAAGTGAGGGTAAATCTGTTTTTTTATTATTCCGGAATATACGTAGTAACTTGGATTGACGTACGAAACGTTATCGCGACATACATATATCCATATGATGCCTAAAATTGAAGCTCGTGATTTCAGCGTGATTTCAGGTTTCAACAAAATGGCGCCACTTCCCACACATCGCATTAATCAATGGATTGATTGAGAGAACACTTCGATGAGCAGATAATTTTACATTTTGGGCCGGTCTATTGGCCACCAAGATCGTGTGATATCACAACGTTAGACTTTTCCTGTGGGGAAATGGAAAGTGTAGAGTCTATGCGGGCAATCTAGCTTCGATTCAGGCCTTGGAGCAAAACTTCACGCCTATCATTCACCAGTTACCAGTTGAAATGTTCGAACGAGTCATCGAAAATTGGACTCAACGGAACGGATCATCTGAGAGCTAGCAGCGGCCAATATTTGAAAGCAATAATCTTTAAAAATTAAATGCCAAACAATGTTCTTTCGAAAGATAATAAACATTCCTCAGTCTCGAAAAGTATCACCAGTAAAAAATAAAAATTTTAAAAGTAGTAGGATTATCACATCTACTTTTCATATAACCCAATTCCATATCTTCATATCTCGTTCACTATGCGATACATATGGTAAATCAAGCACCATTAAAGATGGAATAGCATAAATAGTGTTCAATATAACTTTTTCAGCCCCCAGATATGTAGATCTCCATACCTATTGCGGTACCTGGTTCTCCGGTTACTGCGTGAGGTATGGATAAATTCTGAGCAATACTTTTCTTAGCTCCTATACACCTAATGTAAGATACGAGTATTGTAAGATATTTGAAATAAATTAGATGCATGAATATGGATTCATCATAGTTTGGAAATAAGATATCTAAATACAATCAAGAGAATACTTGTATATTTCCCACAGCATTGATATGTGTAGCAGGATGAATACCGTTACTTGTATTACTGAGTTTGATTTTAGTCGGACTACAAACAAAGTGATTCAGAAAGTTCAGCGAACTCCAGAAAATATTTTCCTACAATTTGCTAGAGTGTAAAATGTTCGGTTATACTCGAACTTAACTCTCCCTTATTTGTGTACGAACAATGAACAATGAAAACTTTCTAAAAGAGCATAATAAGCTGGAGCAAATTGCTCTGGTGTTACCGCTTGTTCCTAACAACTTTTTGGGGCTTTAGGCGTTTCTGTTTTTTTACTCAGCAAACGAGTACGTATTCTTTGTTTCCAAGTTGGTACAAAATTCTTAAGCCAAATATTGGTATGCAAATACGAAGTCATGAAAGAATGAAAGCAGTTAAGTACTCATTGAGAGCAATCAAGTGAAATTAAATTTCAACTTTTAAGTTGTTTGTAAACGTGTCAGCGAAATAAAATTGTAATATCTGATGGATCTTATTATTTGTTAAGTTAGAAACGCATTCTTGGTGGTCATTCGGAATTTGCGGATTATAGTCTTCAATGAACTGTCATTTCAAAATGCTTGAAGGTTAATAAGTGTATTTACAATTCCATTGTATTCAGGTGATTGCAGTGACTTTTGTCCAAGCCGACTTTTAGCCTCTAATGCACCTGCAGGCAATTCCAGAATCAACATCAACGTAGTCAGCTAAGCAGCAATCAAGGCCGTCAACTCGTATCGTATATCGGCCATAAGTGTCTTGGGAAGCCGGTCAGCAGTGGAAAATGTTTCCAGAAGTAATCAACTCCACTTCGACGAGATTGTCAAGAATGGTGTACGGCTAACATCCAAAAACGTGAGCCACATTGGGAAACTCATACATTTTCTATATGAGGATCTGGACATGGAGCATGGTACAGAAAATCAAAACTCGATGGAATGAGCTACTTGGGTGCAAAACTGCAAAAGTCATGTGCAAAATGGTCGGAATAGTAACTGGCCACTGTCTGGTGACGACGCATGTACGGAGAATAGGACTGACAGATGGAGAAGACTGCAGGATATGTTTAAATCAAGACACCAGGGAAACAATAGAGCAACTCTTGTGCACTTTTTCCGCTTTGGCAAGACTACGTGGTAAGCATCTGGAGTCCCCACGGTATGATACATGGAAGAGGAATTGATAGTAAGGCCACAGAGTCCGTTAAAATTCGCGACAAGCGCAGGCATCCTAAAGACTGCTACACATGGACCTAGTAACAGAACTCCATCTGGTATCACAAAGGACCAAAACTGTTCTATGCGTGGCTCATTGGCCTACTAAACTAACCCGACCTTTGTCCAAGGCAAAAAGCGTGTTCTACAATGATATGTGGAATATGTCCCTCAGGTCTCTCTTACAAAGAGGTCGAGGCTTTAACACACCGACAGCGACTACCATAAATTTTAAACTACCATCAAAGTTCTAGTCAGAGGCTGAAACCGAAAGCTTAGTCCCACAATTCAACATGGTGACTGGCTATCAAGACGAGATCCGCTTTTCTTAATTACCACCCACTGCGTTTTCGGAAGTGGTAATATCTATCCGCCGTTATACCATTTCGTAGTATCATCTGCATTCAAATATGGTATTTGTAGACATTAGGATTTCGCTTGGTCAACTGGAAACACACTTATTCCACTAACGTCAATATATTCATTGACATCATTCATAACGACATTGTTCGCGTGAATAACTATAATTGCATACTTTCAAGCGCGCCAACAAATTCCCGCATACCTGTCGGTATGTAGGCAAACACGTGCGTTTCAGCTGATACATATAATGTGTGCGTGTATAGTGTTGATGTGAGTGAAAATAGATGATTGTTATATGTGTATGTACCTCCAGAATTCTTGCGTGCCATATCCTCTGCACTGGATGTTTTCCGCTGATCGATACGCAAATTGGGTATATTGAATGGAGGGGCATTCATGTTATCCGATGAGAATTGATGTCGCAGCGGACGATGGCGCTCCGGTGATGGTATTGACAGATTGTCCAGTTTCAATTTATTACGTTGCTGACGGTCAATTTGTTCGAGCATCTCTTGCAGCACCTGTTGGAAATGAGAATATTGCATGCGTTTGCATTGGTGAATGAGCTATCACACTAACAACGACTAATTTATACACCCATGTGCCCTGCAGTCAACCAACAAACTAGTCTAAAAATGCATACTGGAACTTTTAGAAAAATCAAACTAGTCAAAACAATCTCAGATCATTTTATTAATGCACTTTATTTTATTTTAGAATATTTATTTATTTATATCTCCTCCTGGAGTAAAACGAATATTAATTTAAAATAAATGATTTAGCTTGAAAACTATATCGCTTGTTAACTTTTATATAGTATAATGCTCATATATTTCCGAAATCGAAAAGCCGACTTGGACTTATGTTACTAAGTACTTGTTAAACAACAAGACTAGTTGGTTTGACTGCAGGAGAGCTGTGATAAAATGTATATGTAGTACTATGAGCAAAATATAGTAAGACTTTGTTCATAATTTTTCAAAATTCTTAATTTATTCCTCAAAATCTATGCCGTCTTTCTCGAAGTAATCCTTCTTGGGTCTAACACACATGTGTTAACGTCGAAACAGTCGTTAAAGTTGATTTCCGAAATAGCCTTCAATGCGGATAGAGATTCATGCTTAATATCTTCAATGGACTCAAAACGGTTTCACCGAAGCGTTCGCTTATGTTTGCTGAATAGCCAGAAGAAGAAGTTAAATCAGGCGATTACGGTGGCTCCGGCACGATATTGGTTGAAAATTTCGCGAAGAACTCGAGAAGAATCAATGCAGTATGCAACGGTGAGTTATCGCGGTGCAAAAACCAAGAGTTGTCTGAAGAAAACTGTCAACATAACTTTGATTTTTTCGGCTTCGGCGCACCTTTGTCACGATATTCGGCCGACTGATCGTCTGTTTCCGGATCGTAACCATAAATGCATGACTCATCGCCAGTAATAATACGTTTTATGACATCCTGGTAGTCGGAAAGCATTGTTTCACAGACGTTAACGGACACTGTTTTTCGAAAAAATTTAGTGATTTAGAAACTAATCGTGCTTTCAATTTCCTTAGGCCTCAAATGATCTTTCAAAATGGTTTTCACTGATTCATTCGACATTCCAACGTTGCCAGTAAGATCTCTGACGGTTAATCGTCGATTCTCAAGCACAAATCATCAGTTGATGTTGATGGCCGTCCTAGTTCATCATCAAAGCGTTCTCGACCCTATATAAATAGTTTCTGTCAATCAAAAAGACTTGCCCGCGACAAACAATTATCACCGAAGGCCTTATCCAACATTCTGAACGTTTCGGCGCCAAAAATTCGGTCCGCAAAAAAAACTACAATGGAACTTCTTTGTTGAGTAAATGCACTCATCGTAAGAAACACTGTCTGTACTTCAGAAAGATAATGGTATACTAAACATTAACGATTATTTGTTGACTTGTCACTGGCAGTCACACTAATCTATACAAAAATGTTTCGCACGGAATTTAAATCAAAAAGTCTTACTATTTTCTGCTCACAATGTATGTGGGCAGGCATGTATGCTGCTGAATGAGGATACGATTGCTTGAATGTTAGTATTTTTTAAATATAAGTATACAAGTATTAGTTTAGTCTCATTTTACCTCCACCAGCATGCAGTATTGTTCGAGATTCAGACCCGGATTAACGGTGTGTGGTATCAATAGTGGAAGCACATGCGTAGCCATTGTCTCCACCGTCAGACCATATGTTTTATCGACAACCATTTTATGATATATATCTGCAAGCAATTAAACAGTTTTTGTGCAATTTGTTATTCAAGAAATGAGAGAGATGATTTAAGAGACAAAAATCCAATAATTTGTATAGTACGAGTACTAATACAACCAAAAATATATTTATTCTACGCTGATAATATGGCCGACACGATTGGTGTGCTGTTGAAAGGTACTCGATATTGGAGCTTATGATAAGCTCAATATTATATTATATATTAAAGGTTATTTTTACCAATCAGAAGATTCCCACTAACTTACTTGCGTACTTTTCTGGAATTAAAATTTACAAGCAGCATAGCTCTATACACGCGCTTTGTAAATGCTAGATCTAAATGCAAATCATATAGATTCAATTAGCGTGGTACAGTAGAATAGAACTAACTCCCATAATTTCTTTATGCCTGTTTAAACTTGATTATCAGCACTGAATCAAATACTTACGCACTGTACGCATCACAATATCCGGCTCCGGTATGCGGACATCGCCTAGCAGCTGCAGCACCTCTTCCATAACCTTTTGCAGCCACATTGAGTAGCATGTTTTGGAAAAAGATGAAAAAAATTATTTACGGGTTTAGCAGAAGCTCAGTTTGGGTGGAAGTACTCTGTTCCGCGTTTCATGGCGAAAACACCGATTGTATAGACAAAAATTTGTAAATTTAATCACCTGAGCACGCTCCAGTTTGTCCATGAGTGCCTCTATGCAGATAAGTACGTTTTGCACAATTTTCGGATCTGCTAGATTCTTTTCGAACACAGACTTCACCTTGGGAATCACCATGCGTCTGATGGAAACATCTTCGATATTGTCGAAAACATTTGTAACTGCCACAACAGCAGCGCTCTGGGAGTGGAGCATAAAAATGAGAGCTTATAATTTGAACTCGTAAAAAATTCGAATTTCGAAAATAATGTTTTCTTAAACCTTTTAAAATCTCATATGGCAAGTAGTTTGTAATAAGCAGCTAGAAATTTCAAAATAAATTATGAATGAATTCGAACTCTTTACCTGCACTTGTATCGTTGAGCTTTCGAAAGCAAAAAACAGCATTGGAATAATGTCGGTGGTGACATCTCCCGGAGCGGTCTTCTCTATAATAAGATGTAAATTTTCCAACAAGGTCACCGTGGCTTGTATGGACTTGGGCGACCCGAAAATTACCCTGCAAAAAAGTGTGGCAAAGCAATTCATCTATAAAGTAAATGACTTTTTCATTTCTTTGGGCTAAACTTATGCTTATGAAAATTTCGTAGTCATAGGTAAAAGCACTTCTTTAAAGCGGTGCTAGGAGACACATTCATGACGCACAGGCGTTTCATTAATACGCAACACAAAACAAAAATAAAACTTCCTTTGACTTGTGTTTAACGAGTGCCTGGAATATGGCAAAAGTTCCCATTCGTCTTTGCGCGAGCATGTGAAAATGTTTGTTTATTGTATGGTTTATTGTGGCACCAAATAGCGAGAAAAATGTAAAGCTCCAATAAGAGGATAAATTTTACAGCGAACACACAAGGACAATGCGACTTTCCTGTCGCGCGACAAACTGACAAACTTAAATTGTGCAAACAACTTTTATCGCAACGACGACAATGGAGGACATGACGAACACGAACGAGAGTCAACAAATCAAGAAACGGTAAAAATAAGAACAAGTGAATTGTGACGAGCGTAGATGAGAAACAAAAACAATACATACATGAAATTAGAAGGCAAATAAAATAAGTATAGTGCCGGCGGTAATGTTCCGTGTCTATTTGGATTCTACTTGCGGTGGCATGAACCGGACGCAATGAAATGCGCGGAGCACTGCTATTGGTAACCTAATAAAAATAACTTGAGCACAAACGGAAGTGGCTGATGACTCAAAGCGGTGGAACAAGTGGGACTGGATAACTCACTGGTCAAATATTATGACAAATACATATTAAAAAGTTAAATTCTATTATTATATTTATTGGTAAAAAATTTTGAACTAAATAAATATAAAAAATAAACCACTTTACAGGAAACACGATTAAATAGTTATAACTCTGTTTAAAAAGTGCTGTAATCGTATTTAAATGTTTTGATTTAAATTTTAAAAATAGTTTGAATGCAAAAGCTTAAAACTTACTTCATCGTTGGCGCCATAATCGACTCGTATTCGCCCGGTGATGCCTCCTGTATAAGTTTAATGACGGGCTGCAAAACCGCTGCCAGTACTTCGCCATTGCTGATTTCGGCCTGCAGCATTGGCCACACATTTTGCCACCACAATTTCTGCAATAAAACGTTAATTGTTAGGCATAATGGAATGGTGGGTCAGCGTAAAATCTTTCGCATACATAAAAAATAATATATTTTTATTTTACGGTTTTTGTTTGCCAAAGCTTTGGGTGAAATTAGCAAGTCATAAAAGGCAAACAACAACGGTCAAAACATTACGATTAAGTGCAAGCAGTCGCAAGAACCACCTCCAAGTAGAGCACAGGAGTACGCGGCAACAGGTCCTTTTATGTGCCAAGCAATTGCTGTCTCATAAATGTGTCGGAATTTCATTTAGCCATTAAGCGCGCACCTGACGCCGTGCAGCGCTTAGACACACGCAGCCGCTGCCAAACTACAGCCACTTTCATTTACAGGTAGAATGCACACATTTGCAAGTTGAGTTTCGTGGCGGTGCTTTGATGTTTACTGCATAGTCAGCTGTTGCATTACATTTTTGTTTTTGTTTTTGCATTTTTGTTTTCTTTACACTTAAATAACGTGGAAACTCTGAATATTACTTATTCCCAACAATTGGCTTGCTGCTGTGAAATCTTCTCTCCAGGTACACAAGTGTGCGGCATTCGATGCTTTAACGTAAGTTTTTCCGGAGTACAGTTATATACACGGTTTGTCCGGAAAGTAATAGGAATGAGACGATTTAAAAAAATTTATTGAACGAATCGTTACAATTCTTTAAAAACTTTCAAAATGGGCTCCTTCTGCGTCGATGGAGCGCTGCCAACGCGATTTCCAAGCATTGAAGGCATCACGGAAGGCATTCTCTGGAATAGCCTTGAGAGTCGAGTTGCATGCTGCTTTGATCCCCACTGCCATCTCAAAATGCTTGCCTTTCATCGGCCTTTTCAGGCAAGGAAACAAAAAAAGAAGTCCGAGGGGCCACATCTGGACTGTAGGGCGACTGCGGAAGTGTTTGTGATGTCTGCCTTGGTTAGGTAGCTGTTCACAAGAAAGTCGGTGTGAGCCGGGGCGTTATCGTGGTGCAACTTCCAATCTACTGGGATATCTTGTTGGACCCGATTGATCCACTTCGTTTGAGTCTCTTGAGAACTTCCACGTAAAACTTGGAGTTGAGGGTTTATCCAAGAGGAACAAATTCATGGTAGACGATTCCCTTGATGTCAAAAAAGACAATGAGCATCATTTTCACTTTGGATTTGCTCATTCATCAGCGACCTCTTCCCGGCCCTCCAAAAAAGCCTAGTGCCACCGAAACATATACAGTCGCGGCAGAAGAAAATCAGTCCTATTACTTTCCGGACAAACCCTGTAAGCATAAAGTGAGTAAATGTGTGCTGGCTACTTACTCTCGGTATCAGCGGCATCGCTTCCATTAACGTGTTTTTGTAGAAGTGAGATTTCTGCGATGTGTCCTTCATGTTGACCACATCTAAGAACTTGAGCGCGTTTACACCGGGATCACTGAAAGTATAAGCGTACGTACACATACGTAAGTATGTTTGATGTTTTCACAACTAATTTATGAATGAAAATTTCTAATAATAACAATTCTACGCGACGCAGTCATTAGCATTAAAGTTTATTAACAGTTAAATAGATTAAATTCCAACTGAAAACGCCGATACGTAGAAAATTTCCACCCCATTTGATTATGCTTTAACTGAAATAAAAACTTTTTTTAAGCATCCAACTTCAGCACTCGCATCAAGAGCTTATATATTCAATGTGAAACGGCGCAAATCTGAAAAAGTCCTCTAAACACACTTTATTTCTTTTTAAAGGCAAAACAACTGTCTGGCCGTGCAAGGCTACATAAGCCTATGACTGTACGTGTGTATCACCATTGCGTTGGTGTGTGAGAGTCGCTGCCATTGCAGCATCCAAGCAGACAACCAAACAAACTACATTTAAGCCTTGCGGGTAATGTACTTAACCTGTGTAAACAGTGTGGATCTCGTTTCAACAAGATAGAAAATAAGGAATAAAAGAATTGTTGACAACATTTAAATTATCTTTAAAGTGGTTTAATCTCCAGCAGAATGGAAAGCGCAAATATTTGCTTGCTTACGAGTTTCAATTTATACTTGCTCTTGCCGCTCACTTCGGACGCATTATTCCACCTTTCACTCGCCCTCTTTCGTGGTTATACTCATTTAGCGTGACTGGCCGTCGACATTTACAGAAAGTAGTGGTGCACACCATCACATGTTGCTGAGATTTAAATTCCTTCTGCAAGTTTGTCTCTTTTGCACTGAAAGCATAATTATTCTCAAGTGCTGACCATGAAGCCTAAAGGATTGGCACTTAAATGGATATAGTAACTTGAAATTGGATTTTAGAGAAGTTAAGCAACTTGACAAATTTAACGCCTGCCTAAGTTGGCTAACAAATGATGTTCAGTAATTTCAGTCCAAAAATATCTAAAGGAAATTGGAGTCACAGATAAAACTGGTTCGAAGCATAATTAAGGTCATATCGTCACCTAAAATCCAAAACAACGTATCGGCAAATAACCGAAATTGAGTTTTTTGTTGCTTACGATTCACTATATCATATTAGATATATGTAGCATAGAATTTTCGGCCTCCGTTGACAGATATAACCAATATATAACCCATATATCCAATATGTAACCATTTTATAACCAAAATATAACCGATATATAACCTAAACTCAAATTTTGTTTCAATATGAGTGCCTTCTATTATACCTTTTTTCTTCGTCTGTAAACTTACGAAAAGTGAGGTTACGTTATTTTGCATTTTAGGTGACGATATAGTACCCACTAAGAGTTCTCTGTATATTAACATAATTTCACAACATGTTTCTTTGTATCAAAACAACAACAAATGTTTGGGATTAGCGATTATTAATTTTGAACTAGACCCTCTGGGCAAGCACAAGAAATACTTTTCTGTATAAAACCTTGTTTAGACTCTTTTCTCCAGAACCTTATAAATTTACTGAACTATCTCACAATAACCCGCGAATTATCTAGCATCATCTCAACATTAAACATATTTGCATTGATAATTGCAACCCTGCAAATCAGGAATGTCGAGTATTCCTCATCCAGTAAATCGCCTTAATGTGCGTCTAGTATTTTCATGTCTATCAGCATCCTTCAGTCTAGACACAGCCAGCCAGCAGCGTCAATGTCTCTGCCACACTCATTACAAAAAGTGGCAGCAGCACCGTTCCTCGGGCTATGAATGAACAAACAGCCACGCGCGATATCACGCTTCCAGAAGTGCAAAATAAAACTTAAAGCAAATCCAAGTCCGTAGACTACATCAAGCTGCGCAATGAGGGCCATCAACTACAGGAAAACTGTAATTTACACCTTTGTATTATGTTGTACTTTCCGCTTTGTGCTATGCTAGCACGCTTTCTCCTGCATCCACGTCTGTGTTATTTTCCACAAGTATTAAATATTTAGTGTGCGCGTGTGTGTGCGAGATTATGTCTCAATAAATCGCAATCTCAGAATGGCGCAACACTTGTCAATCAGCATAAGGTTAAGTTAAACAAACCACAACGGTACACACTCCTACATTACTCACTTATACGTATCGAAACGCACTTCTCACCCAGTAAGTGGCGCGAGTGGCAGACTCACGTAATAGCTATGGATACACATCCATATACACACTTATATAGAGTATTCCTTCTTTGTGATATTTTATACAAATAAATCTCTTACGAGGGGAGCGCCTACGTTATTAAGTCGCGGGTCAATTGTTTTCGAGAACAGCTGAGAAAACGTGTCACACTGCATAAATAATGGCGCCAATCTTGGGGGAAAGTGATGAGAGACAAATGCCTGAGAACATTTTCATTCGTCAGCACATACAAAATTCAGAACATTTCACATTCCAACAATTCGGAAGTTCGCCTCCCGAACTTCATAACTTTACTTTTCGTACACGCGTCACTAATTTAAAGCCTGACTTAAGATGATCTATTAAAGTAAATTTATACGTGATTTTCTTTCGCCGCGATTGTACTTCGCAGCGTGTGCGCACCGACTGGATTCGGTAGAGGACATTCCTAGCTAACGAAGGAGCGGCTGGTCAGTTGTCTCCGAGCACCTGGAGAGTCAGGAACAAACATTTTCGCGAGACGTGTTTCTGTAAGTGGTGCAAGCTGAAAACGCAGCGTTCGTTAGAGCAGAGGTAAGCAATTAAATTCTTTGTGAAACTCGGTCAAACTGTGACACAGACTTTTGATATTATCAGGCAGGCTTACCCAGATGTTACTTTAGCAAGAGGTGGTGTGTTTCGGTAGCACCAGGCTTTTTGGAGGGCCGGGAAGAGGTGGCTGATGAAGACCGACCTGCGGCTTTGATAAACACCTACAATATGACTCGTGTGCCCAAAGTTGTGAACTCGGACTGTCGGCTAAGTTTTCGTTTAATTGCCCAGGTGTTAAATTTATCAACATCAAAGTTAAAAGACTCAAACGAATGATCAATCGGGTCCGACAAGACATCGCAGCCGATTGGAAGTTGCCCCACGATTAACGCTCACACCGCCTTTTTAGTGAACAGCTACCTAACCAAGGCCGGCATCCCAATGCTTTTGCCGTACAGCCCAGATGCCCCCCTGGACTTTTTTGTTTGCTTGCCTGAAAAGGCAGATGAAAGGCAAATATTTTGAGACGACAGAGGAGTTACAAGCAGCAAGCACCTCGACTCTCAAGGCTATTCCGAAGAATGCCTTTCGTGACGCCTTCAATGCTTGGAAATCGCCAGCAACGACGCAGAATGAGCCTATATTGAAAGTTTTTAAGGAATTTTAACGACTAGTTCAGTCCTATTATCCTCCGGACAAAACCTATATAACAAATTTGAAAATTTCAGCAATTGTTAAATCTACCACTGAGGATTATCGAATTGTTAGTGATTGTTAAACTTTATATGCTAATGACTAAATATAAATTAAATTTGTGAGGTTCCAGGAGAATACTATGTATAATTTGTAACTAATGTTGATGAATTCATTACTGATTATTGGAACATATAAGTTTTTGAGTAGTACTTACCTAAAGTATTTAATCAATTGCAAAAGTTGCGCAGGCGGTCGAGCGGTGGGATCTCGACTAACCAAACGAGAGGTAGCCTCCTGTAGCGGTACCGGCACACGCGGCAGCATTTTCTGCACAGTCTCCTCCAGCTGAAAGTATTGCAACAAAATAACGCTTTAACTTTTCTTGAGTTTTTTTTTACGCTCTATTGATAAGAGTTTCAATTAGATTTCTCAGTAATAGCACTAAACAAATTAGTGACTTAATTAAAGAAAAAGAAATAAAATTCTGTGTTATTGTCTCAGATAGGTAAATAATGTTGGAATGGCCGCTTAGATAGTGTATGCAGTAATTTCGGTAAACTTAGGATTCACCTTACTCATCTAATTGGATGTAGCTTTCAAAGTCTTTGTTTCGTGTTTATCTACACTTTAAAATAAGATTAAACTTTGCAAGGCTCGAAATCATAATAATCTCATTTCACATAAGTGGTAATTTCCGAAAATTTCAATTTATCAATCACTTGTGATGAGCCAGAAGTTTCCATGCCTCTGCTTACACAAGCGCCGAGTTCTTTATCAATGTCAACAGCACTTTGTGAATAAACTTCCGATACTTGTGTTCACTTGAGAGTTAAACTTGATAGTCTGCGTTTAAGACTCTTCAGCACAGAATTTCACTATTCCATTTCATCCAAGCTCTTCTCATGAATAAACACTTCAAACTGGCCCATAACCAATAACAAAAACTAGAAAAAGTCTATCATCAAGGAGTCAATTTACCATTGTTTTCTCTGCGCTTTCAAAGCCTCACGCCATTTCAGTAAATGCAGTTGTTGTGGTAGTTGAATGGGGAATATTTGCATACAGACATACACACATACATTCATTTCACATGGAATGCTTCTAAAAAGGGCGGAAGAAATAGTTGTAAAAATTGCATGAAGCACTGTTAGTTTCAAGGGGAGGAACTTTTGTTGGTAAACGTGTGAAATAGCAACTGGCTAGCACGGAAATCAGCTAGAGCCGGCATTGCTGACATTTCGATGCATTTGAAGTCATCATTGGATCGCTTTCATGCGCAGCAATGAATTACTTCATTCAGAGAGGCAGTTAAAAACAAACGTTCACTATATTTCTGGGGGATAAACCAAAATATGGTATATATCGACAAGGGAAAAGATATAAACAAAATATATCTCAAAAAGGAAAGAGTTTAGGGGATATTTTTGAAGAAAGAAATCCTGGTCAGCTGTTCACACACATTGAATTAATGTGTTACGTATATATAATATGTACATATTGTATTTGTATACTTCTACAATATGTTCTAGTAGTCATTATGGAGGAGGAGTTTCCCGTCAGTCAATTAGACGCTTAGTTTGTTGAAAATTTAATTTTAATTTTTCCTCGTCCATTTATTTCCAGTTCTACGTAAACCCATAAAGGCTTACCTTGCAGGTATAACTTTAGTTATGAAGTTAGGAATTTTATTAGGATTCGCAGACAATTTTTTATTGAATTTGCGTTAGCTAATGAAGAGCACATTGTGCATAGCGCGAAGCCGCAGGTTGGGTGCAGGTGTGAGTGGCGTTCATGAATGTGTGGGATTTTGTATATGAGTTTTTCAGTGTTTAAAAATGAATAAAATAAACAAATTATAACAACTTTTTGTTTGTATGACTCAATTACAAGCAGGCACTTATATTTGAGAAAGAGCATTAAAAGTAAAAGAGTTGCTCATTCACTTGTTAGTATAATATATATGATAAAATATATGAATATATTGCTTACCATCTCCAATTGCTTCATATAACTCGAAACTACATTACCGGCTTGGATGATTGGCCGCCCGCTGTTGAAAACAGCACATATTACCAAACCCAACGAGAACATGTCACTAAGTAGGCTGCCCTTCGAAGTTAATTGAGTCTCGGGAGCTGTGAAAATAGATACAAAACGCAAATATTTTAATTTGGAACCATGTGATTGTTCACAAAGAACAAGCAGGTAATGTACAGCGACAGAGGAACACAATTTATCTCCAGAATATATGTAGTTGTATTAGTTGATTTGAGTTCCAATCTTTCTACTTACCCATAAAATCCAGATTAGGTTGAGCCATTTTTGAAACCTTGTTACTCCAAGGCGGGCAAGGAACTGACTCATTTACATCAGTCTCATTCATTCTTTCTGTTAGAAATAAAAAAAGTCAAGCTCATATGAAATAAGTTTAATTAGTATGTGTTATGTTTTTTTTAAATAGTATATGCATATTATTATTTACATAATTATTTTTTAAAGCTTTCGAAATTGTCACATATGCTCTCTGGCCTCATGAACAGGTACTGAATATTAAAATTTCCATCCTTACTGCTGACTTTATACAAAAAATATTAGACTTTTCGTGAGATATCTTAATAAAATGAAATATGAAAACGGAGCAGACCTTGCGCAAACCCCGCTATCCACAATATAGAGTATATACACAAACAATGCTACACAAGTTTTCTCTAAATAAAACAAAAACAGTTTGGGATATCAATGAAGATGCTATAATGTATCGAGCTTGATTTCTTTTGCATGGCCATTACGGGCTCGCTTGCAGAAGTTCTGACGCTGAACCCAATTTTCGACGGTTTTCAAGCATAAATCGACCGATACTTCTGCAATTTCATGTTTGATATTCGTACGAAGTTCATCAATCGTGGCTGGCTTATTGGCATAGACCATAGACTTGACCTAGCCCCACAGAAAATAGTCTAACGGCGTCAAATTGCACGAGAAAGGCGGCCAATTGACCGGCCATTTCGTGAGAATCATATCATCCAATTCGTGCCAAAAATATTCCTTTATCATTAAGCGGTAGCAATTGCCATTCTCAGTACCGTGCCGGTCTTGATGATCATGGAAGAAGTACGTACCAATGACGCCGCTGGTCTGTTAATCACATCAAACCGTAATTTTTTCGGGATGCAATGGTGATTCATGGAGTTCGTATGGTTTACTGCCCAACCAATAACGCATATTTTGCTTATTGACGGAGCCATTCAGCCAGAAATGAGCCTCATCGCTGCAGATAATTTTTAGATGAAAATGCTCAATTCCAGAAAGTACGACGATTCTGGTTGTCAAGCGGCTTCAGTTCTTGCGTCAATTTGATCTTGTAAAGATGTAGGCCAAGATCTTTTCGCAAAATTCGCCATAACGACGCCGCAGAAATGTCCAACGCTTGAGAACGACGTCTGAGAGACTGATTTAGGTTTTCCCGAATTGCTGCGTTAGGGGCAGCAATATTGTCAACACTGCAGGTACTTCTTTGCACTAGACGCCCAAAGGACGATCATAATGACCATAAATGGGACGTTTGCGGTCCCTTTCCATCTACTTTTGTAGCGTTCCTATTGAAAACCACTTTACTAGCTCGCGTAAATACAAAGACATGGCTTAATCGACTCTGCTCGTCAACCTGATCATTAATATACATGAATTGTATAGGATGTCTTACGTTTCCGACTAAGTATTACAAGTTTGCTTGAGTCCTTATACGCACACAAATGATTCGATTGAATTTTTTCTGCATGTTCTGTATATAAGGAATGTCCCAAAATTAACAAAAGATATAAATTTACCGCAATTTAGTGAAAAGTTTACAACTTTTAGACACTCTGTATAGGTAAATTATCCATGAAAAGAGCTATCAGTTTTTGATCTGCGAGCAAAACTTTGAGAATAATTCAGTCATCTAGTTATGCTCATTAAACTTTTTCGAATTTCCTAAATTGACCAAAAGACAATAGCCCGAAATTCATTATAACAAATAAACAATCCAATTAAATTTCAGTCAATAAGAGTACTACATATGTATATGGCCCATAATCATTCGAATTTGTAGAAAAGTTTTTCTTCCAAAAAGTTGGTAAATTAGTAATAATTTTGCATAAAAAAATACTCACCAATAAATTCTAGGCCAGCCAATTTCCACGTACCCCGCTTGGTTACCAATATAGATGAAGGACACACATTTCGATGAATCACGTGGCCCGAGTAGTGTAAAAAGGATAATGCTTCCACCAGCTGCAGGAGAAAACAAAGTGTATAAATTGATACAAATACACCTAAATAACTGTAAAGCTGAATACTCTGTGATGTTGGTTGAAGGGATACTTCATAAATTTTGAATAATTTTCACCAAATGGTCTTGTTTGTATGCAAGCAGCAACTATTTACACATTTCTTTTGCATGCTTTTCTTCTAAATACATGAAATTGATATGCTGGCACTCGTGTTAAACGTTCAAAACTTGGCTTTGAAACTTTCAAATATTTAAAGTTTACAATTAAATCAAGTGGAAAGTTCAAAAGATTTGCTTTGGTAATAGATAGTTTCAGTCTTGCCAAATTTGCCAAACTTAATAACTAGTTTTGCTTTCAAGTCGAATTCTCTACGCGATTCTGCTTCTTCACTGCAAAAGTGCATTGTGCGAATGCTTCAAGAAATACGTGCAATTACGCACACGCTGCTGAAATTAACTGAGCTTGTGGATAAGTATTATGGGAAATTGAAAAATTGGAAAACTTGTGTATTGTATTATATTTTTTAAACTTTTGGAAAATTCTGGTTGCATCTGTCAATTTACTTGTATTCGAAATTAAAGTAAGCCAAAAAGATAGATCAATAATACTGTTTCGCGACTCAAAGCGATTGATTTAAAAACTTTAATGTTTTTAATGAATTGACACATCTTGAAATCATTCAAAATGAAAGCTAAAGTTTAAAATTCTGTTTAATGGTTCTCACTCATCAAAGAAAAATATCTTGAAATATAGTAAAATATTTATTTGAAAATATATTATATTTCCTAGGCACCATGTGTTATTGCGAGCATAATTCTGTAATAATAATTCTCTCATAATTCTCCATTTACTAATCGGAAGATCTGTCGATGATTTCCATTGAATTCATTTTAACATTTGTGAAATTCAATTGTTTTCTTATTGGTTAAAATTGTGCGCTCAACTGAAAGTAGCAAATTAATTGGTTTCATATTTCTCAAAACGCCTATACGAATTATTTTTACATTGGTTTGCTCACACATACACACACACACGTACGTAGGGTTTTTGTGCTCAAAACTCACTTGCAGAAAGCCGTATTTCAATTCGATATCCAAAAAGTTGTACTCCTTCGCATGAGCTGGCCGCTGGGGCCCTGCTGTGTTCTGCTGTTGACTGCTCTGCGCGCCCGTCGCTCCACTGTTCGAAGGCATGGCCACATTTTCATAAGTTTTCGATTCCTGCAAGCAATAGACCCAGGATTTATGTAACGAAATTGATTACTCGTTTATGAATTTACAGTTAAGCATACGGTTTTTAGCGTTAAAATATTAATATTATTCAAAATAGTCATGTGACATAGTTTTTCGGATCAAGCACTCAATGGTACAGCGCATTTGCACCTGAGCTGCGGTCTACAACGCTGCAGCAACATTTTTTTGTTGGAATTACATATCTTACCATGCGCTTATGTAATTATATAGATTAATAAACACATATACATAAGTACTAAAACATAGTGTAGAGAATATGAGCATCTGCATTATTATGAACCTATTTTGAATTAAGTCGTTATATAAACCGGATTGCTGTGCGGAGACTGAAATTTGGTTGTTCTTAGAGGAAGGCTTACATAAGCTTAGCACAGGCACCTAATAAATTACTCGCTAAACTACTGACTTGGCAGCCAATTATCTTCTACGTTAAGGATCATCGGTTTCATCGAAGCTGTAATACCTTTTCATATAAAAGGTCAAAGAACTTGATTTTGAACGGTCAGTTTGTATGAAAACGAATGCTATAGCAATTCGATCTGAAAAACTTCAGCTAAAATAGAACCACGATCTTGGACAATAACTCACTCCGAATTTCAAAGCGATAATCCGTGAAGCACAAAACTTTAACATAAAAGAATAGGATTTTAATCGTTCAGTTTATATGGTAGTTATAGTGAACTAATATCGGTGGTTACAATAAATGAGTACCTTCGTGAGGTGTAAAGAAAGTGTACAAAATTTCATAATAAACATAATTCGACTTGAATGTTGTTTATATATATATAGACCACGTGACCAGAAAGAACAATGAAAATATTTCCTGTTGGACGCAAACCATTGACCGGTTACGTTTTCAGATTTAGTTATATTATATATATATAAGAAATGCACCAGTGAAGGGTATTACAGCTTCCGTCGAAGTTAACTTTTTCGTTTCCTTCATATTACTCCTATGTATAACAAATAAGAACATTTATTATTTACCGATGTTTGCATTTATGAACGAATTTCCTAACTAGTTCTACCTTTAATATAAAATACGAAAATTTACACAAATGCGACTCAGTTGCACGTAATCAAATGCAAAGGTCGGTTAGCGGGGCGTAGTGCTTGACGCGTAAACAGTCTGCGGTGTATCAATTTCCGCAAAACTGCACACAGCACTCCCACCAACAGGCAGACAGTAAGCGCTCTTCCCACAGTGGAAAATGTATGTTTAGAGTCTCATACACGCCAGCCCCTTGCCGTTCCCGCTGCCAAGTGACATGGTGTCAGTGGCAGCTTTGGCGACCTGTGCTGCATAAGTATATGTATACACACTCACGTCAAACGCAGCCGTTGATAGGTGAAACCATATTCGAGGCGTTGCAAGTTGAGTATACGCTAGAGGCCAGAAGAGCAGCAGAGAAGATGAGAAGATGTGGTGTGTTTTACAGTGGGCGAGCAAGCAGGTATACTACACCCCGAGCATTAGTGGTCGATATAAGCCGAAATGTGAAAAGTTTATCTCTCGCAATGTGTTGCACGTGACCAAATGCCGAACACGCTCGGCTGCCTAAATGCATAGGTGTACTTAGTGATCTGTATATGAGTGTTTATGCAACTTTAGCTTTGTGAAGGTGACTTTTGAAAACCACTGTGCTACATAACCAAAGAAGTGGCAGAAGTAATGCATATAACAGGTGATGTAAGTAGAGGCACTTTTTTCAATAACCTTTTTTTGACAGATCACGCGTGAGTCGTGTCAAGCTGATGTGTTATTTTTGTTCAGTATTGTTTGGCATTTCATCATGAAAAGTCTTACGACTGAACAACGTTTACAAATCATTCAACTTCAATCCGACATTTTCGAGCCAAATTTTATTCAGCGTTGAGATCCATTTCTGGCTCAGTGAGTATGTAAACAAGCGAAATTGCCGCATTTGCGACGCAGAACAACCTGAAGGGAGTCAAGAGATTCCATTTCATCCAGAAAAAGCAACGGTTTTGTATGGTTTGTGGGTCGATGGAATAATCGGTCCATATTTCTTCAGAAATGGTGCCGGTGAGAATGTAATCATCAATGGCGACCGTCATCGCGCCTGACTATTTGACGACTGAAATTGCACCTCGTGATCTCGACGACATTCGGTTTCAGCAAGACGGCGCCAGTACCCAAATCGCATCAATCAGTGGATTTATTGAGAGATCACTTCGATGAGCAGATAATTTTACATTTTGGGGCGGTCGATTGTCCACCAAGATCGTTTGATATCACACTGTTAGATTTTTTCCTGTAGAGATATGTAAAGTCTAAAGTCTATGCGCTTAGATTCAGGTCTTGGACCAAACATTACGTGTGTCATTTGCCAATTACCAATCAAAATGCTCGAAGGAGTCATCGAAAATTAGACTCAACGGATAGACTCTCTGAGTATAGTATTAGCAACACAGTTTATGTTCTGGGGCGCAAATATTGCAAGCAAGGCTTATTCGTCTAGACCACGAATAAAACGAAGCTTCATCGTTACCAATGGTTAGAAGATGGCTTCAGCAATAGATAGGCGATTGCTGACGATCACATATACTTACATATTTTAAAAAAATGCTACTAACTTATTTGCATAATAAATATGAAGCCTTAATCTGTCTTATCTAGTTGTTTACTTACATGAAACGCCAAAATGTTAGAGAGACTAGCAAAGATAGGTTCAGAAGCGAAAGCCAAAGTATCTGGCGATTCTTCCACGGTGTGAATAACTTGTAGAATCTATGAAAAATGAGAAACAATGAGTCACGTCAGGGTCACCAATTAATAATCCAAGACACTCTTAAAAGCAATCATTAAAATGTATTTATCTACTTACTTTGGGGTGACGGAAACGCTCCATTGTCTTTACAGAGTTCCTCAG
This sequence comes from Bactrocera zonata, assembly GCA_037783105.1. NCBI lineage: Eukaryota > Metazoa > Arthropoda > Insecta > Diptera > Tephritidae > Bactrocera > Bactrocera zonata. The sequence continues at coordinate 164,757 of JBAWJQ010002875.1, forward strand.
TAATTCCGTTACTGCCTCTTTACGTCGAGGTTTATGAAGCTTTTCTGCGATTTTCTTCTCGAAAACAAATATAGAACATTCCTAAAGCATAAGGAATTAAAGAAAATGTTAATATTGACTTTTGAAACTTCAAACGGGTTTTTGAGGATTTTTATTAATAATTCTACAATTTTAAACATTGGTGTACTTATTGTAATATTCAAGCAGAAGAAACTTTACATGGTTAATCTAAAAATATGAAGCAGCACTTTAATATGGGTAAAATTTTAATTTTGAACTTACCCTGCCATCACTTTTGCGGTAGCCATCGTGTATCCGCCACACCAATTCCGGGCCTGAACTGGCCACTTGTTTGCCGATCTCGAAGTACTGACTGATAGGATTTGTATCTGTGATACTTTGTAGGGATGTGGGTGCCATATTGGCGCTCTTGAATTTGGAGAACATTGTACCGGCGGGCATTCCGTCGATTAATTTCGAGAAAACATTCGAAAAGCTTCCTTGGCGTTTAGGAATTCCTGCTCCACCAACACCGCCAGTCCCGGGACTTCCGCTACCTGCGGCAGCACCAACACCGCTACTTCCTTGACCAACGCCTGCACCACCAGCACCGCCTATTAATAAGAATTCATTCGCTGTGGCTGCACCACCTTGTATCGCTGTAGGTGCGCTTGCGCCAGCGCCCGATGGTGAACTAATTGAAAGACGTCCTCGCGCCGTCGTGGTAGTACTACCTATTAATTGTGAACCGCTGCCTCCGCCGCTCGCTCCACCGCCACCTCCGATGCCAACACCACCACCAATACCAACCGCTCCAGCTGCCGTTGAATAGCCATTCACACTGCCCCTGCTTAACTGTTGACCAGAAGGCGATACTACGCCCGTTCCACTGGTACTCAGCACTGCACGATGACCATCTAATCCAGGTGCTATGCTACCACTGCGCGCACCGCCCGAACCGCGCACACCAACACCGCTGCCGCTTCCACTATTGCCGCTAACGCCGACGGCTACTGGTAAACGTGCACCCGCAGACGCATATAAACCCGCCGCGCCAACTCCAGCTCCAACTGCTATACTGCCACGCGATCCTTGTGGACCCTGTGCCGCGACCACTGGCAATATTCCGATTGCGCTTCCACTTCTGCTCGTACGCTGCTGCAGCTCCTCAAGACTATCGTAACGCGAGAAGACTCTGGCCGCCGTTGTTGCCGTTGTTATTGTTGTGGTTGCTGGATTAATGGGACCAAATGTTGTTGGGTCGTTCGCTGTTGCCGCTGCAGACGCCACGCAAGAAGATTGAGACGCCTGCGTTGGCTGCTGTTGCCTCTGCTGCTGCTGCTGCTGTTGTTGCTGCTGCGGAGCGGTAGCTAGCTCTAGCGCCTGCTGCGCCTGGAGCTTTGGCAGCACCTGCTGGAGCGGCTGTGTTTGCTGCTGAGGCGGGTGCTTGGGTGATTGTGGTTGCGGCTGCAGCGGCTGCTGCGCTTCGCGTTGTACCGGCCTATGTTGCGGCTGGTTCAGTATATGCTGCTTGAGTTGCTTCCAACGTTGCGCTATTTTGGCTAATTAAATTATACCCCAACACTATATGAAATGCCGTGTTCATTAAACTATGTGCGTTCTTGTGTGCTAGTGCTTGCGTGTGTGTCTGTATGTGTGCCTATGTAGTTCTCTAGTGAATGTCCCTAGGTTGTCTTCGTGTGGTGTGTGTGTGTATGTGCAAATAGATCTGTGTTAGTATTACCTGTATGTCTAGTCAGTGAAAGTGTTGTTGTGTGCCTATAAAATGGAAAATGTTCACAACTGCATGTGGATGGTGTTGTTGTAGTTGTTGTATGTTGTTCAGACTATATTCGCACGCTCGCTTACTAGGATTTGATATAGTTGTGGTTGCCGTCGGCTTTCGTACGCTCGCCCCGGCTCGACTGTCCAATTAGTTACGGCCAATCAATTTAATAAACTCCAAACAACGGCAACAATATTGAATTTGTATCCCGGCAGGCTTGGCAGTTGCGAGCAATACTAGCTTTGTGTGGGTGTGTGTGTGAGCGCCCAAATGTGCGTAGATTTCTATGCCTGTGGCCTGTCAGAGCTGCTTTGGGAATACCGCTATTGTGACGGCAGTTCGACAATCAGATAGTTCGCCGCTTGCGGGTGTGGGCCACCAGTTGATGTGTGGCTGTGTGATACTGTGCTGATATGTCAGTTGCTGTAATTATGATTGTTGTTGCTTTAGTTGTGGTCGTCAGCACTGATGTATGGTTGTTGATTACTCTTTCACTGCTCTAAACTGCTAATTCATGCAATTTAATTGTACAATTCTTTCTCGCGCTCGATGTTCCCCTACTACTGTTGTTCTTGTTATTATTTTTGTTGTTTAATTGCCGTGCATGCGGATCGTGGGATGGACGACAGTAAAACGTTCTCAGTTCGCCGACAATTCGCGTGACAATTGCGAGCGTGTCAAATTTAGCAATTGCCAGGATGGAATTTCTAAATGTCCGCGCAATGCCACTCTGTTTCCTATCTGTATGCAGTCAGGCGTTGCTTGTCACTCTGTCACTTGGTCGCTATGTTCACTCCGTACTCTTTACCGACTGCGCAACATTTGTTTCGACTTTATTGTTACAATTAATCAAATTCAGTGGCTGACAAGAGCGTTGGAAGACTTTGTTAATTTCCCGTCCTTCTACCTCATACCAGTCGTGCGCTCGGCTCGTTTGCGTGTGGCTTCGTTTATGTTGTTATTTCACACCTAATTATGATTGATATAAATTGATTTGCGACAGTTGTCGCTTTACTTGTTGTCGGTCGTTTTGTAACTCAAAATTCTGGTTTCCATTCGCCAACAAAGGCTCTCAAGGACAATGGCATTGACAAATCTAAAGGGAGAAACAAAACACGAAGAAGAAAATTAAAAAGGCAATGTTATGCAAATGTTCGAGCTTCTGACAGCAACAAGCTATGGTAGGGAAGAAATCAAAAAGTTTGGCAATTTGAAGGAATGCTGATAACGAAGAATTTTGGGTTCAACTCACAATTGCCAAGTGTTCCCAAGTGAAAAACTTTGTGAAATTATTAAACTGTAAACTTTACTACGAATGTCAATATAATTCAATATGAAAATTTACGGAACTCTTCTGCCAATCCTCCGCAACTACACCAGATACTTACTTATATGTACAGTTATTATTATTTTTTTTGTTATGAGTTTGGAACGAATGACTAATATTGTATGCTCTAAGATATGGCGATTTGAACCACTGTCAGGCATGTGGTCGAACTGCCCCTTCTAATTGTGTTCTGACCTTTATGGTTTTCTTGATTTTCTGAAGAACTTTTTTATGCCATAAATATGTTTGGCCTGCTGAGCGGCGAATGGCATCTGAAGTAAAAATATATAATTCTAGATTTAATTAACCTCAACGGCGATTTCGAAAAATGTTTTATTGAATAATAGACAAGCATATTTTCTAAATGTCTCAAAAGCAGTCAGTGGGAACATTTTCGGAACCGTTTCCACGACAGTCGGTGAACGTAACTGGAACGGACCGGGATTTTTATCCCGCCAAGGACTGTCAACTCGGTATAATTCTGCCGCTACAACAACAACATTTTCAGAACCATCAATTGAAACAATGTCTAAATCAATTATTCCGATTTTTATTATACGTTTTTCCTGCCGAACCATCAAAAGTAATATAGATTTCAAATATCATACTTATCAGTACAGACAATATAAATAAAGAAAATTTGGGCTAAATTGAGTTATGCAGAAGTAGATGATATGCCTATGACCCCTATTTAGCAAACATGTGTTCACATGTGAGTACAACAGTAAAAAAGGCATTAATTTTAGTACTAATAAAACCTCAATCGCTTTATGAAATTCGACAGGCAGATAGACATACACACAAAGGTATAAACACATCCGTGCACAGGCCTGTAAGTGAGGCGATGTGTGTTTGCCATCGAACGATATTGGCCCGACTACAAACGAACACGCAGCGGCAATTTCATGTTACAGACAACAGCAGTAAAACCAAACATTAAATAAAGGAGACGACGATGGCAAACAATTTGCACTCTCCAAACAATGTCCTTTGTCGCAGTGGAGCCGAAAAGCCCAAACAATACAACCGAAAAGAGCTTAAACATACACATACGCACATACATTATAAACAGAGTTCTTTTAGTAACACACTAACTTCGGGAGGCCAGATTGCAATACAAATGAAAAATTAATTACTGCATGATAAATTGCTGTATAACGGTAGATTGCGTGGCAATGAAAGAGCTGTCAAACAAGCAGATCAATATTTGAGAGTGTTAACTGAAACACTGATATACATTAAATATTCCGTTTAATATATGTATTACTGAAAGCTTATTTCTTTTATTTCGCGATTGTGAAAGTAAAAGAGCCAGTTTACCCAACTAATACAACAGCTAAAATACTAATGGACTGTTGCTCTCCAAATAAACTTTTAAATACTTAATTGTGATATTCCGAATTCAGTGGATAGGAGAACGGTAAATTCAGCAAGTCTTGCGATTAAAGTATTGGAAACAGTATAGTCGAAAAAATTGCATTTTTTATTCGTATCTTCTGTTGAACCCCCGCTCTTACCAGGCTCCCTATATAAGAATTTCATCTATCCATGTTGCTGGAAATGCCACACATAGTCATACATACTTATATGCGAGAATAATGCGTAGCTAATGTCAATTAATGTTAATTGCAGTTGAAGAACGGAAAATGGAGTACACAATATTCCCGGCAATAAACATTTTTAAATGAATGAATTACCACTTGTGTTCAGATAAAAAGCTTTTTCATAATTAATCACATTAGTAAAACACATCTTCGCCTGGAGCTTAACAAGTTTACCTAAATTTTCAAGGAGCTCAACAAGCAAATTACTGCAAAAAATGGCGAGCTTTGTAGATCTCGCTTATTAATGTGGAGTCAGCTTTAAATTTGAAATAGTAATTATTGAAGTTCCCAGCTGTTTTTGCTCGCAATCAAAGAAGTGAAGCGCATATGAATCGCGGCAGTTTTCGTATTTGTCTGCAAAACAACATTATTTTGCCGAACTGTGATTCTTGTGCTTTACTGCAATGACCTATGAAATTCCGAATAGAGTAGCTATTTCTGTGAGTGGAGCAAGCCGAAACTGCAGCGGTATGCGATTGAATTCTGTATAAAACTCGTTAAATCTGCGAAAGAAATGTTTGATATGATCAAGCAGGCGTACCCAGATGTTGCTTTAGCAAGAAGTGGTGTATTTCGGTGGCACCAGGCCTTTTTGGAGGACCAGGAAGAGGTCGCTGATGAAGACCGTGCTGGGAGACCTTGGACTTCGACAAACACCGACAATGTGACTCGTGTGCGCAAAGTTTTGAACTCCGACCGTCGACTAAGTATTCGTTTAATTGCTCAGTTGTTAAATTTATCAAAATCTGTGGTTCATGACATTGTGACGGAGCACTTGAACATGCGCAAGGTGTCCGTAAAGATGGTCCCAAAAGTGCTCACTGGCGACCAGAAATTGCGGCGAGTGGAAGTGTGCCAAGAAAATTTGAACATGTGTGGAAGTGACCCCCAATATTTGAAAAACGTTATCACAGGCTACATGGATATTTGAGTATGATCCCGAGACAAAGAGGCAGTTTTCCGACTAGCACAGCCACACGCAAACAGCATGAACCTCGGCTCTCAAGGTTATTCCAGAGAATGCCGTCCGTGACGCCTTCAATGCTAGAAATCGCGCTGACAGCGCTGCATCGACGCAGAAGGAGCCTATTTTTTAAGGGGATATTCTACTCTAGAATTTTGAAAAATTCGATTTTTTTTTAATTTTTTTTTCGTTTAGACTTTCAAAAATATGATCTTGGAAGCATTTTTCAAAATTCGACTTATTTTCGGAGATACAGCCGATTTTGTGAGGTGGCGTCCGTGCTCACTAGAATTGTCTCCTAAACTTTAAACGCGTTTTTCTCGAAACTACTTTTTTCCACACGGCACCGGCATTATCTCAAGTTCTATACAACCGATTTACTTGAAATTTTGTGTGAACCTTCTTTATATAATCCTTTATTGTTCCTACCAGCATCGTGTCAAAATTTTTGTTTTTAATATTTTAAAAAAATTCAGGAATTTCAAAAAAGCGTAAAAAATGATTTTTATTTTCAGGCAGTCGCAATTTTGCAAAAAAAAAAATTTTCGTGTTCCCGGGCTATAACAGCATCCTTATTGATTAAGAATTTCTTTTAATTTTTTTTCAGACCACCACCAAGATAACATATTAACTTTAAATATGCTTTTGTAAAATTTTTTTTCTGTATTCTTAAGATATCAATAAAAACACCATAAAAAAATGGATACAAAAAATATTTTTGGTTTTTGGTAATAAATAAAGGTCAAAAAACTGCCCAAAATTTGATTTCTAGACTAGAATACCCCCTTAAATCGGCTCAGTCCTATTACTTTCCAGACAAACCCTGTATATTAGATATTTCTTAAGCAAAGGTGAGTATTATGTAAGCAATTTGAGCGCTAGCTTAGTTGAGCATGTCATAATTTTCAGCTGTTTATTTGTATGATTGAATATTTCATTGATTACCTTCATACGTAGTTTCAAGGCTTTTGCAACTGCACTTTACAGCTGCCGTCAAGGTACAACTTCATTCAAAGTTTCATTTATATAATAGCTTGGAATAAATCTTGCGAATATTTAACTAGCAATCTTAGTGAGCTAATGGTCCTATTATCTAAGCGTTTAATGAACTGAATTCGATCAAGAAAAGTAGCCACCCAAAATCTATATAAACTTTTCAACAATTTTGATAGAAAGATTAGGGTTTTTTGGCTCCAAGAATATTGTGACTTCCGTAAATATTAGAGAAAAATAATGGCAGCAATTGCAATCTGAAAAGAGTTCTAAAAGCTCTCCAAAAATAGTAATGGGGTTTTCTGTACATGACACCATTTATCATCAGAACTTTTCAGATCTATCAGTCCATCAGACTTGACTAATAAAGGAAGGAAAGGTATAATAAATCGGAAGACTCGGCAGTGAAATTAGACTTTTGCTTGGTAAACCAAATAAAATAATTTATCTGCGTAATGGCACTTGAGCATTTTGGTTACTAACTCTTTTTTTGCCACAACCTGACTTCAAAACAATTTTTCGATGAATTTTAAATTCGCTTTCCGACAGCAAGCATGACATTAATACTACTATTACTAACAACAATTCCATCATCAATTGTCTCCACTAAGAACAATTTCATGCCAATTTCTGCTCTGGCGACAGACAACAAAATAACACAGTAAAATTTCATATTAACATGCATAATTACTACAATAAATATCATGTGTCATGCATTGCATTCTATAGAAATAAATACACATTTGAGAGAAGAAAGAAACATATTATATACTTATGCACAAGAAGAACTGCGCTCCAGCGACGCCTGAACATGCAATGCGGAGCAAAGTTTGTTATGGAGCACACACGCAGCAGTTTCTTTCAGCATACAAGTGTGTGTGTGCGAATTTGAGAATATATTTGTGTGCGCACTCAACGCGCAGTCAATACTTTCAACGGGTCTTCGCGGGTAGTTGCGGCACTATGTACCTCAAAATAGCGGTTTAACGTCTAAGCCATTGCAGTAATTTGATTTCCGGTCTATCACCCTTTGAATCGTTCAAAAGCCGGAAATTATTTCCTCGCCTCCCTTTTACATATATTTGTTCACCCAACCACCCACATGCAGGCATAAGTGGGTGTGTGTGTTCATCGACTACTCTGCTCTATCGCACTGGCAAAGGGTAAAGTGGCAGCAATATAGAATTGTAAATTGCACAAACGGGATTTCAAAGTGTTCAGTGCCCCAGACGCAACGCAGTGGTCATGACTGCCAACCGAATGACCAGCGTTTAATATTATGCGTTTGTTGGTATTGCAGCATAAAATTGTATGCCCATTTATCGAAGCAACGCCATCAAATTTAAGTGAGCAACAGCAATGTCGAGCAACAAACCGACGTTCCAGCCAACACATTCACACATTGAAAAGTAAAGGACTCTGCTCCTGCTCAGTGAGCACATTGATAAGTAAGAACCTCTTCTCCACATTGAACGGGTAAAGGTGCGAAGCGTAGCTGAGACGATATCCGTTAGATATCCGCTTTGTTGACTAACACTTCCCAAGCTCATTATGGATTCTACAGCTGTATGCATACAGAAATAGTTGAGCACTGAGCAAAGTGCGTTGAAAAGTAAATTTTAGTGTTTATGTGGCAAAGCAAACTATCGTTTAAAAGCTGGAGCGCCTATTTTCATCGAAGCCAATTCAGTGTAAAGAAAGATAAAATTAAAAAGGGTTTCGGACCTTAATTAATAATTATCCATGCAGTGCACGTACTCCGACACAATACCGTTAGTTTATCCTTAACCCCGAAACCCACATAAAATAATTTTTCAATAATCCCTCTTAAAAGTAAAAATGTGTTATTTACATACATATCTATACAAAATCCTCAGTTCACCAAAGTTCTCAAAAGACAATATTTCGATCATTGAATACCTCATTAATGTGCTAAATATTGGTTAGTCGAAAAAGTCTTTTCGTAATTCTAATCAAATGTTAACTTATTTTTTTATATTTAAAATAATAATTAAAAAAAATACATGTACCATTTTGGTAAACCACTTTTTGCTATTTTTCCGCTAGAGACATTATTCCAAATTTCCAGAACGGAAGCGAGCAAACCATTGTTGTGCTGCACGAACTGATACAGCATCGTCTCCGTAAACTTCACAAATTTCATTGGTGGCTTGCGTGGCATTCTTCCCTTTTTTTACCAAAAACTTCAAAATATAGCGAATTTCTTCACTATTTTCACTCATTTTTGAACAGCCGTAACTTTTTTTAACTACCCCGAATTTAAGTTTCTTTTTGGTGAAATGCAGCTAAAAATCTCACCTTTCAAACATTATATGCTATGATGCAATGTGATCGGTAGCACTGGAGATACACGACTGCAACGACATCTATTGATACGAAAAGACTTTTTCGACAACCCATTATTATTTTTTTTGCACTCTTCATGAATCGTCAGTTCAGGAAAAATTAACAACCAGCTAATTCCACCAAAGCTATCAAAAATTTGACTTTCTTAGCGTGACTTTACTTTATCTGACAATTGGAGAATCTTCCATGTTTTGTGTCCGCAAAACTCTCAGACATTTTATACGCTCATTAAGATCCTTAGTATGCTCCTTAGATATGAACGTATTGTGGTTTCAGTTTTAATCCACAGCCTGACGAATGGTAGTCACATACTCTAGACACTCAAAGCCGTGGGTTGCCAAATAAGTCCCAAAAAAATGCTATAAATTATGAACCCACACATGTGATGGTTGCCAAATACTCTCAGGTCTTCTCGTCCAGCGTTCTACGAAATATTACTCATACGCCGAGGCATACACCACGTTGACATGGTGCTATAAATTCTAAAATATATATGTATATCTGTATATCCGCTTTGAAAATAATTTTTCTACAGAAAATCCCACGTTTTACTTTCATTTTTGCGAAGGTGTCAGCAGCACGCCCCAAACAAATTATCAACTGTCGGACGTTTTATCGACACGCTTTTTGCGAAATTTGGTTAATTAAAATTTTATTTTTGTGGAATTCTGCATGTAGACGCGTGTAAATCTCCGAAAAGCTATATTAAATAAAAACGAAACATTTTCAACTGTAATACATTGATCCCGCCTGTTGAGCTAGGCGGCTCACAGGCACGCACACACGCGCTATGGAGGCAACAGGCTAGCGAATACGCACGCACAAACGAAAATTCCGAGTGGATGTGTGTGTGTATGGAGCGCGAATGGCACAAGAGTTACCCGATGGCACTGGAAAAAGCACAACTGCTTTTACAAATATAAAAGCAACAAAACCATTTAAATGAATAACAAGCGAATGTAAAGAAAATATGCATAGGCGTAGCCGACGCTGGCGGCGACAAATAAGCAGAACGACGGAAGAAAAACAAGCAAACAAGTTTTATAAATAGCAGCGTTCACGTACAAAACAGTGGACGCAAAGTGGTTGCGCTGCTGACGGAGCCTTGCGGTGGCAATGACAATGGCAGCCGTGACGGCGGTGGCGACGCTGCCGTTACAACTCTGCTGATAGTCATGGCGGTTTCTGCTGTCAAAAACAATAACAGCCGTAACATTACAGCTACAACTCAAACAAACACAAACACAATGCTCTGGAAAGCGTCAAAGTGTGTTGCTTCTGAATTGCGGAAACCGAACCAAAATTTTGACTTTTGAGTTCAATTTTCTATTTTATAATTAATTACCATAGTCCAGAAATAAAGCACATTTAAAGCAATTACAAACTTCATGTTGCCCAACGAGAGTCGCGCCTTAATATAAATGTCTTGGCGACAAAACATAAATCCTTACTGGTAATTTGCTCTTCATTATCTGTCCTCAGGCGATTTATAGGTTAAGATCGTTGTAGATATATTTGTGGTCTACTAGCCAACTATCTTATGAACTTTCTTCTTCTTTACTGGCGTAGACACCGCTTACGCGATTATAACCGAGTCAACAACAGCGCGCCAATCGTTTCTTCTCTTCGCTACGTGGCGCCAATTGGATATTCCAAGCGAAGCCAGGTCCTTCTCCACTTGGTCCTTCCAACGGAGTGGAGGTCTTCCTCTTCCTCTGCTTCCCGCGGCGGGTACTGCGTCGAATACTTTCAGAGCTGGAGTGTTTTCATCCATCCGAACAACATGACCTAGCCTGCGTATCCGCCGTCTTTTAATTCGCTGAACTATGTCAATGTCGTCGTATATCTCGCACAGCTCATCGTTCCATGGAATGCGATATTCGCCGTGGCCAATGCGCAAAGGACCATAAATCTTTCGCAGAACCTTTCTCTCAAAACTCGTAACGTCGACTCATCAGTTGTTGTCATCGTCCAAGCCTCTGCACCATATAGCAGGACGGGAGTTATGAGCGACTTATAGAGTTTGGCTTTTGTTCGTCGAGAGAGGACTTTACTTTTCAATTACCTACTCAGTCCGAAGTAGCACCTGTTGGCAAGAGTAATCCTGCGTTGGATTTCCAGGCTGACATTGTTGGTGGTGTTAATGCTGTTTCCTAAATAGACGAAATTATCTACAACTTCAAAGTTATGACTGTCAACAGTGACGTGAGAGCCAAGTGTCGAATGCGACGACTGTTTTTTTGATGACAGGAGATATTTCGTCTTGCCCTCGTTCACTGCCAGACCCATGAACCCTTATGAACTTTAAGGGTTGGTAAACAAATACCTAATCTAATAGTCGAAAAAGTATTTTCGTATTTCTTCAACAATTTTTTTTTCTATTTATAATATAAATAAACAAATATGCACAGTATGTGACCACTTTTGCCATTTTTGGTAGAGACATTATTCCATCAGTATAAATCGAAGTTTCGAAATTTCCAGAATGAAAGCTAGCGAACAATTGTTGTGCTACACAGATTCGTATCCGTAAACTTCACAAAGTTCATTGGTGGCTTGCATGACATTCTTCCTTTTCTTAAACAAAAATTTCAAAGTTTTCCTGCTACGAAGACCAGTCGTGGTCCGAACTTCAGTGGATTTTTAACAGTTGACGCTTATGAGTTTACCATGAGGATCTGTGTAACCTTGTAAGTGTTCTTTCCTATTCTAATAATATTTGTATTGATGTTTTGACGTCTTCTTATTTTGCCTTGAAACAACTTTATCTATTTCTGTTCGATTCGCCAACGCCATTCATCAGCTTAACTTGAACAAGCAAATTCATACATGCGTTCACCCACAAGTAATTGCCCGGTAGGAAAATGCGGAACGCATAAATTAAAAAAAATATTGGCTCTTAATACCAAATGCGAACTAAGCAGCGAGAAGATATAGTTGTATAATACATATAGTATATTATAGTAAACGATTTGGCAACGAGTAGAAGGCCTGTAGTGCCGTGGTCCTCGCAGTCTGATTTGAGAACAATTCAATTTCTACATTCAATAATTTAACGACTGTTATTGCTTCCTGTGCCCACAAAAAGCTCGACAAAGAAAGTAACGGACTTCTTTCTGCATTCGCTCTTTCCACTTGTTATAGATTGTTTACACATTCGCTTTGCTGTGCGCAAAACTTTTCATACTCGCAAGCGTGAAATTTCACATTTAATACATACACACACAGGCACATACATACATACACATGTAGGTTTACCATACATGGATTACATTATATGCCTTCTTTGCAGTTTGTTGTATTATTGTTGACAAGGTAAATGTGGCTCAAAACATTAAATGGTAGCCTCGCTTTGTCCCAAAGCTGTCAAGTCTCACACATGTGCAGCTCTCGGAATAATACCAAAATCTCTTTAACATGCACATGAATTGGTGGCTAAACTCCGAGGGGGAAAGGCTTGTGCTTGTACAGGACTACATAGATTTCCAACAAAATTCTACGAAAAATGAACGCCACTAGAGGCAAACAGGAAGAACGAAGCAAGAGAAATAAGTTGAGCGCTTAAATTTATTAGTGTGAATGAAAGCATGAATGCAAGGTAGAATGGCCTCGTACTGCGTTGGCATCGGGTTGCTCAATATTAAGAGAGGAAGCTGTAAGCCAAAATGTAGAAAGTGTGTGAGTTGTTTATTTCTAATGCGTCCCAGACCATAACTTAGCTATAGTTCAAGCTCTTTTACCTCCGGTTTGCTTCCGGAAAGAACGGCTGCATGCCATATTCAGGCTCATATTGACATAGAAACTCACTTCCTACAAAAATACTTTTCACCTCGACTTCAACTTTCGTGCACATATTGCAGACGTATTAAATTTTAACAGTTTCTGTGGAAGTAAAAAGCTAAGAAGTGTCAATTTTAAGGGGGAATGACATTAAAATCTTATTAAACAAAGCATGCAGTTACTTTGGGTTCAAATTCATACATTTAAGCCGTATGTTAGATATTCCAAATAATAATAATAGTTATATACAAACATTTTGGCACATGAAACCTTGCAAAGTATGACATTCGAAGGCGAACACGACAGCTGCGACAGAAAGTTTTTAGTCAATCTGCACACCGACTCCTTGTGCGTGTTATCTCCATGGCTTGCAGCAATCCATGTGAGCGCACGACAGCGACATATTTATCTCTTGTAAATTCTGAGAGTTGTCTAAATTAAAATTTTTAAGGAGATTGATGGATGTCACACAATGCCAAAATGAATTACATGCAGCCATAAAGCCATACACAGACACGCCTGTATATACATATGCGTATGTATGTATACATTTGCGATTTATATGTTTGCTAAAATTTACCGTAATCTGCCATTTTCACAGCAAAAACATGGTGTAAATAGTGTTAGTACAGCTTGTCATAGAGCGAAGGGTATATTCTGTATTAAGCAATTATGTCTCTAGAATTGCTTGAAGTCGCTTTGGACCACCAATGTTCAAGGACCCCAAAATATTAAATATGTAGCTTCTGGCAAGGATACACAACCACTATTTTAACATTTCTGCAACCTCGGCATATAGTTACTTAACATATCCTCGTCGAACAGAGGTTAACCACTTTCTGATGCAAGAGAACATCAACGTAGAGACTCTTGTGTAGTCATGATGGCTCTGTATCCAAATATTAATGTTAACCGGCCAGGAAGGAACCTTTTTAAGATAACTACATACACTATCAACAGTCTAATTCACTTTTATACCTCAAGATTTGTTTTCATCGCCGTTTTCCGGTATTCAAATTTGCTTAAAGGGGTTACATGGGTTTGCAGGTTTCAAAAAACCGATTTTTTTTATTATCTTATTAAATTCTTCAACACTTCTAGAAAATTGTCCTAAATTTTCAAGTTGATCTGAGTAATAGTTTCCGAGATACAGCCTTGACAACTTGTATGAACGAGACCAGCTAGGCTTAGTGTGCCGTCTTTAAGCACGTTTTTCTCGAAACTGTGTCTTTGAAATTGGTTGGCAAGATTTTTCGAGAACTCAACCGATCTTCATGAAATTTTACACAGGCTTTTGAGATACGATTCTTAAAGACTTCAGCGAAGAATTTTATTTATTCGAATAACAACTATTTTGAAAAAAAAATGTTGTGAAATTTTCACTGAAATTATAATTTTTTGTAAAAATTTCTGCCAAAATATCAAGTCCATTTTCAGTTTTTTCTTCCTTCATCCAAGTTCTATGTTAAAATTTTAACTAAAACACGTATTTTTTCACTCTACATGAGCCTGTAAGTAGTTATCCTTCCAACGCGGGCGCATCGTTTTGTCGAGAGGCCACCGGAAATGGCATCGCAATGGCCGAGTTTAAGATATTTTTTCCAAAAATTTCAGAATTTCTTTGTTAATAGTGTATGTTTGTAACAATAAAATATTTTAATAAAATATTTCATTTTTAACCTGAGAAATTTTTTTTTTTGAAAAAATACTGCTTTTTACCCGAAGAAACCCATGAAACCCCTGAAATGAAAGCATGAAGTATCCGTGTATATTAAAATTAAAATATTGTATGTTTTAGTGAATTTTCATTGGCCAACAACCCATGTAGATCTGGTCGCTGGACGATGTGAGAGCTGTTGGACGACAACAAATCCTGGTCAGCGTGCACCCGTAAAGGTATGCAGTTTTTTCACATTCATTGCTTGTCCTCTACCACAAGCAACTACTACCCATTCTGTCGCCACAGTATTTCAGAAAATGCTTGAGAATAAAAAGCATTAGCGTTTTACACAAGTAATACACACACTCTTGCATACCTACACAGTCTTACATACTCGCAACAACAACAACAACTAAACTGAACGTGCAATAACTGTAAGTATGTGAAAGTATGCACATCGGGTCAACCCACGGTCAAATCAAGAAAATGCAAAACCCCAAGCACTCACGTGAATGCAAAGAATCCAGTAAATCCACAGTATGTAACACTGAAGGAGACACACCGACCATTCCACACAACCGTTGTTTGCGCATATGAAATCCATGTAAAAGCTGCAGTATTCAGTTTATGGTCGCTTGTAACAACACCTGCTTTTGTTGTAGGTGCCTTGTCTAGCTTGGCTTTATGGGCTGTTATGCCCGCTGCCCGTTGACTGATGGCATTATTTTTATGGGTTTATTGTTGGAGAGATTGTGTGGCACTCTGGTTACGTATACCGGCTTGCCTTTGTTGGCTTAGCGGTTGCATAAATTTTCCATTTTGTAAGCATATTTAAAGCCACTTTTGACGAACGAAGTTTAGCCATCGGAGCGGTCACCATCGTCAAACATGAATATGAGCGTGTGTACGTGTGTAAAACATTGCTGTTTCGTAGATTGAACATTTTAATTATGAAAAATCATCCACCTCTTTCATGTTGCAAGGGCTTGTATTAGGTGAGTTAGTAGTTACTCGCATATAAATCGAAATAATTTGCAATAATGTTTATTTATTTATTAGCATAAGTAAAAAAAAATAAGTTGAAGTTTGATTAGAAACACGAAACGACTTTTTTGACTACCCAATAATATTAACTGAGTTTAACTCTGGAATTTACGAATTTAACTGTGAAAAGATCAAAATCGACCATTAACCATGCCCAATACTTATTACTATAAATTCCAGTGCTCAACAAACCAAAAAGTCAGATTTCCTCGAAAATTAAAAAGTTTAAAGAGATTTTAAAATCTCTAAATTTCTATAACTTATCAAAATTAATATTTTTACTTTACTTGAAATCGCAGTCGTTATCTTTAAATAAGCTGTGGTGCGGGCAATTCTCAAATCACTCGTTAAAAGTAAAAAAAAAATTAAATTAATTAATGCAATAAAATCAAAAGGAAACGTCAAATATTCCTTACAGCTCAGTGCAGCCGAAGAGTAAAGTGAGTAGCGTCAGCAATTAGTTATTTCATGCCATTTTCATGTCTCTGCTTGTATGTGTGTACTTGCTTTCGCTCGAACTTATTGGAGGTTGCTAACATTATTTGTCAGATGGGCCTGTCTGTCGCACTCGCCCTCGAGACTTCACGAGCGGAAAACAATTGTAGAAATGCACACAAATTTCTCTAAGGCTTCTTCGAAATTACACAGTTACTTTCGACCTCTAATTAATTCATTATGTTTTATACGCATTTATTCACGCTTTCTTGCGCGGAAAATAAGAGAATCCGTCAGTGGCGTTTGCTCCTCATAAAGTTTCTTGATGCGTGTCAAAGTCAATAAACATCGGGCACGAATTCACTAAATGTTTGTCAGCTTTTATGATTTCTCACAGCGAATTTATTTCAAATATTTATTGCCACTCAGACATGAAGAATAGTAGATGCAAGGATTACACGGCACATTTCGATCCTTCCAAGAGTAAAAAAAATAGAGAATTCATGATTTTTATACCCTTGCAACATATTGCTATAGAGTATAATAGTTTTGTTCACCTAACGGTTGTTTGTATAAACTAAAATTGTTCGACTTAGATAAAGGGTTATATATTATAAATGATCATGATGACGAGACGAGTTGAAATTCCGGTGACTGTCTGTCCGTCCGTCTAACCGCGCAAGCTGTAACTTAATTAAAATGTGGAATATCGTAAAGAATTTTTGTACACGTGTACCTTGGCAAAAAAGTAAAAGCAAAAAATAGGTGCAATCGGATGATAACCACGCCCACTTTCCATATAACGATTTTATGAAATTTCATATCCAGAGTAGCACGAGAGATTTTTACAGGAGCAGATGTTAAACTTGGGTGAAGGGCGTAACACCACCCACATTTAGGTATATAATATAATCCTGACGTTTCTACATTACAGTGTGAAACTGGATGAAATCAGGCAAAAAGCACGTCTACTTCCCATTGCGTTATTTGAAATACCAACTCATTCTTTCGAACTATAATTTTTCTAGGACCCAGATGGCAAATATGAGGACTCCAGTGCGTATGATTGATTTTTTGGCGAAAAAATCAGTCCATCTGTGGCTGTGTGCTGCTGAAATTCGGGGCAAACGTTTTTTTTTTTTTTTGATAATAATATGCCCTTGTGTCGAAGAGTGTATTGAATCAAAGCAATACTTGTCTTAGCCCCACATATACCTAATATGAAGATTTTCGAACTTCCAGTTGACGTTATACATTTCACATACATATATATTTATATCGTACAATGTGTTTAATCTAAAATTTTGCCAACAGTCTTGTATAAGTATTTCGCCGGCTTTGATTTTTGCAAGTTGCAAGAGTATAAAATGTTCAGATACATTCGAACTTAGCTATTCCTTTCTTGTTTAAACTAACTTTGTTCAAATATTGAAAGCATACATCTGAGGGGTGGACGTGGCGTATAAGAAACAAAAGTTCAAAATAACACAATATAAAGATGGTTTTGCATAAAATATTATGTAAATTGAAAAAAAAATTATAAGAAATGTTTTAAACAGGGTTTATTTACACCTTCTCTGTATTATGTTTTTCACATCTAGCCAATGCGCTATTTTTAAAAAACACCAATGAATAGCGCCGACCACGCCAGAAACCGCAAATGCTTTACTTCAATCCACACGACTGATGGCGCGACCACAATTCATCATTTGGAAAATCAAATGTCTCATAAAAGCAGTGCAAGCTATATTTTTAACATGGAGGTCAAATTCCAAAAAAAAAAATCAATTACTTCAAAAATACAAAAAAGGAAAAAAAAGAAAATATTTTTAAAAATAATTGAAATGCATCACAATTACAATTATAAGTCATTCTTCTTAAAAATAGGTTTATCTATTTCTAATTTATAAAATTTTCTGAATTTAATTTCATCTTCTTTCAAGCCATCTTACGAGCATAAATTAAAGCTATTGAGACTCAAGTCATTTTCAAGTGTACAAGCATGTTTCATTGAATCAAATATTTAAGTTTAACGCTCGTTGAAAAGATTTTTAATTATTAGTAAAAACCTGTGCGCAAGCATGTTTTCGCGTGCATTAAGAATTCTCCTTGCAGTCACTGTGTGTATGTGCAAGTTGGGCCGGCTTCTTGACAACCTTTGCCAAGCAACGAATTACATTTTTATTTATGCTGGAATATAATTTCACTTAATTGTGTCATAAAATTGCAAGTTAACGTCGCTTACACAGTTCTTTGCCTTCAAAATTTTCAGGATGGAGGGAATGTTTAAGATCTTTCGTATAAAAAGTATGCGTCTGCCAGTGTTGGTGGCTATTTCTACTATCACGGAAGAAATACTTGTAAGTTACTTTCTACTGTAGTGGAACTGATTTCGTGATGTCTGACTGTCTGTTTATTTTTGTCCAAAGGACACATTTAAAATCTTGTTTTTTTGATTTAATTTAAATCTCTCTGTTACTGTTTAACGTGCAAACCAGTGCAGTGTGCGCGGTAAAATAATGCGGAAAAGCCTTCGTGCACGCGCCCTACCTCAAACCCAAAAATTTAGATCTAGGTATTTCGACTTGCTCAATGAAATCTACAGTTATCGTGCTGCTTAATGAAGTTTTAATTGGACTTTCGCTTTATTTTCAAATCAATGGAGTATATTACCGTTAAATACGCTGTGCAAAGTTCGCCATCCATACAAATAACACCTAACTATTGTGGAATAAGTTGGCACGAGTAAAAATAAAACTTATTCAATTAACACACTTGCGTCCTTAGCATTTACTCGTGACTCAACTTGTGCCCATTCATACTCGTCTATTTATACGCACACGAGAGCAACGCCCCACACACTTAAATCATTACACTCCAATTTCCCAGCATACAAATTAAACACACACACTCGCACAAATACTCCTACGTGAGTGCAGGGCCATCAATCAATATTTGCTAGAAGTGAGCAATGGTCGATGGTTTTGTTGTCACATTACATCATTTTCTTGATTGCGACAACCTGTTGCATATTAGACGATTTTCCTTTCCCTTTCTGTTTTTAACTATGATCGTTTGATGACCGCATACACTACACACATACATACATATGCGCCTTATAATAAAACATTTAATTGCGATGTGGCAGACATGGATATTTACATGAGCATTTCGATTTCTTAGTTAAATTTATTTTTAGGTAGAATTGGAGACTAATTAGCATAGTTGGAGTTTATTTAGCTCATTAAGTTGCTGATTGCATAAAGCAAGGTAAGTATGCCTTTGGCACTTCTGTAATAAGTGTAGTAATAGTGAGAGTTGGCAAATTGTATGTGACTATATTAAAGCAACAAAGTGAAAGAGGAGACTATTACTGACGCATATACCTACCGATTTTTACAAAAAGAAATTTTTACACAATTTATAGGGCAGTCGAAAAAGTCTTTCGTATTTTGTCAATAGATATCGTTGCAGTCGCATATCTCCAGTGCTACCAATCACATTGTGACATACCATATAGTGTTGGAAAGGTAAGATTTTAAGCTTCATTTTAACCAAAAAAAAATTAAATTCGGGAAATTCAAAAAAAGTTAACAGCTGTTCAAAAATGTATGAAAATAATAAAGAAATTCGCTATATTTTGAAATTTTTGTATAAAAAAGGGAAGAATGCCATGCAAGCCACCAATGACATTTGTGAAGTTTACGGTGACGATGCTGCTCTGAAAATTTCGAAATTTCGATTTACACTGATTAAAGTTTTACACTGATGGAATAAGGTCTCTCGCGGAAAAATGGCAAAAAGTGATCGACCAGAATGGTACATATTTTGTTATCTATTTATTATTATAAATATAAAAAAATAAGTTGAAGTTTGATTAGAAATACGAAAATACTTTTTCGACTATCCAATACTTATGTGTAATGGATATGCAATTCTTACGAAAGTCGGGCAAAATAAATTGTGAGCAACCAACAACAAATTTCAAGGTATTTAATCGAACTCGAACACGAATTTTCTCAGGAGCATTTTGCACGTAACACGCAAGTGAGAATGCATTGCTAAAAGTGCTAATTCTCTACCCGCCCACATACTTAACTCTTCACCCAGCTGCCTACATGGAAGCACAAAAACTTCTTGAACCAACTGACGCTAAAAATACTTCCACCGACGAATGCGGTGAAGGCACATTAAATTCCCATTTAATCAATGTAAGCACAAAGAGCGATATTGAGGCGATGTTGCAGGTGAACTTACTCGCATACACACAGACCTGTGCACGGTTGACTAGTAGTGATGGCTGAGCAACCACAATACGTGAGCGGGAATTTGTGCGAGCGCAAACAGCCACAGACGAGCAAATTTTATGAGCCATGTAGCATCTTAAAAGTGATTTAAAATGCAGAGTAAAAGCAATTAGTGGTTTTTCTGCGGCTCTCAGCTAAGCGGCATAGTTAAAATACCTTGACCTAATCAAATATATACTAAAGTTATTTGGGTTTAAAGAGTTAGTGTAATAAAGGCGAAGTAAATTAAGTCCCAAAGCTTTGTAAACTTTTTGTAATCCTCATTCATTTATTTGCTTGTTAATTGAAAGAGTTCGCCTACGCGCATAAATCCACATCGCAGCAGTTCGTGACTCGCCGTCGACGGGCTAGACCGTCCGGAAGATGCTCGGTGGCAGACTTCTCACTGTCGAAATGGCCGTGACTCCTTAAAAATAGCTTAAGTGAAAAGCAACCGGATGCGGGCGTGCTCAGCTATTTCGATTTGAGAAAATTCACTGAAAATATACTGCCAAGTCGCTATGTGATCACTTCTATTTTTTATTTTATAACAAATAGAGGAGATTAGAGCTTTTAGAAAATTCGCTCTTTTATGGTATACTCGTATAGGAATTCTTTGAACGGAATTACGTAAGGTAATTCACAGTCACGATTTGGTCACGTGTTCAGTACATTAAACAAAACGCATTTCGCAGCGAAATATAAAGGCAGTAAAAGGCAAATTCAGACACTCATCTATCTACTAATATTAATTGTAGCAGCGTAGCCTTAAATTTGACAACTTGAAATTTGTTTCTTCAAGCCCTATGACTCAAGATATCAAGTAACAGTGAAAGTTGGCGAACAGGCGTCATAAAAGTCAAAAAGACAGCCTCGAAAGGACTTCAAAATTAACTTACTTGAAAAGCGACAAATTGCCATTGGGTTGACATTTATTTCCTTTTTATACATATATGCGCGCGATAAATATTTATGGTGAAAACTGAAATGCATACATATTTATAAATGCAATTAATTTTTGGTGCAATAAATATAAATTTGCACTTATTTCGCCTGTCTCATGAGCGAATATTTCCCACCGCGAAATATATATATTTTTTGCTTTGTCTGCGACCGTTAATTGACCAGCTTATGGCTCGTCTCGGACTTCAGCAGCCAAAGAAGCGCCACACTGTCATATCTGTGACATAATATTTTTGCTTTTTATTTTACATTAAATATTCCCTTTCTTCCGTTCGATGAGTAGTGCGAAAATCATGCGGGCGAACATTATATCATCTGAAGAAATGGCGGGATAATTTCAACCTACTGGCAAAATATTCTCGCACACAGTCTTTTTCCTACGTGCGTGTGTGAATAATTTTAACTTATTAATTTTCCAATCTTTGATGAAAATCATCCTCCTTATTTGCACCTGTCCATAACCGCACACATGTGCACATACACATAAATGTATGTATGTATTTATAATCTCGTATGCATTAAGCCACGCGTAAATTCATTGGAAAAGCGGTAAATTATGGATTGCATGCATAAAAAAGCGAGCAAAAGCGGCTGTGTGACAGCAAGAATAGCGCAGACTTGTCATCAACGCTAAAAAATGGAGTGTCACTCAAAATTATCAACACTCAACATGTCAGCGATGACAGTTCATTTGAAGCTGCGAGAGATAAATTTCGTTTTCGGCAGCAAAATGGTCATCTAGAATGCATAGAGAATCTTTCTATACTAGATGTATATAAACGCACTTGTGTATGAGAAAGCCCACATATCCAGGAGCCAGGGCCAGCCGCGAAAATCCGAATGGAAATATAACTAAATAACTTTGCCGCAATTATTAACATTAACCGAAAAAACACCCTTTATACTTATTTTGCTACAGACAATAAAATAAATTCGTCAACAGTCGTACTATTATTTTTACTTTATTCGATCGATTTTTGACAAGATATCGTAAGGACAGCCATTAATTTTTCTCATTTGACTTGTTAATTATTTACTCCCTTTCCTCCTCCTGGATCTGAACAGAGAATTTACAATTTTCTGTATGAGTGTACATGCTGCTATTTGATATAATATCATTGGCCTCAAAAACAACGGCGTTAGTTCTGCTTTCTCCAGGTTGGACAAAGAAACGAAACAAATGGGTCTGGAGATACATCAAACCAATAGTCGTCGCATTCGCGACTTAGTTGTCACGTCACTGTTGACAGTCATAACTTGAAATTGTCTATCTTGGAACCAGCATTAACACCAAATCGAAATCCAACGCAAAATGAATATTGTCCAACAGGTGCTACTTCGGACTGAGTAAGCAGTTGAGAAGTAAAGTCCTCTCTCGAGGAATCACTCGTCATCCCCGTGCTGCTGTATAGAGCGGAGGCATGGACGATGACAACATCTGATAAGTCGACGTTACGAGTTTTCGAGAAAAAGGTTCTGTGGAAGATTTATGGTTCTTTGCTAAATGGCACGTGCGAATACCGCATTCGATGGAACGTCTGAATGGACGAAAACTCTGAGAGTATTTGACGCAGTATTCGTCGGCGGAAGCACGGACGGAAGCACGGAAAAGACTAGGTGGAGAAGGTTCTGGGTACACTTGGAATTTCTAATTGGCGCCAAACAGGGAAAAGGAAGAATGACTGGTGCGATATTGTAAACTCGACAATTACGGAGTTAGCGATGTCTGCGCCAGGGAAGCAAAAGAAGAAATAGCCATCCATCACCTATGTTTATTCGTGCCAATGACAGATTTTGATCTTTGCTAAATAGTGGATCGATAAATATGAGCGGAGGTTGGTTGTTCTAGATAAAAGATATTAAGTTAGTCTCTATGTGAACACCTATTTATCACAGTCAAACGAGATAATGTATGATTGGCATCAATATTACTCTGTTTATTGGTATCTGACTTCCGGATTACTGCGTTAAGGTCATTATTTGTCGCTGCATAAAACTCTCACTAAATATATTCAAAGCTGTGCTTTTCTTAGTTAAAAAACGACTGCACGACAGCGAATTTTTCTGTCTGCCGTGATATACTTGTATCAGATATCATCTTATCAGAGCTATTTTATGGTTCGGTTGGTAAAATAACGTAAGACTTGTTAGAGCTTTGTATAATTTTACATTCCACATATTAGTGGCAACACTACAGCTGCCCATTGTCGTCGGCAAAATTAGAAATGGATTTCAATTTAGCGACAGCGACAACTGAAAGCCTGCTGTTTACCGTTTGACGTCGGCGATATGTATATTGTATCATTCTTGGAAAACCATACGGGTTTAGTGGTACTGCAGTTCTTGCGTTCACGTCAAATACACTCAATCGAATGGGCAATAACTGAGCAATCCAAGTAAATGCCGGCCCTTCAAAATTACCTGCATGTGCTAGGTCCTGAGTGCGAGTTTAGTAAACGGAGCGTGACACTATGCACATACATACATACATGTACACATATGCTTATGGTTGAACGTATCAGGAGCAGTCCTTCAATAGTTAACGGTAATAAATCAGTGAAGTAATAGTAAATTTTCAAAGAGCTTGGTTAAATAAAATTGAATAGAATTTAGGTAAGCCATCCCGCAATCTCAATTCTTTGGTTTTTTTGACATTGTTCGGTTTTTGTCAAAAAAAAATTCAAAATATATATGGGCATTTTAAATATGAGATAACATTAAATTTGTGACAATAATTTGACATTAAAATGTGCCTTCATTTATAAATACTATATATATTATAATATTTACATGTCATGGACATTTTCAGAAATGTGTGAAACCAGGCTTTCCTAAATAGGTCTGCCTGCACTTAAACAAAACTTAATCTCTGAAGTTTGCTACTTAATTATTCTCGTTGAAATTAATTCCACTTTTACAATTTTGTTTTAAAAATTTTTAAAATCAGAAATATGTAAATCAATAAACATTTTGTATGAAATTATAATTTATTAAAGAAATATAATTGAACAGTTATATGCATTATTTTTAACTAAAAAAATCATTAGTAAAGAAGAGTAGAATATATATTATGTAGTAATAGACAATTTTAGTGTTTGTTTTTAAAATATGTCAAAAACTTTCAAATTTTTATTTTTGAAAAAAAAAATATAAATTGAAAAATAATTCTTAAACTTGATTTTTTGTCAATTTCCCCATAACTCTTGGGGTCATAATTATTCTATAAAAGTTTTTACTAGAATAAGAATCAAGTTACTGAAATTATATTGTAGAATCAAGATATTTTGAATTTTTTAAAACTTTAGTATTACAAAGAGCAAATCGTCACCTAAATGCAAACCAACTTATGATCAAAAAAAGCAAAAAAATCGAAATTTAGTTATTTATTGCTTACGATTCTCTACAACATATTACATATACTAAATGTACGTATGTAGCACAAAACTTTAAGCTTCCGCTGGCAGATATACACAACTAACATACATATAACCATTTCATATCCAAAACTAAATTTTTTTTTATTTTGAAAGGTTTCTATTATATAGTTTTTCTTTCGCCTGTAAACTTATGAAAAGAGGTGTTACGCTATTTTGCATTTTAGGTGACGAAATACTGATTTTACCGATGATGATGACTAAAAGCTCAACGATCTCTTTTACATGGAACTGCACAAGAAATGAGTACCTCACACAAGGGCTCTTAAATTTAATCATTGGCTTTAATATACAGCCACAAAAAATATACTAATTTAATGCATAAAGATAATGATAAATAAAAGTAAATGTAAATAACAGTTGCATAGTACATACAACATATATGTATGTAAATACCCATATATTACAGATGTATATGGCATCCTTAAGGGCCTGTTAACACATTTTAAACGAATTTACATTTGCTTATCTCAAGAGAATTATTTTTAATAACTGAATTTTGAGCAGCCTACCCTCCCAGAGGAATCAAAACATGTAAATGCATTATTATTATTCTCAAAAAAACCGCTTTGTAAAACAGCTTTTTCAAATGTATACACACATAAATATGTGCATACACAGGTATGTATTTACGAGTATATATGCCTTGTTGCATGTGTTATGAAATGTCGGATACATTCGCTCGTATTTGCTTAACATACATACATATATGTATATGTGTGTTTTCACTAATTAATTCGAACCAATGACCCACAGCCATCTTCACATCTGTAGTATGGTAAACCTCTAGTGTGCATACCGCTGTGTGTTTGTGCCGGAAAAAATTATTTTGGATATGCGTGTTTAGAGGTTATCATTTGTATGTGAAAAGGTGCGCACGCTCAGGTACACGAACATTCCCGCAGGCATGCTTATATATTAACATATCCATGCATACACACAAATATGTACATATATATGCAAATAGAATGTATTTTGAATATCTCATGGACGTATATTCCTATTGAGAGCAGCAAAGTACCCGATACCAATACCCAACTATTATTTACAATCCCAAAACAGCTCATATCAGTATGTATATATGCATAATATTCGGCAGAAGCTTTATTTCTGCAAAGCAAAATTCATTTGTTTCACACTCACTCGATTTCGTTGGTTTCTGACGCGGATTGGTACTTATCGTCACGTAAATGGGAATGTATTATCTTTTCAATCTTTTGCACTTCGTTACTTCGCTAAAGTAGTCCTTAGACACTTTTTACGTTTGCGGACGTGTCTCAAATGGGGAATGGAAGTGCATCCTTAATGAATAGTTCTTAATTAAGAGATGGATTACACGCAGATCTGACGTTTATTCTAAAAAAGCGTAAAAACGCAGTGACAGAGTTTGATTTGAAAACGCAATTAGAGCATTGATCGGATCTAAAAATATATATAGAATTCGATCGATAATCTGCAAGCATTCAAAGAAATACGTAGTCACCTTACTACACCAGTACTGAAGCTAAACAATTACCACCAGAATATCCAACTACTAACACACACATTTCTGACAATCGATGGCTACGGGTCTAGGAGACTCGCACTAAGCGCTCAGCAGAATAATGCCATTATTTAATACTTATCGCCACTAAAATCATCTGTTGCTGCCACATTTCAAGGCTCACGCCGTTGAGTGGAAACGACTTCAGCAAAAACACTATAACCATATTCATGCATATTCGCAATTATATTGGATAATACCGTATTTTTATACTTTTGCCCACCCACATAAAGCCATACACACAAGCAAAGTGCCACCCATCGAACAAGTCCTCAGGATAGATATAAGTACATGCCATAATATGCGGCGGAAGACCCACTTGAAAACAATGAAATCGATTAGTGTACAAAATGAACATCAACAAGTTACAATAACCCCGACCTCTCGTAAAAGTTGTGGGAGCAATACGTTTATTGTGGTCGCAACTGTTGGCTACGGGCTTGCTCACTTAACACATCCTTTGTTTGTTTATACGCTCGATTTATGGCGCTTTTCATACCTTGTGGAGTGATTTTATGGCCCTTCATAGCATCTGCATTTACAGAATACGTGGAACTTGAACAAATAACCGCATGTTATGCCGTGGACACAAATGACAAGCACCCAAGTCGACTCACGCAAGATTCGGTCTACTAAGATGAGCGCCTTTCGAAAGCAAATCAATACATTTGCTTAGAGGGTTTGCTTCTCTAATTTTATAATACAAATATGTGGGGAATTTCACGTCATATTCGCGATGACCGTGGTTTTGTTCATAATTTTGGATGAAGCGGCTGCGATTTTTATTCTTGAGCAACCAGTCTGGTTGCCCTCATAATTCTTAATTTACTGATGTGGGCTAGCATTCAGTAAATACATTTATTGACTTATGAGTTTCCTGCTTGCAACCAAGGCATTCATACTTGTGCAGGTGGAGCTGTTGGTTTGAAATTGTCCATATTTTTATGGCTATAACATGTCCATAAGTATAAGAAGTAGAGCCTATATGGGAATATGGATTGCCACAATAATGAGAATATATTTGAACTTTATATGAAAAGTACTCAAGGTTTTCATTCCAAGAAATACTACAAATGAGATATTCATCACTAATTATTTCATCAAAACAACGATGCCAAGAATGCTACTGCTCAGATTCAGGTTAAAAATGTAAGCTTTCCTTATAAGCCAGTTCCACAGTTGTTGATTCATTTTAATTGCATTTAAGACAATTTCAAGCGCACGGGAAAGTAAATACAATATGAATTAAGATTTAATCACAATTTCGAAAATTCCGAGACTAAAGAAAAGATTTGCAAAATATATTAGCTTTCTCTTTGTCCTACCTTTATCTAAATCTCTGCTAGACACTTTACCAAGAAATAGTTTTTTATAGCGTACTTAGTTAGAATCAAATCAAAATTGAAGAATATCCCCAAAAACAAGTAAGCTGTCTTGCTTTTATGTCATGTATGTACGATTTATCATGAGAGGTTTAAATTCCATTGCCACTTTGCTATTCCATTTGTAAATTCCTTTGCGATAATGTCACTTTTGATACAATATTATTAATTACCGTGTTCATTTCATTAAGTCCGTGGAGCGTTGAGATTGGAGGGCATAGGTTTGGGTTTCTCTCACACACAACGTTACATAGTTAGAAAGCATATTTTTTAGAGACGCCACCAACTGGAATGCGTTAAATGAGCAATTAAAAGAGAATTTATATTATTCTTTCTGGGGGAAAACTCATTCTCGTTCCATTGCAAGGCTTATGCAAAGTGAATGTCGAAATTAAATGAATCACTGAATTTGCATTAGCTCAGTTTTTTTCAGCAGATGACTGCACTATTATTGCTGATTGGAGATGAATAATTTATTTTAATTTAGTGCATCTTCAACATTTTCACACACTTAAGATAAATGGAACTGCAGGAATAATATATGTAAAATTCTGTGGCACAAAATATCGCTTGAAAACAACATTTAGCTTATAACGGTTGCTCTGTCAATTCCGTTCTCATCTCTCTCGTCTACATGTATTATACAAGGTCTTAAACCGTCAGTAGACAAACAGGAAGCAATAGATAAGAAGGAGGAGCTAAGTTCGGGTATAACGGAACATGAAAGTAACTTCAGGTACGAAAAGCTTTTTAGTTATATGGCGTCTAAGGTAAGTTTTCACCCGATTTTATTCATTCTAAGCTCAAATATGTTCCATTATAAGAAAAACACATTCTCTCAATTTTATAAAGGCAACTCAAATATTGACCGATATGTGCGGTATAAAGTCAAGTTCGAAAACCTTTATATTAGGTATATAGGATGGCCAAGGGAAGTATTGAACCGATATAACCCATTTGTAGTACACAGACATACCACTATCATGAAAGGATTCTCTTCGAATTTCAATTATAATATCTCACACATTGACCGATATTTTCGGTAAAAAGTCTACTATAATCACTGGGTCTACTATTCAGTGTCTAGGGACTTGAGCAGTTTTGGTTCAATTCAGGTAATTTATTATCCAAATATATTTATATTTATTTATTCTTCATTTATATACAAGAAAATTAAGGAGATCAAATGGAATTTAAAATTGTGTTATATGGGCTGTAGTCCGATTACGTCCATTTTCATACTGTAATATTAGAATGCCAGAGGAATGAAGGCTATGTGATTTCAACTAAAAGTGGTGGGTCCATAACCCTATATATCTCGCTTAGTTTTAGGTGATATATAGAACCGTTAGGTGAACAAAACTATGATACTCTGTAGCAACATATTGCAAGAGAATAAAAACTCCTCACCAAGAAAGCAGTCGATAAGTAAATATATATGACATAAGACCAAAATTAGACCATAAATAGTAAAGTGTCGAACAAATTTTTAATAAATCAAAATATCGGCCAAATTTCAAATCAATAAAGAATAAATAAAGGTTAGGAGCATCATAGCGACGTTATTTTTGGTTACACTCTTATTGGTTATATCAAAAAGTTCAGACACACAATGCTTTCCCTAAACGAACTGATATTTAAAATGTAAGCATTGCTCAGGATATTTCTCACTTTACAGTTTTAATATATACATACATACATACACGTTTTTTAGTCGTCATGATTTCGAAGAAGTAAAATTCGGAAAATGTGTGCTTCTCGTGAAAAATTCCAGGAATAAAGCAATAAACAAGTTATGTTGTTTGTAGAAAGAATAACATTTTCCTTCAAAACAGTGGTATTGGGGGGTATAAGAGTGTCAGCCCTAATACTGTAGGACCGTTATTTAATATGTATGAATTGCTAATGATGTTGACTTTGGGCCTTACCAAAAATATCTGCCAAATTATTAATTATATATTTATGAAAGCATTAGGGATTCGCTGTACATATGTATGTATGTATATTAACAGCACACTTTACAGACTTTTTATTTTATACTTTTCACCTTCAAATATATACGTAGGTATGTTAATCCCACCAATTTAACTTTTTTCGCTTCTTGTCCTTTCAGGTTTCACGAAGCAAACTGAGACAAATAATGAATGTGTTCAGACAAAAGTAACAAGAACAACAAAAGAGTAAAACAAAAATAAACAACCCAACTTTATGCACAAAAGTTTTCCATTTTTTATTAAACAACCTGTTAAGCAGGCAGCACCAAAGTCATTCCCAACTTTCGTCAGCCGCCAAAAAGCGTGCAAATATGAATGGTCTTATGAGTCGAAATTTATGTCTGCTTCATATATTAACGAAAAGTATTATTGTACGTAAACATGTATGCATTTATATACAGATATTTTACTGGCGACAAAAGCCAGCAATTTATTGGTCCTGTGAAATATTGATTTGCGTTCAGAATTATATTTGCAAGTGCAAATAGAAAGACTGCGCTACTGACGTGTATGTATGTATCCCTGAGGTGAGGCACTCAAAAAAATAATGCTTTCAATGCATTTAAGAATCATTAGCATACAAACACCGCTCGATTTTGTTCTGGCTAATGTTGTTTCGGGAGGCGGTTGTGGCTCGGTAGGCAAATTGAAACCAACGAGTTTATTTCCGATATGAAAAAAGCTTCTTGGAATGGAATTCTTTCAAGTGTTTTTATGAAAACTCAAAATTCCACAAAAAAGTTTATGAAACACCCTTTATTTGATTTTTGGCTGAAAAGACTGATTTGAACGTCTTTATTTCATTTTTTTTTATCAATTTTGTGCCTGCGGTTCAGGCAATAAATATTACTGAAATAAGAAAATTATAAAGCAATTTTTCGGCTGGTTTTTCGATTTTTCGGAAATCACTAATTACGCTGATTGCTATGTGAAGACAACAGTAAACTTGGTTATAGGCTTAGCTGTTATTTTTAGAAAGATTGTATTATTTTTTCAATGCTTTAGATGAGCTATTTTAGTTAATGAAGAAATTCCAATTCTTCATGACATGAAAGCAAAAAATTTCCAAAATTTCTTAAAATTTACAAGGCAAATTTATTCAGGCAGTCGAACCAATCTGTAGGTTCAACGTATACGGGCAAAAGGAAATGTGTCTATAGTTGAAAATAGACATACAAGCATATGTAAGGTAGGCGCTGTACCAAGTCCGGAAGTTGTTCTATATTTAGAAATTAGTGAAAAAAAGCCAAGATAATTTTTCTTATGATCAAATTCCAATGTAATTTCAATTGGCTATCGTTAACAAATAAATAAAACGACATTTACCGTGGATTTTATTAAACTAAAAGTTGGTCGATTTATAAGCTGGAGTCAGCCGTTCATCAAGAATCGCATGAATAGTGGGAAAGTTTAACAAAGTTAGGCTGAGATGGATTGAGAAATTAATATTTTATACTGATATAAAATATTAAAATTTTATTTATTTTGAAGTTTTGATCTTTTTCTATTGTTTTTTATATTTTATTTTTTTTTAATTTTTTTTTCTTTAATTAATTATAAAACTATCTAATAAATTCGAAATGAAGACTCAATTTTGAAATCACAATTCTTAGATATACAACTCAGAAACTCACCACTCAAAATTACTTTTGAAAAGAAAATTTCCATAAAATCACTTAGACTTTTAGAGCTGATTCAATATATTTTATTAAAAATTCACCAAATTGTATTTTTATAATTTTTGATGCTAGATTCTTTCGTCTGCTACAGAATTTTCGAAGTTGTCAAGCGCTGCTTATTGCATGTCCAAAACAAATTTAACGAAATTCAAATCTTTACCGAAAACCATTTATTTTTAATTGAAGTGAATTAAACGTTGCACATCCGAGAGTTTGAGTTTGATTTTTCCTGCTTACAGTTCACACAGACTAAACCGCAATTTTTCATACACGCTAATATACTACGCATAGGTACACAAATATCGAGCGATTCACTTTCATAATTTTGATTTGAATTTGCAGCCCGTGCTAAGATTTTCGCTGGCCTTTTGTATTCGAAGTAAAAATTTCACACTTTCAAAACTTTGAAGATTTTCCGTTTACAACGTGATTTTAATAATTCACCTACAATTTGATATGTCAGTTAAAATGTATTGCATTTAAAATGAATGTCCGTGTGTTTTTGGATATGTTATTTGTACTGTTATTTGTTTGCGAGCCTTTGATTGTGTGTGTGTTTGTGCGAATTATACTGTTGTATTCGGTTTAGTTCAAGGTGTAGTTTTTCCTTTATTTTATATATATACATACATCTATATGTGTCTGTGTATATGCAGTGGAGATATGTAGTATGTCTATGTACTGAATCAATTTGAACTAGAAAATTAACTTCAGCTCGAAGACCGGAAACGTTCGTTCACAATGAAGCCCCTTATCAGACTAACGCTGAAGCAACAGTGTCTTTGGCTGAAACACCTTTTCGGCCGACGATTGTTGGCCACTACACGTCGCAACAGCCCCTCGGCCAACACATGGAGCAGCTTCTGCAAAACAAAGACAAAAACTCAGCCGACGAGACGGTCGTGCAACAGTCGGTTTTTACGCACACAAGCGCAAGTGCAGGGGAAATATTCCCTCAGCCAACATACACCCCTACCAAACAAGCTTACATGTCTACACACATATAAATGTACGTAAGTATGCGTATCGCTCGAGGTTTTGTACTAAAATGCCTGCCTTCGCTGCCAGTGAATTGGGGTTGAAAGCGTTTTTTGGCATTTTGGCGTCGCTGACTTTTAGTACAGAAATCAGCTGAGAAGCAACAAGTTTGTTGATGGCCTGTACATTGACACAGTTACGTACGCCCTATATACATATATAACGAAATATATAAGTACGTGAGCATGTAGGTACTCTGAACACACAGTTTGTCTGCGTACAAGTACATGCAGGAACTTGGCCAAAAATAAGGTATACCTGTTTACATACATATATCTTATTGATTTAGGTTTTTTGATATTATTTTAATTTCATCAGATACTTGTAAGAAAGAAGTAGACAAAGCAACTTTGCAGCAGGCAAATTGTAGGCGTGTATGTACACACCTGTCTGCAAATCTCGTACGTCTTTAGAAAAAAAAATTCCATTCCTTAAGGGTTTTTCTTCAAAAGGAGAGGGAAGCTTTAAAAAACATGCCAAATAATTATTTTGTTTACCAAAAAATTTACGGCTTCGTTTCTGAAAATATTGCACAGCAAATAGTATGGGTTTGAACATAGGCAGCTACCAAAGAGCTGGGCGAGCGATGGAAAGCTTGAGAACCTCGAGTCTTTTATTTGCAGTCTATATTTTAAGAGAGATACGACAGGTTTTCATGATTGTAGCTGGGAAAAATGAAATATTAATGCTCTCGTTCAGTAAAAGAAAAAAATGCTTTCGCTAAACGAGTTTTTTTTGCTTTAAAATATTATAAAATTTCACTCAACACTCAATTATCACTTTACTCATTATTTGATTTGCATTTCAACTTTCAACTGTTCGGAAATAATGCGAAATTTTCCTTAGTTTTCAATCCATTTCAGCGCTGTAAGCCGATTCAATTAAAAACTTTGGTGAAAGACACTCACAAAGCGAAGCGGTTAACAAAGCAATCAAAGGCGAACACTATTAAAACTTATTTGCTGCTTAAATCAAAAGGACGCTAATTTCATGTGCTAATTAGCATTCAGATTGATTGTTGGTTGCAAGGTGTTGACAACGGCAACAATCAACACCAACACTCGAAAGAAAAATAAAATTACAAGAGAAATTAACAAGGCTAACGTCAATGCCATAGACAACGTAGACAGCACACACCCACACACACATACACTTTGCTAATTATGCGTGCTATATGTGTATACATACATATGTATGTCTACAAATCTCGCCAAGTTGTTGGGTGCTTCAAAGTTTCAGCCATTTCTTCCAACAAGTTGATTGCAACAACCGTCACGCTCGTTGCCATCGTTATGGTCGTCATCATCTTTGGTCAATAAATTACAATCGTATTTTCAATGTTAACAAGCTTCAAATGCCGAAACATCCAATCACACCATCAGCCAGCTCAAGTGCGGGACAACCAACTGCGCAAACATCCGGTCTGGCCGCACGCCGCACCCCGCTTCCCGCTTGCAACACACCCAACGTACACCTGGACGGCTCGCAACGGCGATCCAAGCGACATGCTTGGCTGAACTTGGCTTGTAGCACAAAAGCGAGAGCGCAAAGGAAGGAAGATGAAAAGCGAGCGGCCAGCAACTTATGTACTTACTCACTTGCGCATTCGTGGGAGCAAACATTAAGTTAGCGCCAGACTCCGTGACACATTGAGCACTAAATTCCACGCTAGTCTTACTAATTTACAGTTTGGCGAAGTGCTGTCGATTGTGCATACATACAAATATGGATGCGGTGGTGTGCGAGTGCTCGTCTGTGGTCTGGCATAGTGCAATTTGTAGGCTTTTAGTAACTAATGAGTGCACCCTGTTGCGCATCTCCAGCACACACGCACACACACATATTAAAGATATTAAGGGTTGTGTTGTTGTGTGCGCGTATTTGTATGTATGTGTGAAGATGTAAATAAACTTTGTACACTTGGCTGAAAGCAAATGTCTGCAACTGGTGGCCGCGACGCCGCACGCTCTGCCGAAAATGCCCCTCAGTACGCACAGCCAAGGAAAGTGGGACCTCTCTAAATATGCATCGGTGCTTGAGAAGGTCAGACCACTTTTCAAGGCGACATCTATTGGAGTGCGAAGTACTTTTTAATGAAGCTCGTATAATCCAAAGTCGCATAAAAGAAAGCGTCATATTCAACCCTGTTCCGAACTAATTTAAGCGTTACACAAAAATCATACATTTATTTGTGTTCCTTTAAGCGAGGCTTATCTGTATAACTGTATACATATATACGAGCCAGGCTACTTATAGCAAAAGCCAGCAACGTGACACTCATTCATTAAAGCATCACGACCCGAGCTCGTTGTAAGGGCTATTTTTCATTTGGCCCACACGGCGTATACGTGCTCTCTCGCGCCAGCTGCTGCTGCTCTCCGGGGGTTATCTCTCATTTAGTACACAACCTTCCCACTGGCCTCTGTGTATATATACACGGCCATTTGCATTTGTATTTAAGCTGTGCGTAATTTTGAACTTGATTATTGTGTGCTTTATTTTGCTGATTGTTGTTTTTATTTTGTGTATTTGTTTTTTTATTGTTGTTTATGTTCTTTATCATAGTT
Organism: Bactrocera zonata; assembly: GCA_037783105.1. Taxonomy (NCBI): domain Eukaryota; kingdom Metazoa; phylum Arthropoda; class Insecta; order Diptera; family Tephritidae; genus Bactrocera; species Bactrocera zonata. Next base: position 199,603 of record JBAWJQ010002875.1, read on the forward strand.
TGTTACACAAAAAGCTCTAGCATGCAGCTTCACAAGGCTATGCAGCCGTGCTTATACCGTTATATTCATTCGTTCGTTCGTCTCCCCTTGAGCTTTACACCTTACACCTTACTGGACGAACGCTCCGCCGGAATGATGTGTAAGTACTTCCTAGGAATTATCACTCAGACGCGTTGCAGGATTATCAGGTGTTGTTCTATCGTTACAATAGTTATAATGCCATTTTAGTTGATTAAGCCAAACAAAGCCAAACGCTAACAACCGCCTTGTGCAACTCTCCTCTCCCCCATCCTCTAGTAAGGGTGCGGCCGGTCAGCTTCCCTCGTTACATCTGCAGTACATATGCATGCGCGTACATACAGCTTTCAAGGGTATAAATCACAGTTGTGCCTATTGGCATTTGTCACACACACACTCACTCGCCTTTATACACTATGAAGGCACGCACACATGGACAGCTCAGTGCCGTAGCACTTTCCGGCGTTCCAATTTCAGCTGCCACTCTCCCAATTATTATGGCCAAATTAATAAGCCGATATAAGAGTACTTTGCAGTTTTCATTGTCGTCCATACGAACACGTGGACATCCGTGTATGAATGCCTGTGTGTGCAAGTGTATGTGACATTGACAATGCACATACATCAACAAATACGTTTAATTTTAGGTGGAAAAGAGCTTTTTTGAAAAGCTGGAACGCATGCAGCAAAATAATACTGAAAGTTGAAATGCACACCTCGAGGGCATGTGAAATGAAAGGTAAATATTTTCGCAAAGAATTTAATAATAGTCAGACCTGTGACCTTCAGAAACCTGCTTTCTGGCTGTGAATAATACCGCTAAGCTTTTTAAGTTGAACTTTCCATCATAAGTCGCCTATAATTCGAGAATTTACCAGAAAACTTCTATGGACAGCATTGGTAGTGACGGAAATGTTTTAATTATGATCATTCCTTATTGAAGCCAAAAAAGGTAAGTAAGTGAAGTAATAAAAAAAATTATAAATTGTAGATTAACTACGAAAAGTCAGCAAGAGGGGTATGAAATAGGCTTTAATGTATTTCTCACATCACATTTCAATGAATATAAACACAGAATTCTGAAAATGGAGCGGTGTTCTAAGGCAAACATGCCAAAAAATTTCATATAGCCAATTTGACTCCTTAAAAAGAGGAATTGATGTCTATCAACAGTAGAACATTTAATAAAAATTAAAAATATTTAACTATTCATCGATATTTACTTTGTCGCCTTCAAAGTAATCCCCACCAGATGTAAAATACTTATGCCAATGATTTTTTCAGTCTTAAAATCATTTTTCAGCCTTCAGCTTCATCAGCGCATTTTGTTGTATCTCTTCGATCAACAGAAAACGGGTTCCACAGAGCTGCAAAATCAGTTTTGAGGCAAGAAAAAATCACACGTAGTCAAATCTGGTGAATACGGTGGTTGATCGATGGTATTCGTTGCGTTTTTGGCTTTAAATTCCGACCGTTTTCGACGGATGTTCTCATGCAGACGCCTCAATACCTCCAAATATTACCCCTTATTGACCGACTGTCCCTCCGGAACAAGTTCATAAAGCTCCATCCACGAATATCGGAAAAAATCATCATTAGCATCACTTTGATTTTTGAGCTTCTATAGCGTGGTGCTTTTGGCTCGGCTCGATTTTTTACTTCCATTCCCATGATTGTTGACTTGTTTGCTTGTCAAACTCATAAATCCATGTCTCATCGGCAGTTATAATACTCTCCATGTATGTGGGATCGAAATTCGCGCGATCAAGCATGTCCAAAGAAACTTGTTTACCGTACTCTTTTCGAAAAAAATTCAGCTTTATCGAGACGTGTCGAGCAAGAATGCGTTTCATGCCCAAAATCTCCACCAAAATTATTCAAACGTACTGGCGAGAGTTTTCGAGCTCTCTTGCCATCTCTGTAACTCTTGCCTGACGATTTTCAAGCAGCACCATCCTTCACTTTTTTAAATTGTCATCAATAGAACAGGTCGAAGGTCGTCCAGAACGAGGCATATCTTCAACGATCTCTCGGACCATCTTTGAAGGCTTTACACCACACGAAGGTTTGTACAAGGTGCGTTCATCTAGCGCCCCCTGGTGGCGCCATCTATATGTCGACTGGTGCGTCTGCTATCTTCATCGATTGTCATGACATTTCATCAATTGGAAGTGAAGTTATTGCGTTTTAAGTGTCAGTATGTTTGTGTTATCGGTGGGGAAAATGAGCTTCGAACAAAGAGCCAACATTCAATTTTGTTTTAAAATTGGTAAAACTTTTGCCGAAACGTTTCAATTGATGAAATAAATTTATGGCAATGATTGCCTATCCCGTAGCAGAGTGCACGAGTGGTTTCAACGGTTTCAAAGTGGTCGTGAGAGCATAAATAATGATTAACATGTGGGCCAATCAAAATCCGCGATCACCGGAAATTCCATCGAAACTATGCGTGAATTCATCAAAAATCAGCCGAAATCATCATTGAAATTCATGCAAATGGAATTGAACATCTCCAAAACATTGATTTATCGCATTTTGACCGAATATTTGAGCTTACGAAAGGTGTGCGCACGGTTTGTTTCGCACAAATTGACTGACGACCAAAAATTGCCCAGAATCCCACATTCTAAGGACGCTTGTGACCGATTATTTGACCAGAAATCATATTTTAACCACTAACCAATCACCGTATTCACCTGATATGGCAACGTGCAACTTCTTTCTTTTCAAAAAAATGCATTTGCCCATGAAAGGAAAGAGTTATGCAGACGTAGAAGCTATTCAAAAGGCTTGCACGGACAAACTGACGGCCATACCGGCCAACGAGCTAAAACACTCGTTCGACATGCTTTTGGACCGTGAAAAAAGCTATATTGAGCAGAAAGAGCCTATTATGAATAAAAAAACAGATTTTGTCGAAAAAACATTTGTTCTGTTTTTTTTTTAAGTCCTGTTTACTTTGGAATTTATTTTATTTATGAATATTTATGAAATATCATTTTACCTGGGAATTTCAACTATATGTCATAATGTACATTCGTTGCTGGATGGAAAAGAAGAATGTATATTCGTTCCATCACCTATACACGCGATCTTTTCAACTTTCACAATGGCATGAGTGTGTTTGTGGTGGCACTAACCATAATGAGCGACACTAAAAAAATAAAAGTAAATGCCATTGTCAAACGCATATCGGATTATAGTGAACATGCCTGAGTAGGTGAAATGCATTCTTTGCTTGTTTCTTGGAAAACCGAATGTGCCAAAGCAGTAAAGGACTGTCATACACATTTCGTTATGGCAACAGCACGAGGTATTCGCTTTGAAAAATCACTTCATTTAATGCTAATTATGCTTACAATGCGCACTAATTAGTTGGGATGGATTTTGATGCTATACATAATTAGTTTAAAACCGCTAATTATGCAGGCATTTGTTTTTAATTCAAAAATATGGAAAATACAAAAAAAACATACAAGTTATTTTTTATAATTTTTGGAACTCTTTATACTCTTTCGCACCTTCTCAAAGGATTGATTATAATCAGTGTGATCCTCTCTTCGGATTAAATGGTGTATAAATTTGAGAAATTTTGTAGTTAAAAGCAAGAGTCGGCTATTGGTACCGTTATGCAGCCATAGCTTTGTATGAACCAGCCTTCAAGTAAACAAATATGATGTGAAAGTGAAATAAAGTGGAAACAAAATATGAAATTTTCCAAATTTTTTTCTTTTGGTCAAGTTTTTTTCTGTTGCACGAAGCGGCGTAAGCGAGAGGCAGCTAATAAGTGCACCGGTCTGCAAAGTTTACACAGAAATTGCAAAGTGATTTTGCTTTCCAAACAATCGCCTTGAAGTTATGCGAGTGATTTTATGCAAAATGGCTGAACGGTGAATTTCAAAAATTTTACTCCCACCAAATAAATGCATTCGGGAAAGTTTTCGGTTGTTATGAAATTTGCCAGATAGTTCAGGCGCAGCTGACCGCTGCAAATGCGCCTTCGATAGCAACAACATTGTAGCACAAAAGTGGGGTGCCGTGGCGTATGAGTAACATTTGAATGTTGAATGAGTAAAACGCAAAAATAGGAAATGAATGTGAAATGTGAAAAAATAGAAACAAAATGAAACTAGTTTGCATATTTGTTATATAACTGTATTAAACCGACTCTCAGGCTTGTGTTTTTTTTTTGTCAAATTTCTTGAAGTCTAACCTCATCTCCCCACAAGCAACATTCACTCCCTCACTTAAGAAACTTCTGCAAGCGCACTCAGAAAGTTTTGAACAAGCGCAGCTGAAATGGCAAGAGTTGCGGCGATGCGTGTGGCGCATGGAACTAGCTCACAACTAAAATAATTCACCGAGATGTCACAGCGTCTTGTACGCTTCACGCAAACCGAAAATAATCACCGTTGTATTAGAAGATACATTTGGTGCTCCTGTTGGAGTTCACTTAATTACTTTTGTAGCAACTAAGTTTACGTGAAATTTATATTGTGAGCGAACTGCATAAATATTCTAGAAATGCGAAGTTAATTGCCCCGCACAGCGAGTGAAGATAGAAATGGATTAAAATTAAAATAAAGGACAAGTGAAAATGTCTACAGTGCTTGAGTAATAAAATACGCAGCGCTTACTACTGACCCATTATTCGTACGTGTTCCCGATTAATAATTTCACCTACATTGTGTGCCAAATAATTAAAAGGAATTAAATTTTATGCAAAATATTGTCTTATAATCTGAGTAAGTCTTTAAGTACACTTTGCTTAAGGAGTTACATGAGTGTAGGTGTGTCAAAAAATTTAATTTTTTTATTGTCTTATTAAATTCTACAACACCTCTAGAATATTTTCCTAAATTTTCAAGTTCATCCGAGTAATAGTTTCGGAGATACAGCTAAGCAAAGTGCACCGTCTTTAAACGCGTTTTTCACGAACTTTGTTTTGAAGTCGGTTGGCAAGATTTCTTCAGAACTACTCAACCGATTTGCATGAAATTTTACAAGGTCTTTGAGATACAATTCTTAAAGACTTGGACGAAGAATTTTTTTTCGATGAAATTTTCATTTTTTAATAATTTTTTTTTTTTTGCCAAAAATTCAATTTTCAGTTTTTTCCTTTGTTCAAGTTTTTAACTAAAACACGTATTTTTTCACTTTAGATGATTTTGTAAGGAGTTATCCTGCTAGCACGGACGCATCTTTTTTCCGAGGGCTCACCAGAAATGACGCCGCAATGGTCGGGTGTAAAACAATTTTTTCCAAAAATTTCAGAAATTCTTTGTCAATAGTGTATGTTTATAACAAAAGAAAATCTAATAAAATATTTCGTTTTCTATATGAGAAAAAAATTGTTGAAAAAAATTGTTTTTACCCAAGGCAACCCATATAACACCTTAACTTGGAAAAAGGCTTCAGTCGCCTGTATTCAAATCCATGCGCCATGGCAATCTTAGGTTCATCGCTGGTTCTAAGCTCGATTTAACTGCAGAAAATAACACGAAAACTTCTTTTGCTGGCTTCAGAAATACCCCAAGGAAGTATAACAGAAGTGAAATACATGCATTAAAATGTTGGCAGAAGTGAGCACGACGAAAAACATGTAATTATATCTATATATATCAACACCCATACCAACAAGGCAATATAGTAAATTCTGAAGCAGCAATTCGAATATCCACCTTTGCACACAATACAACAATGCGAAAGTGAAAATCCATCAGCCACATTTTAAATTTCCTAAACCAAATGTAAACTAAGAACCGAGTGCCTCACATTTTCCCTTGTCTCTCTGCCCTGCGTTTCACGCAAAAATTATGACAGATAAGCAAATTTTATAATGGCTCAACACCTGCTCGGAAATTTACCGCGTTGTTAAACTCGCTCGTGAACTGCTGCCAAGGTATGAATGCAGACATTACCAGGTGCTTATGGAATTTACATGCGACATTTTTAGGTGATATTATGCTTGCAGTACGAGTATGCGCACACACAGCAAAGTTTACTCCACAAATATGATGCGACAATAAACCAAACATTATAAACGGTATTTATAATTGAGAGTGGGGTAGGAAGCTAGGTGAGTAGGTTACTGGGGATACGCGTAACTTATTTTTACCACTCATTGGAGACGCAAACATTTATTTAAGCCATGAGAAGAAGAAAAGTAGCTGAGTAACCAGTACCAATTGCCACACATTCAAACTTTAGTGCAATGACAAAAATTTTGCAAGTGAGAACTGATAAATCAAGTGGTTTCGAGGTTAGGTTTAATTGTGGCGGAATTTAATATAATATTTATGGCTTATATCAGATGAAAGTGCTATTTAAAGAATGATATGAAATGTGGCCTTGTCCAAATAAAGAATATCGATCAACAGTTTCATGCCGTCGTCTCTTTGATTCCACACTCATTTCTCTCTTAGCCCCATTGTGTCTCACATTCATTCCTTTTCCAATAGGACTTTAGGTTAAGCGCTTTTTGCACACCTGGTTCGTTATAACGATATTACAGACTCGGCTTGTCCGATATTATACAATATGAAATAGCGAGTAACCCCTTTCATAATTTTGACCTTCCTTTTTGCGAAAATGTGAGGATATTTTGAGCGACCAGTAATAAAAGATTTTCATATTAGGCAGATATGTAAATGCTTTATTTCAACAGTAAACTCAATATTGACAGCATATTTCATTGAATGACTCATTTTGTTTTGAAAAGAGAAGCGGGTACGATTTTTATAAACATGTCTTCACACTGTACACATTCCTCATTTAAGTATTCGTTGGCTCACATATTTGCTCAGGCTTGACTCACCCTTGCTCATCGGCACAAAGTTCTTCGCTGAATGCCCGAAATGAAGATGCTTCAAATATAGGTTAGAGTTCATTTCTTGTGTTATTTTTTGATCTTATGAAGCCTATGCCAATACAGGCACATGCGTACATATCGCCGTGCACATATGTGGAGTGGAGCTCACATTTCGATTTTATTTTATTCTCTTCTCTCATGCCCTTCTTGGCAGATATAATGTAGATGTAAAAATATAAATAAATAATATGTACAATATGCAAAGCTGAAGTACACACATAATACGAAAACGCTTAGCATCAGCCTGCTTCTGTTATTTTTAGTTGTTATTTCAGTTTATAAAAAGCAAACAATCATCGACAAACACAACAACGCAACGAAAGCATAAGAAACGATTATTAAAATTTCTTTAAAAAAGTATATGAAAATCAAACTCAATACTACTTTTTACTGTGTATTGATGAAATATTACCTTTTTTTACCAAGTCCAACAGTGACTAGGCGATTTCGACCCAACGAGTCACATAAGTGGCACAAATAATTCAAAATGCCCATTAATTTCCCTTTAAACCAATTAAATTACTCAATTACGTGTCAACGGTAGCTACCGTTACTTATTATGGCCTGGACCTTGTTAATCAATACTCCGTTTTAACTGATTTGTTAACTGCTTCGTTGTCTTTGGGCAAAAGCATGTCTCTGAATCAAATTGTTTCTCGGCTCATTACACTTCCTCAGGACAACTGCATTGAATGTTACTCATACGCCACGCCGTACGCAAGTTCGCGGCATTCTGGCCGGCGCTATTAAGTGTGTGTCCTCATAAATGATTATTGATCATTTTTGTTTACGAGCGCACATGCATGTAGCTATGAAAACCGAGGCAAGACCTGCTTCTACATAACCTATTTGCAGAGTTAAATCCATTCCAGGTTTCAGTAAAATTACTATACCAAATGACTTTAATGTTACGTTGCCAATATTATTTGAAAAAATTCTTTCACGCTGGGAGTCTATGAGAATGAAACTTTACAAAGGCGCATGATGCAAAGTGAAGCGTTTATTACATTTATGCGAATCAATAAATTTTTAGGATATCTTCATTTCACTTTAAATGTATCAACTCGGCCTTCTTCCACTTTTTCGAGACTCATCACAAAAATGTTAGTCACTGTGCAAGGCGGCGAAGAGAGGAAGGTTTGCATAAGTCAACAAGCCGCATTAACATTACGGCACATATATGGGCTTTTGGCTATGACTGTGCACGGCTTCAAACAAAGCCCGGCTGACCAGATATTACCTGAAAGTCATGCTGACTTCCGACCTTGTATAAACTCGTGTGTAAGTATGAGTATGTACCTATGCCTTCTCCATATGTAGTACGTATAATAAAAATATCGCAGCAAATAAATACTTTACTTTTGCCAAATATGATTTTGAGCCGTTTGTTGGTGGGCGCGAGTGTGTTCAATGCCCATTTTATTTGACAAATAGAAATAAATATATATGTACACATATAAGTGGTATATATGTATAAGGATTTTCGTTGAGAACACAGGAGCTTTCAATGTGACTTCTTGTGAAACTTGCGCAGAATATCAATTTGCAGTGTCGGATTTTGTAGTGTGTTTATTGAAGGGCGGCCGACGCTAACAGCACGACTATTTTTAGCCTGTACAAATATACGGACAAACATGGAAACAGTGACAGCGGTCACATAAACAAATATTTGATATATGTATGTACTTATACATCCGCGCACATTGCCATAGTGGATGTAATGGTTGTATTTGATTCATCTTGGCATTGCTCATCGCACTTTACCAAAAACGCTTGAAATAATACATAAGGCGCACATACCTTACGTAGGCAAGTGAATGTTTTAGTTGTAACGGTGTGTGTTAAATAGAATTCAATACGGATTTCTAACAAACGCTCGCATAAAGGTGGTTAGGAGGACTACTTTTGTCATCTTAAGTGTTCTTTAAGAGCCTCACCAACGCCAGACGTCCATCGTCCTTCGCTCTTTCTTCTAAATGTTATTTCCAGCAACCACATTACCATGGCAAATCCATGAAGTATTCTGCACTTGAGGAGATAATTAGTACACTTTGAAAGTTTCCAGACATTTATGCATTTGAGTTTGGTGTAGTGTGGTGGCTGCTACTAACTAATTTTTACTATTATAATCAGCAGATTTCATACATTCGGACGACATGACCTAGCCAGCGGAGACGCTGTCACTTAATTCGCTAAACTATGTCAATGTCGTCGTATATTTCGTTCATCGTTCCATCCAAATCATCAGCTGTTGTCATTGTCCATGCCTTCTGCACCATATAGAAATAAAAGGGTGACTTATAGAATTTGGTCTTTGTTAGTTGACAGAGGATTTTACTGCCTTCTCAGTCCAAAGTTGCACCTGTTGTCAAGAGTTATTCGGCGTTGGATTTCGAAGCTGACGTTATTTTTGGTGTTAATGTTGGTTTCAAGATTGACGACCTCGAAGTTATGACTGTCAACAGTGACGTGGGAGCCAGGTCACGAGTGCATTTGATGACAGGAGATTTTTCGTCTTGCCCACGTTGTTGTTGTTGAGACTTCTTACAGAAGATTCAACTTTCTATATTCAGATCTGCAGCTCGAGTTATTTTCTCAGGTGCGGACTGATGAAGTCGTATGATAGGGAGTCTCCTTGTCTGAAACCTCGTTTGGTATCGAACGACTAGAAGAGATTTTTCCCGATTCTGACGGAGCCTTTTATATTGCTCAATATCACTTTGCACAGAAGTTAGAAGCGGTGTCTTTTCACGAGTCTCTTCCAAGATTTGGGGCATGGTGAATATCCAGTCAGTTGTTAATTTTCCAGGCGCTCGATAGAACCTTATATGCGGTGTTGAGGAGGCACAAAGGAGGAGGGTCTCATTTTTTGTGAAAAGAACACGGACGTACGTACATACATGAATAGAAAGTTCTCGAAAGTAGTCTAAGGGAATCTTAATATACTCGTACTTGTACTACTGTGTCAAAAAAAGACATTTGAATTTACACTGCGTGCGTCGAAGGATTTGGAGAATTATTTTTTTTTTTAGGTTGGTACTGTAGTACTTTCAGTCACATTTATGTCAAATTTCATGTCAAAATATTCATTAGTGTTTGAGATACGTGTCGTTTTGTGAGCTGCTAAAAGTGAGTTTTTCGTTTTTTGCGATGTCGAAATTTGTTGAGCAAAGAATTTGCATTGAATTTTGTTTACGGAATTAATTTTCTGCTGCGGATACGTTGAGGATGGTGCAGAAAGTCTTTGGTGATGAGGCTATGTCTAAAAAAAATGTTTACAAGTGGTATAGTGAGTTCCAAGCCGGCCGTGAACGTGTCGAAGACGAAGAGCGTCCAGGGCGACCATCAACCTCAACCGACGAAGCTCACGTTCAACAAATCAAAGATTTGGTGCCGAAAAACCGTCGATTAACAATTAGAGACCTTGCTGATGAAGTTGGCATATCGAAAGGCTCAGCCAATACCATTTTGAAGGATGTTTTGGGCCTCAAGCGCGTCAAATCTCGACTGGTACCGAAAACATTGAATTTTTTGGAAAAAAGGCGTCGCGTTGACGGGTGTCATGAAACGCATTATAACTGGCGATGAGACTTGGATCTATGCTTACGACCCCGAAACAACCGATCAATCGAGCGAATGTCGTGCCAAAAGAGAGCCTAGACCAAAAAAATCGCGCAAAAGTCGCTCAAAAATCAAGGTCATGTTGACTGTTTTCTTCGATTATCGTGGTGTTGTGCATTATGAATTCCTTCCAACCGGTCAAACAGTCAACAAGGAATATTATTTGAACGTTATGCGTCGTTTGCGTAACGCTATCCGCCTAAAAAGGTCGGAATTGTGGAAAGACAATTCTTGGTTTCTACACCACGATAATGCACCATCCCATATTGCCCTCGTAATTCGTGATCATTTCGCCAAAAACACAACCCATATCGTTCTGCAACCACCGTATTCAGCTGATCTAGCGCCGTGCGACTTCTGGCTGTTCACCAAGCTCAAAAGACCGCTCCGGGGACACCGTTTTTATACGATAGAGGAGATTCAAGCCGCAGCGAAGGCGGAACTGAAGGCCATCCCGGAAAGTGACTACAACCAGTGTTTCGAAGATTGGAAAATCCGTTGGCATAAGTGCATTGCATCGGGAGTGGACTACTTTGAAGGGGATAAAATTGATTTGGAAGAATAAATAAAGAATTTTCAAAATAAATACAATGTCACCTTATTTGGGCACAGTAGTATGTATGTTTATATTTTATAGCCTAATAACAATTACATAGATACTCTGACCCATTGCTCAAATAGTTTCGAGTAGACTCAAGAAGTAGTTTATATAAATACCAGTCTGTTATTCATAAAAGATCTACAGTTTTATTCGAATTCCTGGACATTTTTTAATTTCGTGGTTTCATAAGAAGACGAGTCCTAAATATGGCATACCACAATGAAAAGTAGACATATTCCCTTTAGATTTGAGCGACTCATAATATCGCACTATACACCTTTTATTGTTCCTGTCCTTTCATTAAAATGGACTGCAAAAAAAAATGTCTTGAAAAGAGATCCAAATCTTTATTTACTCGTGGTATTTTCGCACGAACTCTTTTCACTTGATTAATCGGTTGAACTTGCTACCCTTTAATTCCTTAGTGTTTTGCAGTTTGAAAAGTAGTAGAAATGTTTGTAGCCAAAAATAATGAACCCAAAGGGCAGTTAATAAAAGCGAGAAGCTTGCATTTTATATTTTTAGCCTTTGTTGCGTTGTCGCAACTTTTCCGTCACCCGCCTCAGGCGCTTAATTTGAAAATACTCACACACATGGTTTTTCAATACAAGGAGAGTTAGGAACGCATTTTTTACCCAATCATTCCACAATTGGTAATTGTCTTAACTCGGACAATTATTTTCTCCTGACAGCTGTAAAGTAATTACAAATCGAATTATAAAACAAGTTGAAACTTGTTGATTTTGGGACTAAAATTATGTCTTTTAAAACTATGATTCGCTATATATGTATGTATGTTTGTAGTAAATAACCATATATTTACATCAAAGACTATAACCTTATATTTATGTACATATTATATATGCTATACAAACAATGGTTAAGATTTTCAAGAAACTTTAACCTTTAACCTCATATCCATAAAATATTTTTGACTTATTTGGAGTTGTGGCAGCAGCACAGACAATTTTTTATGGAAAACTGCTCCTACTTTCCTGGAACCATATATTCATTCCTAATAACCCACAAATTGAGGCCAAATGCTCAATATAGACACTTTAAGGCAATGCGATGAGAAATCCCAAAACTCCATTCAATGCCAACAAGTTGACATTGAATCAAAATGAAAATAAATAGCACTTTCTAAAAACTTAAATTTCCCAAAACTACCCCTTCCAAAACGGTTTCCCCTCATTGGTATATACAAACATATTTGCCTGCATGTGGTCGTGCATGGGTACTTTGCAACAAGTGACTCTGTTTATTACTCCCGCTCATATCGTGTTGTTGTAAAATTTAGTACACAGGTAAGACTGCAAAAGCAAATACACAAAACAGATGGAGTAGAAGAGATTAAGGAAGGACAGAAGTAAAAGTTGGCAGAGTTTCGGTGAGCTTTTCTATGCGTTTCAAGCTTTTGTTTTAAAGCTCCATGCCTTGTACTACTCATTGACCAAGCTTCATCGCTTGTAATACATTTTAGGTAAGACGGAATTGTTGCTGAAGCCCGAATTTTCGGGATCGACAAAGGAAGATATTTGACTGCGATGTTTTCACTATTTGAATTTCAAACTAGATTAGGTAAGAGCAAGAACCTTCATTGTTGAGGCATGCCACATAAAAATGAAATATTGATTGCTCAAATAAGAATATCGCATGGCATCAAATCTCTTTCCCTAAAGCATTAATTTTATCGGATCTGAAGGGATCAGAATATAGTTATTGTACTCTTTCGTATGCCGAAGATTTGGTATCTTACCAGATGGATTTCTTTACGATAAATAAAAGAGCTCATAACAAGCAATTGGAGTACTTAGATTTTTGAGCTATATCTTCTTCTTTACTGGCGTAGAAACCGATTACGCGGTTATAGCCGAGTTAACAACAACGCGCCAGTCGTTTCTTCTCCTTGCAATGTGGCGCCAATTGAAGATTCCAAGCGAAGCCAAGTCCTTCTGCACCAGGTCTTTCCAATGGAGTGGAGGTGTTCTTATTGTTATTTTAGCGGACACCCAGTCCACGCTATCGCACGAATTCGCTAAGTTGTCGTCGACGTCATCTAACGGCAAACCCACGAAACGTGCTTTTTCGGCGGAATCGGGCCAAAGGGAGAGAGGTGTCAGATGGGTGGGGTTGGAGGGGCATGCAAAGAGATGGCCAGTATCATGCGGAGACTGGATATATCGGGGTATATTCTAGATAAGTAGGAGTTTAACCTACTACAGTATCCAGAACGAACGTTTCTCGCAGCAACTCGAGCTCTTCGTCTGCGATGGATGGTGGTTTGACTCCGAGTACGCCATTCATTAGAAGTGGCTCCACTGTGAATAGTGGTCAGTGAATGGTGGTAATGTCGTCGACGTCATTGAGGAATGCCCTCTTTATGCTCCTAGGCCATTTCACTTGTGAGTAACCAGAAACGCAGCAAGCAGCTTACGATTTCTGGTCTTTGACCAAGTATCCCCTGGATAGCCAAAGAACATCCGTTTGAAGTAGAGCTAAAGTGAGAAGGTGAACCATCCCTCCTAAGGGATGTGCGCTGGGTTTGGGACCCGCCACGTTAAAAAACGCCCCCAGTGAAAAATTACTAAGAGCCTCAGCTGAGATACCGCCCTTTTGGTGACGACCATGGCAGACGAATTAAGGATTACGATTTGAGGGCATGCACCCGCAATGTCCGGTCCCTTTATCTTTCGATAATATACGGCTAGAATCCTTACCTCCACCTAATTATTAGTTAGAATCCAGAACTAAGAGCTAATCAGAGTTTTTTCCTCGAAATAATTTGAGACATGCACCAGCAGTTTGTGAATCCAACTCTGTAGGCAACACATATATTTTATTTATTGTATCATATTACATATTATTGTAGTTTTTCTTTGTATATATGTATATTAATGTTGGTGAACATAAGGTTTTCAGTGAATTGAAAGTGAAATCTTACAAAAATAGTCTCCAATAATTTACTTGTACTCAAACAAATTACACATTTTCAGATTCATTATGAGAAAGTAATCGAGCAGTTATAGCTGCTTACCTTAAACACCTTAAAGTATTAATTATTAAATACGTATGTATGTATGTATGTAGTTCATGAAACTAAAATTAATGCAAAAATAAAAACTAACATATGAAAAAATATAAAACTGGCAAAATGGGCGGTGAGTGTGGTGCGGGCAGCACTAAACACACTTGAAAGGTTATGTAATGTTACATTTAAACTATGTATGTATGTTTGTATATGTTATGGGTAAAGGCGACCGGACGCCAGAGCTCAGAGTTGAATGATAACGGTACAATATGTATGAGGGTAATTAGTGCTTGTCTTTTGTTTTGGTAGCAAACACTAGGAGCATTTACGCATTTGTTTGCTTTTGTTGTTTTTGTTACTACGCACTAGCTTGCTCCGTTTCTATGTGCTTTGTTTCATAAATTTTTGCTAAAAGTTAGTATTTTTACTACTAGTTGATATTACACTAACAAGTCGCTTATATGCGTGCACGAGCGGACTTCGTTTAAGATCATGGTCGAGAATTTGACAATCATACAAGTATTTTCGTTTTTTTTTTCAATTTATTTTCAAGTTTTTTCTACTCTGGAGTTATGTAAATATGCAGACACTTCTCGCATTCGGTTACGCGGCACTGCGAGTGCAATCCGTTGATGTTATTATTATTGCAGTGTTTCAACATTGCACTGCTCGTCTATTCGTAACTGGAGATCTCCTGCTGATCTGCATATATTACTTGGGAGTTACAATTGCTGGGAGCTGCGATTTCAAATCAAATTGATTTAATCCACTTATTTGTAGAATCACTATATTTTTAATATATATGTATATAACAAATCATTTCAGCTGTTTTAGCTGTCGCGCATGAGCATTGAATGCTCACTTTTCGAAGTCTTACGTTTACTAAACATTTTTCTGCTGCGTATTTCATTTGCATATTAAATGTTACACAAAAAATATGTTTGCAGCACATGAAATAAGAGCATGTAAATATTTGTAGAAAAATAGGTAATGTTTTCTCTTATATGTTTGTGGCGTAAAAATCGTTCATTAATAATAGTTAGTGCTCACAAGCGTTTAAGCATATAAATTATAAGAAAGAATACTTTTTGTGTTTGTAGCAGTGCGCAAAACGCATCACAAAACGAAATGTTTTTCAAAACAACTCATCCTGTTTTCAACAAGTTATCTTCGCGTCATTCAATTTATCTGTTAATTTTAAGTATTTATAGACATTACAAAGGCTATAGTATAAATTAACGGATTTCGAATTTCTTTCTTCACTCAGATTGCTCAAAAACAAAAGCATTCGGTGTTTATACAGATTCATGTTCGGTAATGAGGCTTGTCCAGTTTTTTTGTACGTAGCACATTTCACTTCACTTTCCTGTTATGTATGTGTGTTATCAGTATTACAAGCGCCACTTTATTTATACACACTCGCTATGACAGCTGTGCACAAATTAACAAGGATTCTTCATTTAAACGTATATATTATTAACCGATATATAGCAGGAATGAATAGTCTGGTTTGATTTATTGCTTTACTAGCCGACACCAAGGGAAGCCTTCGCTTAATTATCCATTAGTGGCTGAACAGTAATGCTGTGTGTATAAAGAGTTGACATTGTTGTTGTGGTAGTTGTTGATGTTAGAAATGTGGCTGAACTGCAACTGAGTGGCTGTCATTGACGTGGGTGCACGATTGGGGCGTGATCCCGGTAGGTCTTGAGCTTTGTCTCCATTGCCTGCAAAGGGGAAAATAATTGCTTTATTTTGTTCCAAAACGGTTGTTTTCTTATTATAAGTATATAAATATAATAATAAATGACAGTATAAGAGGGTTTGTAATGCAAAAAATGGGCAGCCCGAAATTATGTCATTCGGTATTTATTCTGAAAGGTGTTGACTGTTGGAAAACATGAAATTTTGGCCTGTTAAAGAGGATTCCTTATGATGTAAGAAATCAGTGACGTCAGCATATTCATTGTCTCCAAAAGGATAAAGGCACACAAGAGATCCGCTTTTAGTTAACATGGCCAAGCGAGAGATGCTTCATCCCCTTTCAAATGCACAGCATAAATAAGCCCTAATCGCAGCAGAATTTTAGTTTAGTATTTCCTATTTGAAAAGCAAGTAAAAAATTTTGCAACTCTCCAATCCTTTCGCCCAAATATTGGTTTCTCTAATATAAAATTAATACAATTGCCTGTGACTAATATAATAAAGAATGCAGTAAAAAACGTTTATTGTAGAAAAAATATGTTTATGCTTTACGCACACGGAAAAAAATAAATGGTATTTCGTTATACATAAAACACAAAAGCAAAACAAAATAAAAAATACTAAATTATAAAAAAATATTTTTGTACTTATTTGGAAAATTTTTTATTTAATGTGCGCATAGGTGTTTTAGTAGAGCTCGGAGAAATGCTATTTCCGCCGCTCATGCGATCCGCAAAGCGCTTAAATATATTTGTACCAAAATTTAGACTCGAATTGCTACGACTGGCGATTCGTCGTAAAGACACTTCAGAGACATCGGCGTCGGAATCGGTGTAGGACGTGTTTGTGGAGGTCACTGTAGCGTTTGTGTCCATGGAATTATTGCTGCCAAAAGTATTTGTTACACTCCGTCTAAGACGACCTACATTATCGGTCGTTGGTGTGGAGGCACAGCTGCTTGTAGAGTCAGCAGCAGCACGAACTGTACGATCACAGATACAACGAAACCTTTCACACAGAGGGCATAAAAGTGCCTTATCCAACTAAAAGAGAACACAGAGACCATGATGCCACAATGCATTATTTTACGCAACATGTGAGTAGAAGTGATGGATAGCAAATACAAAGAGTATAGTAAATGTGACCAGTTATGGGATGCAATAGAAACGGTTAGT
Source organism: Bactrocera zonata (assembly GCA_037783105.1). Taxonomy (NCBI): domain Eukaryota; kingdom Metazoa; phylum Arthropoda; class Insecta; order Diptera; family Tephritidae; genus Bactrocera; species Bactrocera zonata. The sequence continues at coordinate 216,624 of JBAWJQ010002875.1, forward strand.
AGGCGGATTATTTAGATTGTGTTATGCTGAGTCGAGCATTTAGATTTGCACATAGTAGATTTTTTAGCAAACTTGCAAACATACTACACATTAAATACATTAATCGAACTAAAAACTTGACATTAATCAAATAGATGCTTAATAGATTAAATAATTAACTTCAAAATAGGACTGTGAGCACTTAAACTTACATTCAATTTCCGTAGCATATCTGCAACAATGTTGAGTGCAGATGTACGAGAGCTGGGCGTCATTGCGTTGCCATTGAGTAAATTTGTTGAATCTGAAAAGGGGTTTTCTATATTTGAGTTATAGATACATGTTCTAACACAATAAATATAAATTTTAAATACATGCTAACGGACACACACACAAACGATACAACTACTTTTCCTTTAGTTTTTGTACTTAGCTGTTATGTTCACTTCAAATTAGTTCAGTTATATTCTGTTATAAAATTTTGTTGCATACAAGTTACATATTTATTGAAAACTTAACAATTACGTTGTAATAAAAAATACACGAAATATTGATAAAACTGTACTGAAAAAATACTTCATTTTATACCTATCAGGAGCAACATATTAATCACATCGTCAATTACAATATTTGGTATTAAGTAGTCGTAAAGTTTGTGTGGTTCAATTTCAAAAGCTAATTATTAGCAGAACGGTCTTATTTTTGACTTTTTCAATTTGGACTTTGTTTTAAACTTGATAAATTTAATGCCGCACTTTCTAGAGTGTAATACACCTAAAATCTTACTTTTCAACGAATGTTGTTCACCATAATTGGGAATAACTGCTGGACTGTTGTTTAGATTATTTGTAAGGCTGGTATTGTGGAGACTGGTATTGTTGAGGCTGCTTTCTTCATGGGCAATATCACTGTTATTTACAGCGCCATTTGCTATAGTTGCCGAAAGTGTTGTCGATTCAGATATATTACTAACTGAACCATTTAATGGGTTACGCGTTTTTACATTCAGTTCTTGTTTTAAGTCTACAAGGAAAGGAATTGGAATAATAATTAACAAAGAAATTTGGCGCACATATTTACGGGTTAGTAACTTTTGCAACAATTTTACCTCTTGTTTCATCCATAAGTCTCTGTAGCTTTTCCTGTAGCATTTCCTTTTCATCCACTTCCATTTCTAGTAGAGCATTTTTTTCATATGCTTTATCTAACATCCTTTCGAAATCTGCAATACTTTCATTGAGTATGCGATGTGCTCGCTCCAAATCATCGTTTTTTTGTTCCAATTGTCGCAGGTACACTTTGAGAGAATCGCGCTCGGTTTTCAAATTTTCCATTTGTCGTTCTGTATTGGCTAATTCAATGCCATGAGATTGTAATTTGAGCTAAAATATACAAATATTTTATCAAACCAATTTAAAAAATTTTTCGAATTGCAATACCTTTAATGATTCATTTTCTTTCTCTAATGAGGAAAGTGTAAAGCTGAGATCTTTGATTATACTCTGTTTTTGATCAAGTGTAGCATCCATTTCTGCTTCCATTTGCCGCGATTGTTCCACATATTCATCATATTCTTGTTTCACATCTGTCCATCTAAACAATTGCAAACACATTATACATGCAATTACCACTACTAACTATTAATATAAAAACTTACTCTTTGTGATAGAGCTTAGCACGTTCTTTCCAATACCGACATTCATCCTCAACGCTGTTAAACATTGGTGGTGACTCCATTGCGCTGTTTTTGCCAAGAAATATTAGTTTTGAATATATTTACTCAGAAAGTCAATGTAGAACTCCCTACGTCTTCCTTTATGCGAATATACACTCTTAAATGCTTTTAATCTTTATGTAGCAATAAAATCCTGATTTTCCACGATTTTCCTTGTTATGCTTTTTATTCACAATTTTTCCACACAAAAAATTGTTCAAGCTTTGATCGTTCCGCTAAGTAAAAAGTAAACACGATTCTGAAAATAAAATAATTTGCGGAAAATCAATTTGAAAACAAGTGTGCGAAGCTGTTTTTGGTCCCACTTTAGTTGCCTTTATATTTTTTTTTTTCATATTCGATATAATGACGCCGTCGACTCAGCCGACGCTACCGAAACATCAAAAGCAACAACTGCGGAAGAGTTCGAAACGACGAAGGTTAGAAGCCAATGAAATCATCATTCAGATTTTCACAACAGGTTTATCACATCTAACTAACATAATTTCATTCTACTGGTATAAAAATTAAAATTTTGTTGTAACACTTACATTTTGAAAACAGCTTTATAAAATTCAGATGCCTTGTCTCGGAAAATATGGGAAATAAATGTGAGACAAAATTCGTTAAAAGTTGTGTTTGCAATAAAATACCAAAACTGTAATATAGCATTGCCAGCTCTCAAAAACCAATGTTGCTTGATTATTGTTGTTTCCACTTACAGGCTTGCACTTATATGTATTATTTGTACTCTATCTACTAAACAGGGTTGTCTCACATGTAACTAAAAACATAGTCAAAAAACGACCTATTTAGCAGTTCACACACGGACTCTTTCGTCACTCAAACCGAGAGGCGGTTGAGGTTAGGAAACGACAGGAAGGGTTGAAAGGACTGTGCCTCTCGTGCTCGGCTGACACGCTTTGTGTTATTGTTCGTAAAAGTTCGCTACCACGCATTCAGCGCTCCTTTTTATTTTGAAATTTTTCATGGTTGCAATAGGATTTAAGTGAATATGTACGATATGTTCGAAAATTTAATTTTGATATCTATTTTTTGTCAATCACAAGCATGATATAATAGAGATATTAAAAAAAATGACGAATAAGGATAAAAATAAGATATTGCGTTCAAATATTTAATAACATTTAGTAGTATTAATTCTAATAATTCTAATAATATACATAATTTAAAGAAAAAGAGAACAGCACAAGCATTTGCATAAATTATGTGGGAAGGAAAACAGACAAACTCTTCTTCACATATTCTATTCTCATTCCACTCCTTATTCATATACAAAACGACTTTTATAGTTGAAGAAGATATGTGACTCCTTCTCGATTTGTACAAATATATGTCTGTGTCAAGTTTTCTGCCTAAATTTTACCAGATATCCATCATGAGATTTATCTTCAGAGCCAAAGTAAACTTGTTAACAGAAAAATAGTGAACAGAAAATTTTTAAAGGAAAATATTTTATACTCGTGGATTTAATATATCCAAGAGTCAAATGGTCTCCACAGAACTAACTGCAGGGAATTATCGCAATTTCTATTTCTACTGTGTAAGCATAGTATTGTTACAAAAGTAGTATTAAGTTGTATTTGTATTGCTATATGCATCCATTATTATGAACAATAGCTGTAGGTATATGGAATAGCATTTGTCTTATTGTAGACATCTGGCGCCGCGGCTGTTTGTTTGTCGAAGCAATAGCTACATCTGGCGCCGTATAGCAGTATGTTCTGGTGGTTTCTAGACGCAATATTCTAGAAGGACACATCGGCATCTAGCGACATCTGGCGCCGTATAGCAGTATGTTCTGGTGGTTTCTAGACGCAATATTCTAGAAGGACACATCGGCATCTAGCGAGAAGTGCGTGGCTATATAAGCCGTGGCAGCGCCAACGTAATCAATCAGTGCTAAGAGTAAACTGCTATAGTGTAGACGAGTTGTGAAATAAAGAGTTGTTGAATTAAATTAAACAGTGTTGATTTTATTTGTCAATCCAGAGATACGAACCTAACAAAGTAAACTAGCAAGAGTAAATTCGTAACAATTGGTGTCAGAAGTGGGATTGTCAAATAATCCAAATTCAAAATGGTTAAATTCGGAGAATTGAGAATTCAGCAATTAAAAAAGGAACTGGAGGGGCGTAATTTGCCGATAAGCGGGCAAAAGGCGGATCTGCAGGCACGATTACGTGAAGCAATGGAAGCGGATGGAATTAATGTCGACGAATTCGAATTTGATGGCCCAGAAACTTCTACAAAGGTAGAAGAAAAAGTAGAAGAACAACGAACATCATCAAGTGTGGACATGAACATGCTGTTAGTGGCTATTAAGCAAATGGCAGAGAATGCAGTGCAAACCGAAAATCGTCTGGCACAGCAAATGACGCAAATAGCTGAAAATACATCACAGTTAGAGTCTCGCCTTACACAACAGATTACGGAAAATACTACACAACTACAAAAACAAGTGCAAGAGAAATTTTCAAAATTTGAAGACGAATTAAGCACTTTAAAAAATGGCGAAGAAAATTTAAAATCAGAAGTTCTGCAATTAAGTAATCGTGTGCGAGAACTGCAACTACATGGCCCTGCACCATCAACAAATAATCAAAGATTGAAGGCACCCACATTCGATGGAAGTATTCCATTTCAAATTTTCAAACTTCAGTTTGAAAAGACAGCAACGGCCAATAACTGGAATGCAGCGGACAAAGTGGCGTCCTTGTTTGTATCATTGAAAGGACCGGCAGCAGAAATCCTTCAGACTATTCCAGACTGTGAACGGGACAACTATGAGGCATTGATGAGTGCGATAGAAAGACGATATGGTAGTGAGCACCGGAAACAAATATACCAGATCGAACTGCAAAATAGGGGTCAGAAGATGAACGAGTCATTGCAAGAGTTCGCAACTGAAATAGAACGACTGGCTCATTTGGCAAATGCAGATGCACCTGTGGAATACATTGAGAGGGTAAAAATTCAATGTTTCATAAATGGAATTCGTGATGTGGACACCAAACGCGCCACATATGCATTGCCAAAAAGAACGTTTGCTGAAACGGTTTCGCACGCCCTCACACAGGAAACAGCTTCCCTACTAAGTAAACCAGCACACAAAGTACAAAGGGTTGAAATGGAACAACCGGCGCTGATGGAAGAAATATTGAAGACTCTGAAGACAATTGCTGCACCGCGAGTAAATACAACAGGAAGATGTTTCAACTGTGGAAAAGCGGGTCACTTTGCCCGAAATTGCAATATAAAAGTAAACCCATCAAAATGGAAACAACCAACAGAACATCGAAAGAGGATTCACCACAAAAATGCGGATGCATTATCACGTCGCCCTTGTCCACTGGAATGTAAACATTGCTCCAAATCAGAAGGAAAAGAAGGTATAATCGACGTGCGATTACTGAATATAGAACCTGAAGATGATTGGACTCCTCACCGCATCAGAATCAATCAGCTGGAGGACCCTGATCTTGCAAAGCTGATAATAGCCAAAGAAAATGGGGTACGACCACCAAAGGAACAAATAAGTAGCGAGAGTCCAACGGCAAAAGGATATTGGGCCCAATGGAACAGCATAAACCTCGTTAATGGATACCTTCATCGTACCTGGGAAAGCGAAGATGGCAAACAGTCTCGTCTGCTTATCATAGTACCGAAGTCCATGATCCCGAAAGTATTGAAAGAATATCACAATGGACCTAGTGGAGGGCACCTTGGAATAACAAAAACTATAGAGAAGATTAAACAACGGTTCTACTGGATCGGTTGTCGAGATTCCATAGCAGAATGGATAAGTAATTGCGTAGAGTGCATGGCAGCTAAAGGTCCTAAAGCCAAAAGTCGCGGTAGGCTACAACAGTACAACGTGGGATCACCATTTGAACGAGTCGCAATGGATGTTGCAGGTCCGTTCCCAACCAGTACGGCCGGAAACAAATATCTACTGGTTGTCATGGACTATTTCAGTAAATGGCCAGAAGTATATGCCTTACCAAACCAGGAAGCGAAGACAGTAGCCGAAGCGTTTGTAGAAAATTGGATAACAAGGTTCGGAGTGCCCGTCGAATTACACTCAGATCAAGGCAGGAATTTCGAATCTTCCATTTTCCAAGAAGTCTGTACATTATTGGGCATCCACAAGACACGGACAACAGCGTTACACCCACAATCAGATGGGATGGTAGAGAGATTCAATCGAACGCTCGAAGAACATCTGCGGAAAATCGTCGATAAAGATCAACGGAATTGGGACAAGTGCATCCAGATGTTCCTGCTGGCGTATCGTTCAGCGAAGCACGAGACAACTGGTTACACGCCAGCAAAGATTATTTTCGGATCTGATCTGCGACTCCCTGCTGATCTTAAGTTTGGAACGAATCCTACAGCTGTAAGAAATGATGGAGATTATTGTTCTGCCTTAAAGGAAGAAATGAATGAATTGCATCTAATGGTAAGACAGCATACGCATCTGATGAGCAATAAGATGAAGGACCGGTTCGATCAAGCGGCAAATTCAAAAGGTTTTGAAGAAGGTGATCTGGTCCTATTGTACAATCCACTTCGAAAGAAAGGCTTGTCCCCGAAACTGCAGTCAGCCTGGGAAGGACCCTATATGGTGATAAAACGACTTAATGACGTGGTATACCGCATACAAAGGAATGGAAAAGCACGATGTAAAATGAAAGTAGTACATTTGGAGAGGCTCGCCCCATTTGGTTCAAGAGGATTTGTGCCTAATCGGGACGATTAGGCTTTAGTGGAGGGCAGTGTTACAAAAGTAGTATTAAGTTGTATTTGTATTGCTATATGCATCCATTATTATGAACAATAGCTGTAGGTATATGGAATAGCATTTGTCTTATTGTAGACATCTGGCGCCGCGGCTGTTTGTTTGTCGAAGCAATAGCTACATCTGGCGCCGTATAGCAGTATGTTCTGGTGGTTTCTAGACGCAATATTCTAGAAGGACACATCGGCATCTAGCGACATCTGGCGCCGTATAGCAGTATGTTCTGGTGGTTTCTAGACGCAATATTCTAGAAGGACACATCGGCATCTAGCGAGAAGTGCGTGGCTATATAAGCCGTGGCAGCGCCAACGTAATCAATCAGTGCTAAGAGTAAACTGCTATAGTGTAGACGAGTTGTGAAATAAAGAGTTGTTGAATTAAATTAAACAGTGTTGATTTTATTTGTCAATCCAGAGATACGAACCTAACAAAGTAAACTAGCAAGAGTAAATTCGTAACAGTATAAAAGCCAAATACAAAGTTCGTACACTGTGGTGCATCTCTGTAAAAGTCATTTCGCTACATTTGGGAGGATTCCGCATAGCTCTCGAAAATATTGTAAAAAATTGGTAAATAGGAAGTTTATTATCAAGTTACTATCTTTATGTTGTCAAAGAATACATAAAGTAATCAAATTTGTTGAAAGCCGCCGGTTAAATCATTTGTATTGAACGATAATAACAAATGCAAATTTCACAATTCACGGACGGGTATAGAAATATAGGGAATAGAAAAACAATTTAGCAAACAAAGAAATGGGGATAACGTTGAAAGGAGAAGTGGCGAAGAGAAGATAAAAAGGGAAAGCAACAAAAGCGGTGAACACGGTTTTCATTGCATTGCATGGAAAATATATGTGCAGCAAATATAAATGAAGCGAAATTGAAATCGGCATAGCCAAGTGTTCGTAAACCTCAGTAGTTGTCTATTTAATGCGAATAGGGTTCGGAAGGGGTAGGTAATGGTGATTTAAACGTCGCATTTAAAGAACAATTTCTAAGGTGCAGGGAAGAACGTTCAGCTTGATTTTTGCCGCTTTGAAAACAGCATACATAAATATAATTTATTTCTTACAATCTAATATAATTAAACCACTTGTGCAATATTAGTTTCAAATTAACATCGTAAACTATATTACCAAGCAAATAATCTAAATGTACCATGTTTATATGTTATATAGTTGCAGCGAACAAAGAAGTGCTCACAAAGGGACCTAAACAATTAATGAATTAATGCATTGAATCAGGTAGTCGGGAAGCAAAAGAAAATAACAAAAAAGAATATAGATCAGTGATCGAAATATTCGGGGATTTCTTCAGTTTACACCTGAACTCATTACATTTAAAGTTCAGTGAATATCTTCTGTCGCTGATACTATGGCTGATCCTGAGAAGCAGAGCTTGATTAACAATGAGGAGACCAATAATACGTATTCTGCAGGGCAGCCTAGTGCTGTAGTAGGCAGTGTTGGAGGCGGCGAAGCAGGTGCGGCTGTTATTGCAGGAGCAAATCCGACTGAAGGTAATATGTTCAAATCTAATACACAATTATGAATCTAACGTGCTATCAAGTTCATTAAACCCGGCACTGTCGCATGGAAAGCATTTGATGCTGCACACATCCACAATTGCTAAATGAACTGTCAATGTAGCAACCACAATGCAGTAATAGAAACCGTATAAGTGTACTTAATAAAAGTAGGGGCGTGGGTGCTTTGCAGATCTTTTACAGTTTTCGCGATTGCAAGAAGTGGTTAAAAGTATATATTAATCTCTTGTAAAACATTTGTATGTATATCACAGATTACCACAGCACTCCAGTGTAAAGAGTATAACCATAAAATATGTAATTGTTTTGAAAACTTATTATCTGTGAGAAAACACTTCATTTTAGCGGCATTCGAATTCGATGTGTGGTTGTGATTTTTATTTCCCATTGTATTTGCCCACATATCACTTTCTTGTACCCCTTCTTAAAGCAGGATGACTCACACGTCATGGCTTGTGGAGAAACAGCTGTTGTCTTGCGATATGTTATCAAATTATTTAGCTTTATATAAGCTAAATATACATATGTAATCCTTATCCCTGCAGCATGTATGCATATAATACCGAACGGTTCATCTGTTATTGTTGGTTGTATAAGAATTAAAGCCTCACATAATATGTTGTTATATGTTAGCGCATACTTATAATAGTACACAATTAATAATGCATATGTAATTGTGAACGCAAGTTGAAAGAAACCCGCTCTTTGAAGCACAAGATAGTGTATCACTTAGCATTGACATAGATCTCTATCTGTCTACCAACTAGATTTTAGTGAAGAAGAATCATTCATTTAATGCAATCTGTTTATATTCGCACACTCATCCTCTTTTATTTTTGCGGTTTGAATTTGCCTTGCTTTTCATTTTCTCGATGTTTTCCCATAAGTCTCATCCGACATGTATATATTCTACAGAAAAGGTTGAATTTACTGTTCAAAAAAGAGTATTTAATTAGTTGTTTTGTATAAAAATGTTTTCAATATATTTTAGGCGGTGTTTCCCAGGCAAATGTTCCGTTTGTGGGTCCCGATGAATTGCCACCGCCTTATCAGGCAAACACTGGAACTGGTGTACCAATGGTTACATGCAGGGTGTGCCAAAACATGATCGATATTACTCTGAAAAGAGATCAACATGTAGTGAAGTGCACCCACTGCAATGAGGCAACTGTAAGTACTAAAACAGTTCGAAAAACCGTTAACAAACATTTGACAGTGTAATTAATATCTTTATAGCCAATACGTAATGCGCCTCCTGGCAAGAAGTATGTGCGTTGTCCATGCAACTGTCTGTTGATTTGTAAAAGTTCGTCGCAGCGCATAGCTTGTCCTCGGCCTAATTGCAAGCGTATTATAAATTTAGCACCGAGTCCAGTTACCCCACCCGTACCGGCTATGCCAGGAATGTGCCGTGTAACTTGCGGACACTGTTCAGACACATTTTTGGTATATTTTCGATTGAATTGAATCCTATAGTATTGTTTATATTATAAATTATAATTTCAGTTTAATACGTTTCACAATGCATTGGCGCGCTGCCCCCACTGCAGAAAAGTTTCGTCTGTAGGATCGCGTTTCGCTTGCGGACGCGGTATTTTGTTCGCTATATTAGGACTGCTATTCCTTATTGCGGGCATCGGTATTACTGTTGGCACGTATAAGTATGCAAAGGTAAGGCTTCAATTTACATTGTGTTAATTTTTCATGACTATTCATTTATTTGTACATTCCAGGATCATGGCGGTATCGTTATTGCTTATATTGGCCTATTTCTGATTGCAGCCTTTTTGGGTGCTCGTTCTGTTTATTATTTCCGTTTAAAAGTAAGCGCCATAGATGGTCCGATGTAAGGGCGTATTTAAATGTTTTTGTATCATTCCTTTTGATATTAACAAAACAAATCAACACAACATAAACACATTAAGCATATTAAAAAGCCAGAGGAAGATAGAATGAAAAAGCAGGTATAGATACATAAAAAATACGACTTATTACCGACAACATTCACTAATGAATAATTTTCAAAACACACCGTAAAATGCATAGTTCACCACTCTAAATAAATATGCAATCGAACAAAAAACATTGCATTATAATTAATTATTCGAACCGGGTAAAAATAATAATATTGCATTAATGCAAACTAGTTCTAACGCATGTGACACGCTGCGTTAGCATAAATGACCTAATATTTGATAAAATCCACTAATACAATACCCCTTTTTGTACAACATAATCTCAGCAGTCAAAGAAGACGTAGAGAAAGTCTTACCTAATGCGCGCCTCAAAATCACATTTATGTAGAAATATGCTTGGTTTTATTAAAAAGCAAACACAAAGGTAGACAACTTTTTACGTAATTAGTTCGTTTTTTTTAGAGTTTGGTCGCTTGGATAAATTCACTTTGTTTAGATAAAGTAAGCCTTTTGCGAACCTCTGTCTAATGGTTTACTATGTGATTGGTTCTGCTATACTTATATATTACAATTTTATCATAAATTATCACTTTGTAACTTTTGTAATTGTATTTGTACGTAAATGTTTTTATTCCCTGGCTGAATTACAACAAATACTGTTGATCTGCGGTGCATACGCGTGAATAGATTATAATTAATTAACACACACAAACGAAAAACGAAAAATCCCGCTTCCGTTACAATTTGTCTTAGATATAAAGTTCAACATACTTATATAAAAAATGAAAACACGTGTTGATGGTCCTCACTTGTATGAAATTGTCCTGCAGCTAGTAAACGCATGTTTGTTGATTAGCCTGTAATAATTTCGGCCATTTAAGATCAATAATAATATGTATAAACAAAAAGAAAATATAAGCCTAGAATGGTTCGCGTCTAAATTCAACGGAAGCATTCGGTAGGAGGAAATGAAGGCACAGGAGAAGGCAAAAAAAGCAAATCTGAATTCTATAAACCAACATTTAATATTAACTATATGATTAAATGAAATATTATGGAACTTATACAATTATATTTAGATTATTACGATATACTGTAAATAAACGCGAAAAAACCAAAGGAACTTGTTATTTTATTTTATTTATTTATATAATCAATATACAAAATATATTAACTTATAGTAAATTTTATTGGATTTTTCTGACCACTGTCATTCCTAGTATGCGGTAGCGAAATGTTCAACCTTGTGATACTTTTAAATTATGTGAGTCCACTCGAACAATATCCGTTTAAGGAAATTATTTTGTATTGAATAGTTAGAACCGTTATTTTAAATTTGTACTCATTAATAACTTATTTCACGACAACAATTTCAGTGCCTCCGCCTGGCGGACCAGCCTCGAGTAGGGCTTTTTTAACGTCATCAATCTTAATTTCTTTACCTTGGCAAATCATATTTAAAAAATCCAAAAATTCCTCGAAGTCTAAACGCCACTTTCTTAAAATGAAACAATTTAATAAAAAAATAAAAAAAAGCTATTTACAAATTACTTGAATTTCATATAAGCCATGCCAGTGTCGGTCATCGTGAATGCCGTTTTTAATAATTTTGCTTGATCCAACCAAAAATCGATCTGGGACAATAATATGGTTTCGTATGTCTCGTTTTCCAAGTCTAAGGTGTTGATATTATTGTTTGCATACAAGTGGAAGAGACTTTCGATTGTATGCTTCTTTTGCTTATTTTCATCTTCGTCGGCCATGGCTTATAACTGTGAATTTTGCACTGTCGGCTGTATTTGTATGTACATATATATAAATGGGATAATACACGTGTAAATTTGTTTCACAAATTATATGTATTGGCTTTATTTTGTTTATTTTTTCAAGACATTTGATACATACTCGCTTGTGTCCCCATTTTTGTTTGTTATATTGCCGTTACTATGATGCATAGTCGTAACTTAAGTATGTGAATATTTCGGTGCATATGTATGGTATGTATGTATGTATGTATGTATGTATATTTACGTTAGAATTTAATTTAACTAATTGAAATTTTTCCAATTATGGAATTTCGAAATTTAACAGTTGTGACAAATTTTTTATTATATGTATGTATATTTGGCGTCGGGCGTTTAATTAAGAATAGTGGATCTGCTTGTTAATACTGTTACGAATTTACTGCTTGCTAGTTTACTTTGTTAGGTTCGTATCTCTGGATTGACAAATAAAATCAACACTGTTTAATTTAATTCAACAACTCTTTATTTCACAACTCGTCTACACTATAGCAGTTTACTCTTAGCACTGATTGATTACGTTGGCGCTGCCACGGCTTATATAGCCACGCACTTCTCGCTAGATGCCGATGTGTCCTTCTAGAATATTGCGTCTAGAAACCACCAGAACATACTGCTATACGGCGCCAGATGTCGCTAGATGCCGATGTGTCCTTCTAGAATATTGCGTCTAGAAATCACCAGAACATACTGCTATACGGCGCCAGATGTAGCTATTGCTTCGACAAACAAACAGCCGCGGCGCCAGATGTCTACAATAAGACAAATGCTATTCCATATACCTACAGCTATTGTTCATAATAATGGATGCATATAGCAATACAAATACAACTATACACTACTACTTTTGTAACACTGCCCTCCACTAAAGCCTAATCGTCCCGATTAGGCACAAATCCTCTTGAACCAAATGGGGCGAGCCTCTCCAAATGTACTACTTTCATTTTACATCGTGCTTTTCCATTCCTTTGTATGCGGTATACCACGTCATTAAGTCGTTTTATCACCATATAGGGTCCTTCCCAGGCTGACTGCAGTTTCGGGGACAAGCCTTTCTTTCGAAGTGGATTGTACAATAGGACCAGATCACCTTCTTCAAAACCTTTTGAATTTGCCGCTTGATCGAACCGGTCCTTCATCTTATTGCTCATCAGATGCGTATGCTGTCTTACCATTAGGTGCAATTCATTCATTTCTTCCTTTAAGGCAGAACAATAATCTCCATCATTTCTTACAGCTGTAGGATTCGTTCCAAACTTAAGATCAGCGGGGAGTCGCAGATCAGATCCGAAAATAATCTTTGCTGGCGTGTAACCAGTTGTCTCGTGCTTCGCTGAACGATACGCCAGCAGGAACATCTGGATGCACTTGTCCCAATTCCGTTGATCTTTATCAACGATTTTCCGCAGATGTTCTTCGAGCGTTCGGTTGAATCTCTCCACCATTCCATCTGATTGTGGATGTAACGCTGTCGTCCGTGTCTTGTGGATGCCCAATAATGTACAGACTTCTTGGAAAATGGAAGATTCGAAATTCCTGCCTTGATCTGAGTGTAATTCGACGGGCACTCCGAACCTTGTTATCCAATTTTCTACAAACGCTTCGGCTACTGTCTTCGCTTCCTGGTTTGGTAAGGCATATACTTCTGGCCATTTACTGAAATAGTCCATGACAACCAGTAGATATTTGTTTCCGGCCGTACTGGTTGGGAACGGACCTGCAACATCCATTGCGACTCTTTCAAATGGCGATCCCACGTTGTACTGTTGTAGCCTACCGCGACTTTTGGCTTTAGGACCTTTAGCTGCCATGCACTCTACGCAATTACTTATCCATTCTGCTATGGAATCTCGACAACCGATCCAGTAGAACCGTTGTTTAATCTTCTCTATAGTTTTTGTTATTCCAAGGTGCCCTCCACTAGGTCCATTGTGATATTCTTTCAATACTTTTGGGATCATGGACTTCGGTACTATGATCAGCAGACGAGAATGTTTGCCATCTTCGCTTTCCCAGGTACGATGAAGGTATCCATTAACGAGGTTTATGCTGTTCCATTGGGCCCAATATGCTTTTGCAGTTGGACTCTCGCTACTTATTTGTTCCTTTGGTGGTCGTACCCCATTTTCTTTGGCCATTACCAGCTTTGCAAGATCAGGGTCCTCCAGCTGATTGATTCTGATGCGGTGAGGAGTCCAATCATCTTCAGGTTCTATATTCAGTAATCGCACGTCGATTATACCTTCTTTTCCTTCTGATTTGGAGCAATGTTTACATTCCAGTGGACAAGGGCGACGTGATAATGCATCCGCATTTTTGTGGTGAATCCCCTTTCGATGCTCCGTTTCGAAGTCGTAATTCTGTAATCTTTCGATCCATCGTGCAATTTGGCCTTCCGGATTCTTAAACTGTAATAACCATTTTAATGCTGCATGATCAGTCCTCAGCAAGAATCGTTGTCCATACAAATACTTGTGGAAATGTTTTACACATTCCACCACAGCTAGTAGTTCTTTTCGCGTCACACAGTAGTTTTTCTCTGGTTTCCCGAGCACTCTGCTGTAATACCCAATTACTCTTTCTTGTCCGTCGATGAGCTGAGACAGGACACCTCCAATTCCATAAGCGCTCGCATCTGTATCCAGGATGAATTTCTTTCCAGGTATTGGATAAGCCAACATCGGCGCCGTACAAAGTAGTTCCTTAAGCTGCTCAAACGCTTTTTCTTGTTCCAACTGCCATACAAACGGGCGATTCTTCTTTGTTAAATCATGTAAACTTCTAGCCACGTTCGCAAATCCCGGTACGAAACGGCGATAATACGTGCATAAGCCGAGGAAGCTGCGGAGTTCATGTATGTTGGTGGGTCGAGGCCAATCTTTCACTGCTTTTATTTTTCCTTCCTCGGTGTGAATCCCGTCAGTTGACACTTTATGTCCGAGATATGTGACCTGCTTCTTCCATAATGAACACTTTTTGGGATTCAAGCGTAATCCGGCTGATGCTATTCGCTGAAAGACTTCCTCTAGATTTTTCAGATGATCATCAAAACTTTTTCCCATGATGATAATGTCATCAAGATACACCAAACATGTCTTCCAGTTGAGTCCTTTTAACACATGTTCCATCAGTCGCTCGAACGTTGCAGGCGCATTACATAACCCAAATGGCATCACAGAGAATTCCCATAACCCGTCGCCCATACTGAAAGCGGTCTTTTCACGGTCACATTCATCGATCTCGACTTGCCAATATCCACTTTGTAGATCTAATGTAGAAAACCATTTCGCTCCAGACAAGGTGTCTAATGTATCGTCGATTCTTGGTAGAGGATAACTGTCTTTCTTTGTGACATCATTCAACTTCCTATAATCTACGCAGAAACGGGTGCTACCGTCTTTCTTTTTAACTAAGACGATAGGTGAGCTCCATGGACTTATTGAAGGTTCGATTACACCGTTTTTGTGCATGTCTTCAATAATTTTGTTAGCATCCTCACGTTTTGCTAGTGGAACCCTACGCGGAGCTTGTCGGATTGGTTTAGCGTCTCCAGTATTTATGCGATGCTTGACAATGCCGGTTCTTCCTGTGTTTCCTTCGTTTGCAAATATGGATGCGTATTTTTCTAATAGTTTTTCTGCTTTTAATTTTTCATTTCCATGCAGTTCGTTCAGCAAATTATTTAGGAGTGTAGGACTTATCTGCTGTGGCTCAATAGTAGGCTTCTGTTGTGACCGTTCGCATCGTGCTATTGCACTTATATTCTGGCACTGTCCAATTACTGCTCCTTTCTTCAGACTTATAGGCGTGTTGAATTCATTCACTACTCTGACCGGAATGGTGGCGTCTTCTCTAGTTTTCACAAGCGTTCTTCCTACCAATATGGGTGTATCTATTTTTGTTGGTTCCACAATCCACAACTCTTCAGTCCCACCTCCTCCATTCACTTTAGCCCATACAATCGCCTCAGATTTTGGTGGAATGCTCTGATTATCATCAACAATCACCCTCTTACTTTCAACGTTGGTCTCATATCCGGTGTTTATAGGCATCTCCATGTTCTGGCAAAACAGCATTTGCTTGTTTAAATCCAAAGTAACCCCGTGATCAATCATGAAATCTACTCCCATTATAATTTCATCCGTGATTTCTGCTACGATGAAGGTGTGATTAACTTCCAGGGTACCAATCATCACTTCGCAAAACACTTTTCCCGCGACAGCTGCTTCCTCCCCGGTGGCCGTTCGAAGCTTGCAACCGACTAATGGTTCAACCGTCCCTCTTACCACATCCGGTCGGATAATTGAATGTGTGGCACCAGTATCCAAAGTAAGCGTTGACAGTCGTCCATTTACGATGCCGTTGATAGTAAGATTGTTGTCATGGCGACCTATTTGTGATATCGAGATGGCGGGGCAAATAGTTGTGGGAACCAGCTCACGCCCCTTTGAACTGTTCCGTTTTAGTTTAACGACTTGTGAGATGTGGATGCTTCGTCCTCGTTATCTGTTGGTTGTTTCCGTTTTGATGGGTTTACTTTTATATTGCAATTTCGGGCAAAGTGACCCGCTTTTCCACAGTTGAAACATCTGCCTGTTGTATTTACTCGCGGTGCAGCAATTGTCTTCAGAGTCTTCAATATTTCTTCCATCAGCGCCGGTTGTTCCATTTCAACCCTTTGTACCTTGTGTGCTGGTTTACTTAGTAGGGAAGCTGTTTCCTGTGTGAGGGCGTGCGAAACCGTTTCAGCAAACGTTCTTTTTGGCAATGCATATGTGGCGCGTTTGGTGTCCACATCACGAATTCCATTTATGAAACATTGAATTTTTACCCTCTCAATGTAATCCACAGGTGCATCTGCATTTGCCAAATGAGCCAGTCGTTCGATTTCAGTTGCGAACTCTTGCAATGACTCGTTCATCTTCTGACCCCTATTTTGCAGTTCGATCTGGTATATTTGTTTCCGGTGCTCACTACCATATCGTCTTTCTATCGCACTCATCAATGCCTCATAGTTGTCCCGTTCACAGTCTGGAATAGTCTGAAGGATGTCTGCCGCAGGTCCTTTCAATGATACAAACAAGGACGCCACTTTGTCCACTGCATTCCAGTTATTGGCCACTGCTGTCTTTTCAAACTGAAGTTTGAAAATTTGAAATGGAATACTTCCATCGAATGTGGGTGCTTTCAGTCTTGGATTATTTGTTGATGGTGCAGGGCCATGCAGTTGTAGTTCTCGCATACGATTACTCAGTTGAAGAAATTCTGATCTTAAATTTTCTTCGTCATTTTTTATTGTGCTTAATTCGTCTTCAAATTTTGAAAATTTCTCTTGCACTTGTGTATTATTTTCTGTAATCTGTTGTACCAAACGCTTTTCTAACTGCGTATTATTTTCAGTCATTTGTTGTGTAAGGCGAGACTCTAACTGTGATGTATTTTCAACTATTTGCGTTATTTGCTGTGCCAGACGATTTTCTGTTTGCACTACATTCTCGGCTATTTGCTGTGCCAGACGATTTTCTGTTTGCACTGCCTTTTCTGCATTTTCAGCTATTTGCTGTGCCAGACGATTTCCTGTTTGCACTGCATTTTCTGTATTTTCAGCTATTTTCTGTATAGCCACTAACAGCATGTTCATGTCCACACTCGGTGATGTTCGTTGTTCTTCTACTTTCTCTTCTACCTTTGTAGAAGTTTCTGGCCCAACAAATTCGAACTCGTCCACATTAATTCCATCCGCTTCCATTGCTTCACGTAATCGTGCCTGCAGATCCGCCTTCTGCCCGCTTATCGGCAAATTACGCTCCTCCAGTTCCTTTTTTAATTGCTGAATTCTCAATTCTCCGAATTTAACCATCTTGAATTTGGATTATTTGACAATCCCACTTCTGACACCAATTGTTACGAATTTACTCTTGCTAGTTTACTTTGTTAGGTTCGTATCTCTGGATTGACAAATAAAATCAACACTGTTTAATTTAATTCAACAACTCTTTATTTCACAACTCGTCTACACTATAGCAGTTTACTCTTAGCACTGATTGATTACGTTGGCGCTGCCACGGCTTATATAGCCACGCACTTCTCGCTAGATGCCGATGTGTCCTTCTAGAATATTGCGTCTAGAAACCACCAGAACATACTGCTATACGGCGCCAGATGTCGCTAGATGCCGATGTGTCCTTCTAGAATATTGCGTCTAGAAATCACCAGAACATACTGCTATACGGCGCCAGATGTAGCTATTGCTTCGACAAACAAACAGCCGCGGCGCCAGATGTCTACAATAAGACAAATGCTATTCCATATACCTACAGCTATTGTTCATAATAATGGATGCATATAGCAATACAAATACAACTTAATACTACTTTTGTAACACTATACAACTTAATACTACTTTTGTAACACTATACAACTTAATACTACTTTTGTAACAATACCATGAATTATGACCGGCAATAGAATAAGATAACCGCGTAAGCGTTACCTACGCCAATAAAGAAGAATAATAGAATTTCACGGGCGTTTAACGATCTCTTTCCTGTTTCGTTTCAATAACTATGTAACCGGAACGCATCCGGCGGTCAACTCTTTATAAATTACTTAGGGCTGTTTTCTGCTGTATCTTATATATTCGCCTTTAAAAATTAAAATTTTAGTTGGCTTTGAGCTGCTATAGGGAGTACATAGTCACCACACTCGAAATTTCAAGTTAAACTGTTAGAATTTTCAACTCAATTGTCCCACAGTAAATTTTATCTGTCAGGGGTGCTTACCTATAATATTCGCCACGACTGTAATCAGCTGATTTTGACATTGGTACGCGGCATCATAAACAAGTTTATTAAAAGTGTAGTTTGTTTATTGAAATGCTGTGGAATTAAAAATATTTTGCAAATGTGCTAAAATGGATAGCGAACCGAAGACCGAACCAAAGGATGTGCCTGCACGCCCATTTAAATTATAAGTATTCGTGCAAAAAGTAAAAATCAACACTTCAAAATAATATTTCTTTCTCTATTTTCATAACTATACGGCGCATCAAATTGTGAGCTTGACCGGCATTAGTTTCGAACGCAAAAGTATAATTGTGAGTTGTTTGCAGTCTCAAACTATGGAAAATTTGGTTTCAATTATATATATATATATTTTGTAGGGTGCAGTGGAGTTAACCATAGTGCCAACCAAAGAAAATTTACGGCTTATAAGGTTGAATGCAAAGCAGTGTCGTATTTATCGCATTTTGTTAAATGATGTTTGTGAAGCTGAGTTTTTTTATTTCGATCCATTCCTGGATATCCTTCAAGGAGATGAGAAAGTGTAAGACGCCCTTTTTGAACCACTAATATTAATTTGTAAATAATTAATAAACATTTAACAGGAGATCCTTAGATGTGTACTCCAAAAACCATCTCAGTGCTGCACAGAAAACCGATCCCGATGTCAACTGTGGTGAATTGTTGATACAGATACCACCAGAAGGATATCATATGATCCAAGAAGGTCGCGGTTTACGTATCGGCATAGAATTCTCTATGGAAGATCCACAAGGTGGTATACACTTTGTTATACCACCAACTAGTGAAGATGAACAGCAACCCAACAGTGCACATATGTTCACATACGCATACGAAAATTCAACTCGCTTATGGTTTCCTTGTGTTGATAGCTTTGCAGATCCGTGCACATGGAAACTCGAGTTCACAGTGGATAAACACTTGACGGCTGTGTCATGTGGCGAACTTGTGGAAGTGGTTATGACACCCGATTTGAGGCGAAAAACATTTCATTATTCACTCACAACTCCTGTATGTGCGCCTAATATCGCATTGGCTGTAGGACCATTTGAAATCTACGTAGATCCTCATATGCATGAGGTTACTCACTTTTGTCTGCCACAGCTTTTACCACTTTTGAAAAATACCGTACGATACCTGCATGAAGCTTTCGAATTTTTCGAAGAAACACTTTCCACACGTTACCCCTTCTCCTGCTACAAACAGGTTTTTGTAGATGAACTTGATACCGACATCAGTGCTTATGCTACTTTAAGTATAGCTTCTGTGCATCTTATGCATTCCATTGCTATTATCGATCAGACCTATATAACACGAACATTAATGTCACGGGCCATTGCCGAACAGTTCTTCGGATGCTTCATCACATCACATCATTGGTCGGACACTTGGTTAGCAAAAGGTATCGCCGAGTATTTGTGTGGCTTATATTCCAGAAAGTGTTTTGGTAATAATGAATATCGCGAATGGGTTCAATCCGAGTTGGCACGAGTTGTGAACTATGAGGAGCGGTATGGCGGTATTATACTCGATTGCAGTCAGCCGCCGGCGCCACTGCCTGTGTCTAGTACGAATCCCGCTAGCGCCACAAGCAAGCAAACTGAAATTGTGCATTATTTTCCTATAAAAAGTTTACACACAGTTTCGCCAAAATATGTGGAAGCCATGAGACGCAAGGCGCATTTGGTTATACGTATGCTGGAGCATCGAATCGGCCAAGAGCTGCTAATACAAGTAAGTTTTTTTCAATTTCTTAAGCAAACTGTAACAGAATACAATTAATTTTCGAGGTCGAAAAATTTTTAGTATAATATATATATTCCTATGATTAAATAAGAAATTGATTGATTTTTGTTATTTAGGTTTTCAATAAACAGTTGGTGCTGGCAACCAATGCGGCGGTGACTAAAATCGGCTCTGGCTTATGGCATCATTTGCTAATTTCTACGAATATATTCATCAAGGCGATATTCACTGTAACTGGTAAAGATATGTCAGTCTTCATGGATCAATGGGTCCGTACCGGAGGCCATGCGAAGTTCTCCTTTACATCGGTGTTCAATCGGAAGCGTAATACTATTGAATTGGAGATACGGCAAGATTTCGTGAGTCAACGTGGCGTTCGCAAATACAATGGCCCATTGCTAGTGCAGCTACAGGAATTGGACGGCACCTTCAAGCACATGTTACAGATTGAGAATACCGTGGTGAAGGCAGATATCACTTGCCATTCGAAAAGTCGCCGAAATAAAAAGAAGAAAATTCCGCTTTGTACGGGCGAAGAAGTAGATATGGATCTGTCGGCAATGGAGTAAGACGCGCTTAAAAAAACATAACCTAAATAATTATTTTCTCATATTTTTGTAGTGATTCGCCTGTTCTTTGGATTCGTCTAGATCCGGAAATGATATTAATTAGAGATTTGAATATTGAACAACCTGACTTCCAGTGGCAATACCAGCTGCGTCATGAGCGCGATGTAACAGCACAGTTTGAGGCCATTAAAGCTCTGGAGAAATATCCTACCAACGCTACGCGCTCCGCACTCACAGATACAATTGAAAATGAGCGCTGCTTTTATAAAGTCCGTTGCGAAGCAGCACATTGTCTTACCAAAGTGGCTAATCAAATGGTGACGCAATGGAGTGGACCTCCTGCCATGTTGAATATTTTCCGAAAATTCTTTGGCTCCTTTAGTGCCCCCCATATCATCAAACAAAATAACTTTGCCAACTTTCAATTATATTTTTTGCAAAAGGTCATACCTGTGGCAATGGCAGGTTAGTGTCCCGTGATCATTAATACATTTCCAACATTTTTATTATAAATTATTTTTGTAAAGGCTTACGCACGTCTCACGGTATCTGTCCACCGGAAGTTATACGTTTTCTGCTTGATCTCTTCAAATACAATGATAATACGCGGAACCATTATTCAGATGTTTATTATCGCGCGGCTTTAGTTGACGCCTTGGGAAATTCAATTACGCCAGTTGTTTCAGTGGCACTGCGTGGAACGCCCATTACATCTGACAGTCTCTCTGCCGATGCTAAGTAAGTATACTCTAAATTTCCACTTTTATTTGTATTTGTACTTATTTCAAATGTTTCAAAGGCTTGTACTTGAGGAAGTGACCCGTCTACTTAACCTAGAGAAGAACTTACCGTCATATAAGTACATGGTTTCGGTTTCATGTCTTAAGGTGATACGTAAATTACAAAAATGTGGTCACTTGCCTTCGCTGCCGAAAATCTACCGTTGCTATGCAGCTTATGGTCAGTATCTGGACCTACGTGTAGCCGCCATGGAGTGTTTGGTAGATTTTGTTAAAGTGGATGGACGCTGGGATGATTTGGACCATTTGATTACGTTGCTCGAAACAGATCCCGACCCTGCAGCACGTCATGCGCTTGCCCAATTATTGATCGACAATCCACCATTTAGCCGCGAGTCGCGGAGCAGCCGACTGGATCGGCCAGAGCTGGTAGAGCGATTATGGGCGAATATGAAGTGAGTTTAGCTACACTATTAACGATTTATTTTTATAAAATTAGCCAAAAACTGAACTGAACTCTGTCCGTTTTACAGTAACAAATTGGCGTTCGACACTAAATTACGTTGTGACATGGTGGACTTATATTATGCATTATATGGCACGCGGCGACCAATGTGCTTGCAATCTGCGGATGTCAGCAACATGTACAAAGATATAATTAAGGAAGGCACAAAGAAAACGACCGCTCCCAACAGCAGCACAATTTCCAATAACGAACCCAAGACCCCGACAACAATAAGCGAAGTGAAAAACGAGGAGCTCGACATAGTCGAAGAGCTTACTCCTATCACTGCAGTAAAGCGCACCGCTACCGAGGCATTTGAGGTGGGCAATGAAGTCATAAAACTGGAAACAACTGAGGAGGTGACACTTGTTGAAGACAATGACATGAAGATGGAGTCGTTCGACAATGAGGTAAAGGTTGTAGTTAACCCAGAAGATGATGGCAACGTACATTCCCCCGAGCCGAAACGTATGAAGAGTGAAATCTTCGAGGAAGACGACAATTCCGTAACCATCATCGATGTGGGCGAAACTGCAATAATGAAAGCAGATAGCAGCTTTGAGGCCAATAAAACGGACGCCGAAAGTAGGCATAAGACAGAGAACTCATCAAAGGTGTGTGCCGAACTAATTCATGCCATACATATATATTGAGATGATACTTATCGTATAATTTTTTACATTTTCAGCAGAAGAAAAAGAAGAAGGATAAGAAGAAGCACAAACATAAGCACAAACACAAGCACAACAAAGAAAAAGAGCGTGACAAGGAGCGTGAGCGCAAGGATAAAAAGGACCCCAACATATCTCGCATACAGGCAAAAGAAGCCACGCCGGAAACTCTCAGCTCAGCGGACAGCAGCAATTCGAATAGCAATCCGCCAACACTAAATTTCACATAATTAAGCTATAATGATACCGTTTTATATTTTACATTCTACTTTTGTATCAGTAATTTACAAAAATTACACATAAAAGTATATGTATATGTTTAGAATTCTGCAGCATTTTCAATATAATGCGTTACATATGCGTGGATATATAACGATTCTTGAAATATGCGTGAATTACAATTTCAGAAAATGCATTGCAAATGGTATTTAGTATATACAATAATGTTTTTTTTTTAATAAATTCACTACAATCGTTTGGGGTTTTCAAACTTCGTGTCGTCTCGTTTGTTCGCAGTAGACGTGTCTTTAGGTACATACATATTTATAATATTAAGAATTACATACATATAATTAACTATAAATAAATGTGCAGTAGAGTGCCAACTGGACTTCCTAACTGTAAGTGGCCATGTGTGTTCGGCATAATCCTTTGCTTCCTTCGGCGAATTTTAGTACAGTCGGAAAGTTGCACGAGCACTGTAAAACTAAATGCAGGGAAAATAAAAGAATGGAGAACAGGCGTGAACCTGTGAACTGAGCCGTTGTTGAGAGATATTATGTATCGTGCACTTGGAATTTCGAAATCATGTTGGGCGCATGAGGGAACTTAGATATTGCTTTTGTAATTGTCGGAACAAATAGTTGAAAGCTATGGAAAACAGTATTAAAAGGATTATTGCTTGGCTTCATCCGCCTTTCCAGCAACCGCTGTCTCCTTCTCATCGCGTGGATGTCGTTTCTGTTCGGCCAGCGGTCGTAAGTACGTTATATTGCCGCCACCGGTCGCCGTTTGTTCATCTGGCGACGAAGCTATGACATTTGCTGTCGGCTCCGAGCCCTGAGCTTGCAGTCCCCTGCGTGGACCATACTGCTGAGCTATATGTTGCATGAGCTGCGCATAGTCCACCGGTTGATTGCGGAATTCAGGATGCTCTTTTATGTACTGCTCATAAGGAACGGGCACCGGTACTGGTACAGCTGTTACTGGGTAGCCAGCATCTATCAGCGCCTGGAATTCGGTCTGGGTGAGAGGCTTTCCACCGGGTTGTGGTAAATGCAGTTGGCGCACATCTTCGATGGACTTCGTTTTTACTGGGGTGCTGCGTGAGGGTGTTGCGATACCTGTGCCTTGTGAGACGTAAATACTGGATTGTGATGGAGCTGGGGCGGGTGAGATATATTGCCGGTTTGTGTGCACTTGTTGTGGAGTTGGTGCAGGTGCTGAGTACTGTTGAGGATGGGCGAGTGACTGTGGCTGTGGCCGTGGTTGTGGCTGTGCTCGTTGTTCTCCGGAAGGTGCATTGGGATCGGGTGGGCTAGGGTGGAATCGTCCGGAGGGAGCTGGGGGATTTGATTGCCGTTCGTAGTCGTAATACAGTTGCGGGTTAATATACTTGGCTGCGGCTGGTACGTTCGGATAATTTGGCGGTTCCTTCTCACGTAACTTTGGCGAAGATGTTGAAACTTTCGTGCCATAGTGTTTTGAGCGTGCTTTGGGTCTGGTTGTTGGATTCAGTTCCTGGTAGAAGTACTGTGTGGGTTGTGGCTGTTGTACCGTCGTGGGAGACTGCGTTGGAGGATATACCACTGGACCCAATTTCTTGGCGTCCACAATGTGTTGCGGCACTTGTGTGGGGTAAATCGGCGTCGGTTGTTGTATGTTGCTAAATCTAAACAAGGACGGTATAAACGGTTGATTATTGGCATCTACTAGTGGTGTGGGTGTGGGTTGGGATCCGCTGGGTGAGGAATAAATTTTCTGTTGCAAAGCGTATGGGCGTGGTCGTGGCTCCGCGTGTGGCTGCAACTGTTGTTGCGGAGCTTGCTGGTGCTGGTGTACTACGCCAGATGGTTCGTTGGAATTATCCGTCAGTTGATTGGGTGAAGGTTTATTCGCAGCAAGCAGCTTTTCGATTTCGTTCTCTAGCGACGACTTTGCTAGTGGGTGATTTGGCAATGTTTTATAGCTCACTTGTGGTTGGTAGTATGCCAGTTGCGGCGGTATGTGTGGTGGTGGTGGCACGTCGGCTGATGGATCAACAGTTTGTGGGTCACCTTGTTGTGGCTGCGGTTGCGGCTGCGGTTGTGGTTGAGGCAGGTATTTGGGGCCACCGCGGTGACGTGGGACATATTGTACAAATTCGGGTATTGGCTCTTCGACGGGAGATTGTAACTGTGGCTGCGCGTGTTGACGATAGTTGCCTAAACCTTGACCTACACGTTCAGCAGGCAATGGCAAGGGTGGCCCTTTACTGGGCGAAGGTGCGTGTGCAGCCTGTTGCTGACGGTATTGCGCTTCATGGAAGGCTCGCGCACGCAACTCATCTTCCAAAAGCTTAAGAAACTCTTCTTCGGGTATAATTTGGTATGGCTGCTGGGGTGCGCCGGCTCCTGGTTGTTGATATTGTGGTCCCAGCTGCTGGTAACGCGGCACAATTTGTGTTGGTGGCGCTGCGTAATGAGGCGCTTGCGCGGCTGTCGGGTTCGGCGGCTGAATGGCGACCGCATAACGCTGTTCAGCTTCTTCGGCATTTCCCCGATATTGTGAAGGTGATATATGTGCACGTCCTGATTTCGAAGCTTTCTTCTGCTGTTGTGCGGTGCGTGGCTTCCCGGTTAATTCGGAAGCGGAGGCTGTCGACTTCGGGTGATTGCGATTAATGTCCTGCAGATAGGCAAAATGTTGGATCTGCAATTAAAGAGAGATTTTATTATAAAAAAAAAAATCAATCTTTGGTTGCTTAATACAACTCGCTACTTCATTTGTCTTGGTTTATGTCCCAGATTAGCAAATTTCAGAATAATCCTAAAACAATATTAACACTTTAAGAGTGGTTAAAAGTCGAGGACCCCTATTTGAGCAACATCTTCAGATATGTAGGTAGATATGCTATATTTTTGAAGGCGTAACGGCGGCAGACTTAGAGGCGACTAATGGTTTTGGAAATACTTTTTTCGACGACTTTCAAGACTTTTCGTATTTACTTGACAATACTGATAGATAGATAGATAGTTAATACTGTAGTATTGCAGTGCGACTTGGGGTCTATTCCTTATTGATATTCTCCTATATCACATATGGCCACTAAGGTCCAGCATCCTGAATAATTCCAGGAGCTTGCTGGGCGCTACTGAGGTGGTGTGATCCCTGTCCATGAGGATGGAACTCAGGGCCTTAAGCCTGCTTCTACAAATTGCTGGACAATCCAGAATCAGGTGTGCTGGTGTTTCCTGTTCCAAGTCGCAGAACCGACAGTTTACGCAGGAGGCTAGGGCTACGTTAAACAAGTGCTTCCTGAGCCTGCAATGTCCTGTGTAGAGCCCGAAATTTGTGACGGGGGAGGTTAATTAGTTCCTTAAACCTAGAGCTAGGAGCTTCTACCTTCTTAGAAGCAGCTTGGCATGGCGCATTCTGCTGCCTGCTGCCAGTGCTGTTCTCTCTTCTCTCCTCTCCTACGGGCGGAGCAGCTCGTTAAGAGTGTGGGACCCCACTGCGATGCATGGTTCTGGTCTCGTCAACTTGGACGCTGCCGCAGAGCGGGCTAGTTCGCCGGCTAGCTCATTTTTGACTACCTCTTTATGCTCCGGCACTCAGATTAGGTGTATCCGGTTGCACACTGATAGGCGGTTCGGTCTTCTTATGCACTTCTCTACTAAAAGCGATTTAACCCCGTATGCTGAGGTCGCTTTTAGTGCCGCTTGCCTGTCGCTAAGAATGGCGATGCGCTGGTTGCGGCGGAGATTGAGTTCTGCGCACTGACTTATAGCAAAAATTTCTGATTGAAAAATGCTTGAAAAACATCCCAATGGTATGGATAGCTTGGTATGCGGTCCCGCAATGCCTTCCGGTGTTTTCGAGCTGTCAGTGCACCACTGGATAGTACTGTCTCTCAGCAGTATCTCAAGCGTTTATATTATTGACTTACAATGTGTCTGCAGACGTACAACAACATTTACATAAGTGCATCCACTACTACAAGTAACTGTTATACATAAATAAGTATTGCAGTAAAGCCGCAAGTTGCGGTAAACCAGTGACCTCAAAAGTTAAAACTGCGAGTAAAATTATTAGACATTTAGAGGCGACCAACTATTTTTCATTTTTGAATAATAACAATAACAACAAAAACTTTGGATCTCCCATGCATTTAAAAGCGTGAATAATGAGAATTGTGTGGCATATACAAATATTGTATGTTGAATGAACAAATTGAGTAAAATTATTTAGCATCAGAAAGCAAAAACAATTTATGCAAATTTAACGCTCGTTGTGGGCGAATTTATTTTTTCGAAGAATAATAAAGTGTATCTATATTATATGTGTGTATATGTATGTCTTAAGCTAATGTTGCGAAAAGTGATGTTGTAGTTGTTGCTACTATGACTGATCGGTTGTTAACGAGTCTGAGCGGTTGTTTGGGAAAAAGGTTCCAGTGTGCTGAAATATTAAGGCTGCTTACTGGCAGAACCTAAGGCATTGGTGGCAATTCAATGCGGGTTTTGAAGCTTCACTTAGCTTCAGAAGAACAAACAGTATCAAACGCATTGATAAGATTCATAAAGTTCACATGAAAGCCACGTTTAAATATGACTTTGTATGAGTGCTCCCATAAGACAAGTGATTGTTCAATACAAACGCACAAACACACACAGTCTTTTCCGCTTGTTGCAACTTTAGCCTTTATTTGCGGCTTGGCACTTAGCAATTTTGTCATTTGGTTTTCCACACAGCAAAATAACTGTAATTATTACGCACATTTCCATGACGTTTGTGATGTAAGCGAGCGGTACTTATTACGCCGTTATTTCCACACTATTTGCGCCATTGCTTTTACTTTCATAAATGACTTGTCCATTTTCGCAGTGTCGCTGGCCGAAAATAAAAACGTTCGCCGCTTACTTTGAGTTTAATTGTCGCCGTGGACACGCAAAGAAAACACGCGACTCCCGCATCGAAATGGCAAAATAGTGCTGAGTATTTAATTTGGGTTAAGCTGCAAGTACATCAACTTAGTACGATGTAGTGTTGCACAAAAGGTACGCACCCAAATTATACGAATGCCGCAGATAATTATGCATTTTTTCGGTCAAGGTGAGTTGTCATTGAAATTGAGTTAACCCGCAGTTTCTAAAGACAGGCAAGAAGACAAATAAGCTCAGGTTAAAAGATGCCGAATTAAAAACAAATAGTTATGCAAGACAATTGCCGCATATTTGCAGTAAACTAGCGTGAATATCGGCTATTAAGCAATCAAAAGACTTAAGCGACGAACTTCGCTCCCTAATTTAGTGCTGCCAACAGATTTTAGCAATGATTGTATGACATAAAAATAACATAAAATAATAAAAAAATTAGATTAATTACACGACACGAAATATGGTGTTCTTACTGTTATCGCGTCTGACCTGGCACCCCAATCATATTCTTGATTTAATGGCCCGCCTTCAGCACTAGCAAATCGATCGCCAGTGAGCTTTTATGGCTGAAGCCATTTGGGTTTTGATTCAACAGCAATTAAAAATCACTGTCATGCTAGAATAAACAGCGGATTGTTGTTGTAATTGTTTGAATATGAGAACGTTACAAATGTTTGAGCGGTTTCAAGCATGTATGGTATATTTCAAAATCCGTTTAAGGGGCTCTGACAACGTTATTGTCTTTTTAAATTAGTCTTGTTATCCCGGATAAATTTCAACTCAAGTAATATTTGTGGATTTTTCAAAGTTCATGTGTGTGACGGCGCTTGTGGAAATCTGTGCAACGCAAAACATAAATATGCGACAGACTGATGAAAACAGCTTCGTTTAGCACAGCGACGCAGCCACCTTCGTGGGATTTGCGGTGTTGCCGACATGTTAATTGCGTTTGACCGCCGCCGCGCAGCGCACAACGCTTTGCTTTAAGAATCGTGCGACTAGTCACGACTGCGCCTTGAGTATTTGCACTGCGAAAGCGCGTTGTTGTTGCTATTGCACACAGATCACAGATGGCATTAGAGCAATGAATGAACAACTGAATACCTGTCAGCGCAGCGGATGAGTCGTTTCACCCTTTCCAAACCGATGGAAATTACAGAAAAGCGAAAAATGTCGAAAGCAGTTGTCGCAATGCGAGCACCCCCCTCACCCCTAACGTTTGTCCAGTCTTTGCCACCTTTCGCTTATTATTTGCTTCACGTTTGCAAGTCGCCTCAAATGTACGAATTAGCATTTGCGCTGCTGCTGCAGCTTACAACAACCACTACAAAGCTTTATTATCGCACTTGTCTCACGCCACTCACCTCCTGACTCTGCTCCAGCAATTGGGTGCCGTGCGGCCTTATTGTCGCCGGATAATTACGCAACTGCGGCGCTTGATGGTCTTCGTGCTGCTGGTGATCGTGTGGCGCAATGGGCCGAATGAGGAATTGTGTTGGTTTCGGACCGTAGATGGTTTCCTGCGGATTTTCCGGGTCATCAGCATCTGTGGTGTCGGCGCGGTGGTTCGGGTATACCGCTTCGTCTTTGGCACCGACCTGCCGTTTATCTTTAGGCGTCTCTTCCGTCGCCGGCGCACTGGCTAACGTCGATGTGGCTTCCGACAATGTGGCCGCAGAAGTTGGCTGCACATTGCTGGCGGCTGCTTCGGCCGCTGCTACGGAACGGGCATTCAAGATGCCTGAAACGAAAACAAAGGAAGCGATTATGTAGGAACTAAAGTTATGAAAATATATTTATATTTTAGATTTTTTACAAATAACGTCATAATTCAAAGTGGCAAACGTTTATGCCTAAGAAAAAGCTTTATTGCATCCTTTTTAGTCCACTTATGCTTGGCATTTATTTAATATATTACATGCCACTAGTTAACTCAATAAATTTTTATAAAGAGAAAACTGAAAACTTTAAGCCATTCTCCTTAAAAATCGACTGTTTTGAGTTATGACACTTTTCATGTTAATGAGCGATATTTTTCCTTTATTTCATTCATTTTCACTATTCTATATTCTTCAGTGAAATAATGGTGAACAGGTGAAATTATTTGAAAATAAACTAGCTATAGTAACTTCTCATCTCAAAGACGAAGATAAATTATGTGAATGTTTACTTGTATGAACCAAGTGATTAAACGGTGAGAGCTCGCAGGGCCTTGCTAT
Organism: Bactrocera zonata; assembly: GCA_037783105.1. Classification (NCBI taxonomy): domain Eukaryota; kingdom Metazoa; phylum Arthropoda; class Insecta; order Diptera; family Tephritidae; genus Bactrocera; species Bactrocera zonata. Next base: position 246,796 of record JBAWJQ010002875.1, read on the forward strand.
GCTGGGTTTCTGTTTACATCAAATAAGAGGACTTAAATAGAGGTTTTGAATCATAATTTTCCTACAGTTTGGGTAGGATACTCTGCGGTAGCTCAGAGCTTTTTTCGGTCGTTTCCTCTCAAAAGTTGTAGAAACGGAATCTAGAAATAAAAAAACGGTTTTTAATCTTTGCAAACCGCTAAAAATAATTTCACTCAAGCATACTCATTACTAGACAAATATGTGGGCGATTTGAATGTCGTAGCATTTTATTAGCACAAAAAAAATATTTTACAATCAAAAGTTCCTTTCATATTCGCTTTATATTGGCTAGTCGAAAAAGTCTTTTCGTATTTTGTCAACAGATGTTATTGCAGTCGTATATCTCCTGTGCTACCAATCATATTTTGTCATACCATATAGTGTTGGAAAGGTGAGATTTAAGCTTCATTTACTCAAAAAAAAAAAAAAAAAATATTAAAAAAATTAAATTAGGGGAAGTTGGAAAACACTTAAAGCTCTTCAAAAATGAGTAAAAGTAACGAAGAAATTCGCTTTATATAAAAAATGGATGAATGCCACGCAAGCCACCAATTAAATTTGTGAAGTTTACGGACTCGTATAGTACAACAATGGTTCACTCGCTTTCGTTCTGGAAAATTTGATATGAAATTTACACCTCGCTTTGGTCGACCTATCGTTGAAAAAGTCCATGAAATTATAGAAAAGACTGACCAAGACCACCACATAAGTTCCATGACATCGCTAAGGTACTTAACATTCATCAACAAACGGTTTTGAACCATTTCAAAATGGCTGGCTGCAAAAAGAAGTTCGATATTTGGGTACCACATGAATTGTCTGTGAAAAATTTAATGGAGCGAATAAACGTCTGCGATTCTTTGCTGAAATGAAATGAAATCGAACCATTTCTGAAGCGAATGGTAACAGAAGACGAAAAGTGAATCAAATGCGACAATGATGTGGGAAAAATATCATACTTCAAGCGTGGTGAAGCTCAACAAATGGTCGCAAAGCCGAGATTAACGCCTCGAATTGTTATGCTGAGTGTTTGGTGGGATTGGAAGGGAATCATCCACTATGAGCTGCTCTAGCCTAGTCAAACTATTGACTCTACACTTTACTGTCAACAGCTGATGAGATTGAAGCAAGCAATCGAAAAAAACGGCCAGAACTGATCAACAGAAAGGGCTTCGTTTTTCATCAGGAGAAGGCTAGACCACATACATCTTTGATGACTCGGCAAAAACTGGGAGAGCTTGGCTGGGAAGTTTTGATGCATCCATCATATAACCCGGACCTTTCACCATCGGATTACCATTTGTTTCGGTCAATGCAGAACTCTCTTAATGGAGTAAAGTTGGCTTCAAGAGAGCTTTGTGAAAATTATTTGTACGGTTTTTCGCCGAGAAACCGAGAAAAATGGCATAAAGTGGTCGACCAAAATGGTATTTATTTATTTATTATTATAAATAAAAAAAAAGTTGAAGTTTGATTAGAAATACAAAAAGACTTTTTCGACCACCCGATATTTATAAGTACCTAAACTCGAGCTATTTTTATTTTTACCAAGAAACAGAGGTTTTGAATTTCGATGAAAGGATATGCCCAGACTTCTAAGCGGTTCTCTGCATTTCCATATAAATTTCGAGTTGGCGCAAAGAAACACAGCTTTAGGTCAGGCTTTACGAAAAAAAAATTGAACTGTACACTTTCATTCGGAGATATTCCTATGGATACATACATACACTTGATGTCCTTTGATTTTATCAATTATTTTTGCACTTATAGAACAAGGGCTTAACAGGTCCTTCGCTAAATGTCAACTTACCAAAAGCCAAAAGGCAAATTAAGACGTGTGTCCGCATTTCGCTGCTATTTTAATCCAGAGAAGGTAACGCGACCTCAGCGCTTTGTAGTTTTATTTATTTGAATATTGTTGTTGTAATAAGATGTTGTTGGGTTCGTTGAAAGGACTAGTTTGTGCAACAACAATTTTCCACACTATAGCACACTCAATAGATCAACCGAAAAGCTGCCAACATCACAAGTGTCACTCAGCATTGTCGTCTATGCAACATAACTACCGTTAACGTTCACGCAAATGTCGCGGATTCTACGCCGCACAATGTTTCACACACAACAGCAACAAACTGCAAATTCCGTTATGCTTGCTATTGCAAATCTTTGCACATTTAATTTCGTTTTTACGATTTTGCCGCTTCACGGCACGGCGACAGCGAAGCTTGAGCTATTTCGTTTTAATTTAATTTTTTGCTTATTTAGTTTTTAAACTACAGCAAATCGCTGTCACAATTGCAAGTCGTGCACTGTAAGACTGCAAAGTACAATTTACGCCACACAACAAAAACAAAGCACCAGCGACTAAAGCATTAGGCAAGCAGAGAAAATTACTGCATCCGTCGCCGGAGGCTAAAGGCGCTCCACAAAATCAAAAAAAAAAACAACAATCGAAATGTTTGCACGAGCAAAAAGTTCAGTTTATTTAGTCCGGCGGCAGCGTATCCGTGTGAAAGACGAGCACGAGCTTGTAAACTTGTAAGCTGCTAAGCGGAACGCGACGATTCGAAGCTGTTTGCTGGCTAGTTGAGTGTTGCACGACCGAAAGACGAATCTTTGAATTGTGCTGCGACACTGGCATTTATAAAACTTCGCACCCAAAAGAGACCATCGCACGCTGCGGCGTCACGTCGCAGTCACGGCGCTGAACTTTGCGGCGACGCTGGAGAAGCCACCGACACACAATGAACGATCGCTGCAACAAACAGCATTGTTTGCGGGCCCTCATGTTGTTGTTGTTTTGGTGTTTCATTTTCGTTGAAGCTTTTGTTGACAATTGAAAGGGAAACGCTTGGCACTGCGCTCAGCTGCGGCGGCAGCGTCGTCGGGGGGAGCCTCGCGCTGATTTAACTGGAGTCAACAGCGGAGTCGCCGTTATCGCCAGCAGCTGCATTTGATCAGCTAACAGCGGCGCTAGCGTCACCCTATGCGGTTGCCTCAGCGTAATGCCGCGCGGGTTTATCTGCTTATTACTGTCGGCTGGCGGTTGGCGGCTGAAGACTGGGGAAGCAAACTTAATTCCGCGGCGTCGTGGTGTGCAGATTAAACGTTGCTGGGTTGGTTAGATGACGAACTTTACAGGTCAAAATATGGCTGGCGCTTATTTACAGATTAGGAAGTGGCCTCGTGAAGTACCCTCATATACATGGCGGACATCGCGGCTTGCTGCACTGGCGGCCAGATTACTACCGACCGCTGTGTAGCCACTAATTTACAGTTACTTACGGATTTTCACATTTCATTGTTATCTCACTAATATTGTTGTTGTACTAATTCATGCGGGCATTTCTGGTGTTTGTATGCCTTCAAGCACCTACAAATGCGCCCTACCTCTCCTCACCTGCGTGTGAGCGTCTGGTTTGCGTGCGGGTTGTGCGATTGCGCTGTTAAACTGTCGCATTTCATTATTACCGCAGTTGTTTTTGTGGTTTAGGGCAGATATAGATTTTTATTGCGCGCTTGCTTGTCTGCAGCGGTGGATTTAATAGACGGTGGATTTATTGTGTGCTGATAATTTAGCGTCTTTATGAGTGCTCTGAATGTATAGGCATTGGGACAAGGCTCTGCAAGTTGCTCGCTTAAGTCGTTTGTACTTGGAGGGCCTAATTAAGTGCTGTCTATGCGGCCGCACGCCTTTGCGGCACAAACACACACATGTGAGATTGCAAAGTTTGGCACCTGTAATTAGTGCGAGTTGGTGGAAAATTTGCGCCGACAACACAATGTCAAAGAAAATTGTGACATTACGCTCCAGGGCGCGTACATGCACCAATTAACCGTTGTGGCATAAGCTGGTAATTTTTTGATGAGATGTAATTAGTGGCAATGATCATTTTTCTAATAATTATATTATACTATATATTTTCTAATTCAGGAAGCGAAGAAATTGTGTAAGAGCAAATATTAAATTCGAATTAAAAAATTGAATTAAGTTGACTAAGGATATCTGGATAGGATCTACTTAATATTTGTTAGCAACTCTTTATTGACTCTTTTCGTACTTTTACTCTGCAACTTTTGAAATTAGTCAACTGGAATAAGCTATGGTGTGATCTCATACTGATGGATCACCTATAATCCTCTATTAAATCCTCATTGCACCAAAGCAAATGATTGCATTCATTTGTAATTAGTTCACACTTTTCCTCGGCAACTCCGCTGAATTATTACATAATCAATATGAAAGTAGTTTTGTTAGCAGTTTTATTAGCTTGCCAAGTTTTCCTGCCCGCGCGCAATTTCCTCTCTCTCTGTGTCAGCTTAACGCCTATAAAAGCAGTGGCCACGGTCAGAGTCAAGTTGAAGAATACAAAGTTGACTTTTTAATCCTTTTTTATAGCATCCGGCAGCTAAATGTGTTTGCATGACTGTCCAGTTATCTACGTTCACCACCAAATTAAAAGTGAAATTCCTGTTTTTGGAAATTAGCTGACAATGTTGACTGAACTTGGCGGAATCGTAAGCGGTTCGCCGAAGCAGCAGCTACTTCTTGTATTTGTCATGACATTGCGTGGCAGAATTACTTTGTAAGGAAACTTTTGCCGATTCAGATGTTGATTGTATCGAAAATAGAAATTTTTTTTTTGTAAAAAACCTGGACTGAATAATATTTAATTTAAGAAAAATGATTTTGTAAAATTTTGAAAAACAGATGTGATCTTCAGAAATCCTTCATAGCCCTAGATAGCAGGGATGTTTCTTCAAGAAGAAGAGCAAAATATAAGCGTCAACTGTCAACCATTTGTTTATAGTATGGAAGTCGGCGCACCTCAATGGTGCGTTGCGATTTTTACAATGGAAAAAAATATCGAACAAAGAATATGTCTCAAATTTTGTATTTCCAACTAAATGGCGTGTGCGGAATCATTGCGAATGTTGGAAAAGGCTTACGGTTTGAGTTTAATTAAAAACACAAACCTACGAGTGGTACAAAGCCCTCAAAAACAGTCGAGAGATCGTTGAAGACATGTCTCATTCTTGACGATCTCTTCAACCGATGAAAATTTTAAAAAAGTGAAGGATCTCTCGCGAGTGCGTTCGAATGATTTTGATGGATATTTTGTGTATGAAACGCGTTCTTGTCCGACTCGTCCCGATAAAGCTAAATTTTTTCCAAAAGAGTTCTCTAAACAGGTTTCATTGGACATGCTTGAAGGTTCAAATTCCGATCCCACATTCAAGGCGAGCATTATGACTGCTAAAGAGAAATGGATTTATAAGTTTGACTTGCCAACAAGTCAACAATCATCGAAAGACCGGACCGGACTTTCTCACCTCAAAATCCAACGCAGAATAACTCTTGCCTTCGGACTAAGTAGACAATTGAAAAGTAAAGTTCTCTCTCGACGAACAAAAACGAAACTCTATAAGTCGATGACAACTTGTAATGAGTTGCCATTACGAGATTTCGAGAGAAAGATTCTGCGAAATATTTATCGTCCTTTACGAATTGGCAACGACGAAAAGCGCAGTTGATGAAACGATGGACTGACGGGATATACAACGGCATTGAGATAGTTCAGCGAATAAAGAGACTGCGGACACGCTCGCTTGGACAAGTTGTCCGAATGGATGAAAACACTCCAGCTCTGAAAGTATTCGACGCAGTACCCGCCGTGGAAACAGAGGAAGGGGAAGATCTCCACTATGTTGGAAAGACCAGCTGTAGAAGGGCATGGCTTCGCTTGGAATCTCCAATTGGCGCCACATTGCAAAAAGCAGTAAAGACTGGCACGCTGTTGTTAACTCGGCCAGTAAAGAAGAAGAAGGAAAAGATAATGATACACATTGAATTAAGATTGATGGTAATAGCTAAGTTAGTCCATACTTTTTTGAATAAATATAATTCCGAGAAAAGGTCATAAAACAAGTTCCGTAAGGTTTGCTTATCACTTCAGAGACAACTCTTTGCTCTACCACCAAAGGCTGCTATCACATTGAGCACTTTAAGAACTGGGTACTCTGCAGCCATTCGTAGTGCTGACGTCCTTTCTATTATCTAATATGGCGTTTCCTTGATTGAGGTGTTTGCGTGCAAAGTCAAAGCAGTGCAAAGCCGAGTTGTGACTGTCATGTCGTGCTGCCAACACAAGTAGCGCCGAGAAGTGTGAACTAGGCGATGAGAAACAGACACATAATTGCATACGTCGGTGTGTGTGTGTGTGTGCAAGCGGGCAAGTGGGTGATCAGTAGCATAGGCGCTCGAAACGATAGAAACCGAATTGATGAGCTCTTGTGCAGGTGTAAATCACAAGCGGGCATTATTACGTCGCGCCAACCTCACAAATTGAATACATAATAACAGAATTATAATCGTGAATAGACGCTAATGTAGGCAACAACAACAGCAACACAATTGTAGAAGATAGATATGTTTGCGTAATCTATTTTGTTGGCGCTGTCGGTGTCGCTGCCGACGCCACCGTCATCTTGAATTACTTGTATTCCATTACCCATTTATGTAAACATGTAAATCTATATTTATGTATGCATGTGTGTCTAGCTTTTGCTCTGACTCTGGCTTTGGTTTGCATTATTGCCATGCTTTTCTACGGCGCTCTCACTTTCTTTGCTACGTAAAGATGCAAGCCGTCGCGGCGTCCGCCATGTAAATGTGAACGACGAGAAACCACTTGAAATATTGGCTGCTGCAGCAGCATCAGTGCCGGAGCCATTGTTGCCTTGCCAATTGTCAAGTATCGGTGTTAGTGGCAGCGCCAGCCGCCAGTCGCCGAAAATGCGGTGCAGCAGTGGTCGTTGCGAAGCTCGTCGGCTGGGGTTTCTCATTGTCATTGTGCCGTTGTGAAACGGTTGCATACCGAAATGCCGTGTCCGCAGCCAATCTCAGCGTCGTCGGTAACAAGCAGAAAAAGACTCCAACAATTCAATGCATGTGCATTGCAGTGTATGTATGTATGTGTGTGTGTGTCTATTGTAGGCTTCAGTAGCAATAACGAATGAACAGTAGCTAGGCATTCAACAACTTGGCCAATAATCAGTAGAGCAATCGCTTGCAACAAAATAAGCAACCATGTCAACAACAACAACAACAGAAAGAATATTGCAGCAACGTACAACAAAATTAGTTACAACTGCAATGACATCTTTAGCCCCCGCGCACATAACCGCGCGCTGAAGTGGAGCTTAAGATGAGCAGCTCGTCGAGTGTTGCGATTGTCCATTTAGTGGCTCAAAAGCGGTTGCTCTTATTGTTGTAATATGTTTTTTCTAAACAGTTTTATTTTTATTTAGCAAATCAGGCACTTAAATATACAGGGTTTGCCTGGAAAGTAATAGCACTGAGTCGATTTAAAAAATTTATTGAACCAATCGTTACAATTCTTTAAAAACTCTCAAAATAGGCTCCTCCTGCGTCGATGCAGCGCTGCCAGCGCGATATCCAAGCATTAAGGCGTCACGGAACGCATTTTCCGGAAAGGCCTTGAGGGGGGTAGAGGGGCTTGTCTCAAAATGCTTGCATTTCATTGGTCTTTTCAGGCAAGGAAACAAAAAAGTCCGGGGGTTACATCTGGGCTGTAGCCGGCCTTGGTTAGGTAGTTGTTCACAAGAAAGGCTTTGTGAGCCGGAGCGTTGTCGTGGTGCAACTTCCAATTGGCTGCGAATCGGATCCGATGGACCCTTCGTTTGAGTCTCTTGAGGGCTTTTATGCAAAACTTGGCGTTGGCGGTTTGTCTAGCAGGAACCAAGTCATAGTGGACGATGCCTTTGATGTCAAAATATCTCCCAGCACGGTCTTCATCAGCGACCTCTTCGCGGCCATCAAAAAAGGCATGGTGCCAATGAAGTACACCACTTCTGGTTAAAGCAACATCTGGGTAAGACTGCTTGATCATATCAAATGTCTCTGTCGCAGATTTACCGAGTTTTATACAAAATTTAATCGCGTACCTTTGCTCTAACGAACTTTGCGTTTTCGGCTTGCACCACTCACAAAAACACGTCGCGCGAAAATATTTGTCTTGAATCTCCTGGTGCTCGGAGAGCTCCGAAGTACAGTTGCGGCGGAAGGAAATCAGTCCTATCACTTTCCGGACAAACCCTGTATGTATGTATGTTCGACTTTTCATTCATATGCAGTGAACTGTATCTAACAGCTACACGGTTGCCATTCAAAACCAATATCTTTGCTACTGACGACACTATGGTTGGTTTATGATGCGGTTGTTACGATTACTCAGGGACGAACTTGCAAACAACTTTTGCTGCACTTTAATTTATGTACGGAACATACATACTTACATGTCCAAATCTATTTAGTCTTGTTGACATTCTTCAGACGACAATAAAGTTCGTATTTCCGAGACTAAATTTATTGCAAATACTACTTACAACGGGTAAGCGCGTTTGAATGCATGAGATCTGAGTGTGTACGAGTGTGATACCGAGTATTCGATTGAACTAAGAATCAGAGTTGACTGTGCGATGCGGTAGGGTCAGGCTGTTTCTTCAAGAGTCTAGTCATCTAGTCAAGAGTATACCGCTAATCTGCAAGCGTCCACTGCTTGGAATAATCCTCCATTAACAGCAAAGGAAGGGGCTTTAAATGGACGCTGACACCGGCTCAAATGATTTACAAATGCTATAAAGCGAAGAAAACATGTGTAACTCAAAGCTTGCCAACGTTCTTTTCCGTCTGTGGAAGTGAACATGTCAACCTTAACATTTGAGTGGACAGGTCGCCGCGTTGCTGAAGCGCAGCTGTCATCTATGGCATCTGCCGGCTGCCGCATGCTAGCTGCTGTTTATGTTTTTGTTGGCCCCTAGCGGTTACTAAGAACAGCAAACATACTCACAATTATTGGTATTAAAATCTTATATTACCAATGCACACAGACACACATACACTTGTAAGGCGATATATGTAACTGCTTTATGAAGAGCATTTACCTGCCAATCTAACAGATATTGTTTGATTGCCCCAATTCAGCAGCGATGCTGCGCAAACCGAGTCAAATTGTACACTGCGCAGATGTAGCAAGAATATTTCACACGAATTTTGGCTTCTTCGTCTTCTAATTACAAAGTATGAAATTAATTTTCGCTAAAGGCTGTCAATATTTTAATGTTTCGTGGTTCATAAAAGTTGCTTCGGAGTCGCAGAATCGCGGAAACTTAATTAAATTGAAAATTCATGACTCCATATGCAGATTTCGATACACAGCGCCGAAAGCAAAAGCCTGACAAATTGAAGTTCTACAGAGTTTATATAGATTTGATTGTTGTAATCGCTAAGAGATTTGTTTGCTGTATGTCAATGCTATACAAGTCGGGAGCAAGCGGCGCAGGTCGGCACGTTTTTAGGCGAATATTTATTGTTAATTTATTGGTTAGTCGAAAAAGTCTTTTCGTATTTCTAATCAAACTTCAACTTATTTTTTATATTTGTAATCAACTTTAATGAACCTAGTACAATATGTACCATTTTGGTCGACCACTTTTGCCATTTTTTTCGAGACATTATTCTATCAGTGTAAAACTTTTCTGGTTTCTCGGCGAAAAACTACGACAAGTAATGTTCGCAGGCTTCTTTTGAAGCCAACTTTACTGCATAAAGAGAGTTCTGCATTGACCGAAACAAATGGTAGTTCGATGGTGCAAGGTCAGGGCTATATGGTGGATGCATCAAAATTTCTCAGCCAAGTTCTCGCAGTTTTTACCGGGTCCTCAAAGACCTGTGTGGTCTAGCGTTGTACTGATGGAAGACGAAACCTTTTCTGTTGATCAGTTCTGGCCTTTTTTTCGATTTCTTGCTTCAATCTCATCAGTTGTTGACAGTAAAATGTATTGGGTTGTAAAAAAGTCTTGCGGTATTTTTATTGAATCAATTCGTGTGGCACCCATAAATCAAGCTTCTTAGTGACTCCAAGCTTCTTCAAATGGTTTATAACGGTTTGATGACTACTATGCCGGTCTCTTTCGACCAATTCAGCGATTTTATCGCAATTTTCGACGACAGGCCTTCCGGAGCGTGGCGCATCTTCGACCACTTCTACACCAGAACGAAAACGTTGAAACCATCGTTGTGCGGTGGAAATGGAAACTGTATCGTATTATTATTGCTCCATGTTTGCGACGCTATAACTCACGAACGACTTAAAAGAAACGACAATCAATCAAACACGTGTTAGCGCGTGAAATGAGCTTTCCAAAAAGGTATAGCATGACCCGATGCGACGAATAAAACTAGAACTACGCGCTTTCAGCGCCAACTTGCGAAAATTCCGCAAGACTTTTTTGACAACCTAATATAATCAATCGTTCGACCAGGCTGGAGTAGCTCATAGTGGATGATTCTTTTCCAATCCCACCAAACACTTATCATAACTTTTCGAGGCGTCAACTCGGGCTTTGCGACTATTTGTTGAGCTTCACGATGCTGGACCATGATCTTTTTCGCACATCGTTGTCGTATTTGATCCACTTTTCGTCTGCTGTTTCCATTCGCTTCTGAAATGGTTCGATTACATTTCGTTTCAGCAAAGAATTGCAGATGTTAATTCGGTCCATTAAATTTTTCACAGACAATTCATGTCGTACCCAAACATTGAGCTTCTATTTGTAGCCAGACTTTTATAAATGGTTCAAAAACGAAAAGACTTTTTCGACTACCAATATTACAGCTAACTCGGCTTCAACATACTTGCTGCCCTCTGTAGGTCTTCATCTGTCTGATATGAGCACTTCGTATGCTAACCATTCTTTCTTCTAGATGTTGCTGTTGTAGTGAGAAGAAGCATTACTGAAGTAATTTCGAGAAATGGTTCCAAGTTGAAAGTGCTTGGCCGGTTAAAAATCCGTGTCCGTTCCGGTTACTTAAACCTGACTGTCGTGGGAACGAGTTCTTTCTTCAATATCTCTTTTAGTCTAGATTACCGGTCATCTTATTCAACACCCATTCAAAATTAGGGGTCAAATTAGAGTTTAAGCGTTGACATTAACTATATTGTTGATTTGTACCTGACATTTGAGTTCAACGGTCAAATCATGCAATCGCAGTGGTGACGGTAAGTGCAATGCTTTCTTTCTCCGTTTCAACAACTACACTTCTGCGCTGCTCTATAAATCGGTATATGTGTTTGCGGACAAATACACAAACGAGGATTACTCCGATTACAAAAGCGCTATCAAATTGCCGATTTTATAACCAAACACATTTTTCTGCTGCATGCTTTCTTCGTTTTCTTGTTTTTGGTTTATTGCTGCCAATAAACAGAGGTAGTTCACGGTGCAATAGGTGTTCGCGTGAACTGCTACTGTATTGATATGCGGTTCCACTACGCCGTGCAGCGAGATCGATGCAGATTACCGAAAGCTGATAGGCTTTGAGCCCAACATTCCACAGCAGAAAAGAAACTGTACTTAAGATAGAGATATATGGAGTCAAACAGAGGAAATGGTAATCTGTTTGGAGAAAAAATGTTCAGCTAATAAAGCGCCAATAAAGAGGAGATAAAGACAAAGCAACAATGGTGTAATTGGTGCATTCATGGTCCAATATTTATTTATGACACTACTTTGGGTTTGCGCTCTTCCGGTGAATGGGTTGGACACTTTTATGTAAACCAATTAATTCATTTGGTAATCAAAAAAAAGAGAGTGTCCAAAGAAAACTTGACGTTAATGAACGAACACATGAAAATTACAACCCGAGCGCTCGCATTGGCCACCAGTCGTGTCAGCGCGTAAGTGTGCTCAAATGTCATGCATGTATGTATGTATGTACATTCGCAGTAGCTGCAGTGCAGCACTTTATTAGCTTTAAGTCAATTTTTGTTTGCTACGTGCGAATGTTTTGTATTTGGTTATTTATTAGCCATTATCATGTCATGCGTCAAAGGCATGCAACAAATACATACGGATGTGAGTATGTAGATGCATGTATCGTTTTGAGAGACTCTTTGGCGAAGTACAAGAATTCCAAAACAGCGACCTTATTTATATCGTTGTAGAGAATTAGGATAATTTTAGACATTTTATGGCTCAATTAAAATTTGCAAGTGTCAATGAGTTTTTCAATTCAATTACCTGAAATTATGTCGCTTGATTTATCCCCTTAATTCCCACATTTTCTGTTGATTTGTGACTTTTGTTTAACGCTTAGCAATTCAGTCAACTCATAAGCATTTTCCGCATAAGAAGCCACAAACACCATAAGTGGCCAAAGAAAAAACGTGCGATGGTTTTTCTTGTAATTTGTTTGCTGCTTTTTCAACGTCGTCATCATCAACGCGTCCAAAAGCGAACGGGTAACGAGTGATACTCTCATATATTCCCATACCTAGGTGCATAAGCAGCGGCATGCTTGGCCAGGTGAGCCGAATATTTTGTATTGTTGTTGCTTTATAAATATATATGTACATACATGAGATCAGATTCAAAAATGATTTAATTGTATGCAAATGTGCCGGAAAACATTAAGGCGATAGCAAGCGTGGCGGAGGGAAAATTATTAATATGAAGTGAACTGAAATATATATTTTTTACTCTTAGCTGTAACTTAGAAGTAACCAGGTCTCGTTAATTTCACATAATTTTTATGACCAAAGCTTCGGGGTGTCTTTCCAGCAGCGCAGATTGAGTAGCCTTACCTTAAGTGCTAAACTTATGATTGAATTTTTCGTGGGTAACGTACTACCCCGGATTATAACTTACTACACGATTGAAATATATATATTTATGTCTGCACCAGTCCACCATTCAATATTTTGCTTAGTTGTCAATTCTTGAAATGAATTCTACAAGCTTTCCATCACGATCTGAATTCAATTATTCCAACACGCATTCCAAGTGCTGTATCTAATCCATCTAATCCAGCTTGTGCTTCACACTTTGCTGCTGCCGCTTCGAATCCGGCTCAGCGGTGTCTATGCGTCGTATTCGCCGCTACAAAACAGTGAGCTCAAGGACATTCGAAACATCTGTCAGAGAAAAGCTTCATTTTAATCAACGCACTGAACAAATACTACAAGCTTATTGTTCTCGGTTAATGTTGCTGAGTCGAACGCGTGTGCGTGCGTGCCATTAATCATCCCAAGAGGCTGGTTCATCTACTTCATTGTTCGAATCAATTTGTGAGCTGAGATTCGCCGCGGTTTTCATGAGTGTTTCTTCTAAGCCTTTACTACTTTACGTTGGCTAATAAGCGTTGTAAGTTTAGTGAATTGCCGTTTTGTGTGTTGTTGTTTCCCACACGAAGCAAACAGCGGTGACTTGGTTATGTGGTGTATTGTTCGTTGATAGCGATGACTGATACGAATTTGTTGGTGCAAATAAATTATCGTTTTTGTAAGGTGTCGAGTGTGATGAAACTGCAATAAGTCATTTGAGATAAAACTCACTTTAGTGATAGAAAATTAAACGTTCCACTGCATAGTACATTAAGCGTGCGACGGGCTGAACTAATTATTCAATATTTGGCTGGCTCGCAGTGTCTTTATTTATCGAAGTTATATGTTGATTGATTGAAAAATAATTTTAAATACCCTACACACATATACATACAGATTTATAGCTTTTAGACTAAAATTAGTAGCAATCAATAATCAATATATCTAAGTTCCAGTGCCTCATTAGGTTGATATTATTAAAGGAGTGTCACTCAAAAATCATCAAACAGCAAGTTTTTAAGATTTGTTTGAGGTGCTTAATGAGTGTAGGCGTACATACTTATAACGGGTTTTTCAATAAGAACGCTATAAAAGTAGACCTTTAGGGACAGTGATACGCCATATTTTTCCCGCTCGTTTGACATTTCTCTTCAGTAAGGTTTACCATTTCGGCATGGAAAGATACACGATCCAACAACAATCCGTTTTTATTAAAATTTATTACAGAAACTCGGAGTCAGTAGTCTCAACTTTAAGAGCGCTACGTCCCATTTATGGTCGTTATAATCTTCATGTCAGATCAACAATTGAGCGTCTAGTGGAAAAATTTGAATCCACAGGCATAATACAAAATGTTCCCTTGCCAGTGAGCCAAATAAGTTCCCGCAGTGTCGAGAATATTGCTGCCGCTAGTGGAGGAAGACCCAAATCAGTCTCTCACACGTCGTTCTCAAGCTTTGGGCGTCTATGTGATGGCGTTTTAAAGAGTTTTGCGAAAAGATCGTGGCCTACATGCTCACAAGATCAAATGGACGCAAGAACTGAAGCCGCTTGACCACCAGAAATGTCGTATGTTCGTGAATTGAGGCAGAACAATATTTTAAAAATGATCCGGATTTTCATCGAAAAATTATCTTCAGCGATGAGGCTTATTTCTGGCTGAATAGCTTCGTCAATACGCAAAATATGCGATAGCCGGCACTTTGAATGATATGGACTTGGACAATATGTGGTTCAAAGAGAACGGCGCCACAAGCCGCGCAGCGTATGTCACAATCGTTTTATTGAAAACCAAGTTTGGTGAACGCGTTATTTCTCGAAATGGCCCATTCAATAAGCCGCTTCGGTCGTGTGATTTGACGCCGTTAGACTATTTCCTGTGACGCTACGTCTATAGTCTATGCTAACTTCGTACGAATATCGAACGTGAAATTGTATCGGCCGATTTATACTTGAAAACCGTCGAAAATTGGGTTCAGCGTCTGGACTTCTGCAAGCGTGCCGTGACTTAATAAAGCGGCTGCTTGAAACGCCAAGAAATTTCGTTGAAATATTTTTAACAGTTTACTTTACCGAATATTAAATTAAAGCATTAATCTTCTTCATTATTGTAAAGCTGTGACATGAAATTGACAGCTGTAGCAACTTACATGTTACACAGGGATTTTAAATTATGATTTTTGTCCATCGAAATGTGGGTCAAAAAGGAGAACTGGAAAGAAATAACTTGCAAGTTCATACTCGTCCACTTTTTATTGAATAAGTGTTGTTATCAGTGGATTAAATTTGAAATGCGTATTGCAGTTTAATTCGCTTCAATCAGATGTTCCGCTGACTATGACTATAAACCCGTCAAGTGCAGTGAATGTCATAAGCAAACTGGATGCTGGTAGTAAATGATTGCAAGAAGTTATGTAAATAACCAAATCGAGTACCATTTGCATATGTGTAAGGAAGATCATAACTCAAGCGGGTTATCATATTAGATTCAATTCATGCATTGGCCTTTTTATACTTATACTTCTTATAACCTTTATTGGACACATTATATACTACAACTTTAGCTGGGAGTGCGGAAAAAATAATAAAATTATATACAATATTAAATATTTAAGTAATTATAGAAGGATACTACCACATTGGCATTAATTATGACCTTACTATTGTGTAATATGGCAAACTAATGTCTCCAGCGTTTAGAAAAATCTTTTGAAAAGACATTTCACTGTATAGATTTTGATTGTCTGCTTTAAGTGCGATTTACATTGACGACAGCGGATGGCAGAGAGAAATATTCTGCTGCCATAAAACCGGCATACGAGGGCTGCTATATATATTTCTGGTCTAGGCAACACTAAGTGTTGCCAGGTGCAATCTGACATTTCCATTGGAAAGTTTGACATTTTTTAGCATAACATCACTCAGAACGTTTTGTCATTTAATCGTGAATTGTTTTATTTACAGGGAATTAAAAAATTCATCTCGGCCAAAAAATAGAATTAACTCGTGAACATTTTCGTGCGATCATTTTTCACAACTTTCGACGTGGATTACCACGACAAGAGTGCATCGATGAACTAAAATCTTTGTACGGCTATGAAGCACCATCCTATAGCACTGTGAAAAACTGGTACAACGAATTCAATCGTGGCCGACGCTCGCTCAAAGACGAATTCCGTGAAGGTCGTCCAAAAACAGCCATTGTGCCAGAAAACATCGATGCCGTACGTGAACGGATAATGCAAGACCGTCATGTAACATATCTTCAGATAGAGGCATTCCTATGCATTTCTCCCACCAGCATACATTCGATATTGCATGAACACCTGGCCGTAAAAAAGGTTTGTTCTCGTTGGATCCCGCACAATTTCACAATCGCTCAAAAAAAGGCTCGTGTGGATTGGTGTAAAGAAATGCTGAAAAAATACGATCGCGGTGCTTCAAAAGACGTTTATAAGATCGTCACAGGTAACGAATCATGGATCTATGCGTATGAGCCCGAAACAAAACAGCAATCGACCGTGTGGGTCTTCCAAGACGAGAAAAATCCAACGAAAGTTGTCATGTGGCGGCTGTTCCGCTTGAGCAACGTAGGACGGTCAATTCTGAGTGGTATACCACCATTTGTTTGCCTGAAGTCTTCGGAGAAATTCGAAAAACGAACAAGAGAAGACAAATCATTGTGCACCATGACAATGCGAGCTCTCACACATCGGCTCAAACCAGCGCCTTTTTGATCGGAGAATATTTTGAAAAACAATAAAACCATTTTCGTTGATAAATATTCCTATTTTCATTATTAGGCCAGAAATATGTATAGCAGCCTACGTACAGCATGTGTCTTAGCTCTCGTGCTACTGTAAGCAGACTTACTGAGAATTAATATAGACATTATAATGTGAAATTCAATACACAAACATTACCAATCGTTGTCACTTTGGACTTAATTGAAGTACAGAGTCTTGCACACACACGAAACCAAATTTTTTTTGGAAATTATACTAGTACGCATGAAACATGCCGGAAAGCATGCATCACAAGATACTTGAGACTTCTGGAACTAAATAAGACAACATATGATATCATTGGCGTCAGGCACAGGTTGCCGAATTAAATGGGGAATTAGCAGAAATCGGCAGCAAAAACGCACGCTTACTTAGCGACGAAGAGAAATTACTGTTGATTAATATAATCAAAACCACAAATAGCGAGATAAGAAAAATCAAACAAGCAACAAAAACAATACCTACTAATTATGAAAACAACAAGCGTTGCGGCGATTTTCTATAGAATAAATTGCAATGAGGAAGTGGCGCAGATGGAGCATGACTAAAGATCATGATCATTATAGCAGAGCGTGCTTTCTGATAATTTTATTTAACAGCGTATATTTGTACATGCGTTTTTAAATATTTTAAATTGATTTTGAATTTATGAGCGAATATATCTATTTATTTCAAATTCGATTTTAATGTCGCTGAGTAAAATCGAGAAATGTTTATGGTAGACAACGCACTTCTTGGAACTCGCTCGAAACCGCATTCTGATTGAGTAATAATGGTAAACCGCTTTCGAAATATAGTACTTACCATACTCTAAATTTAGTTGTTTTCTTGAAAAATTTTGCGGTGCTTTTCTGATTTTTAACGTCGTGGAAATAACAAAAGCGAATGCAAATTTAGACTGCTCTCAGGCGAGTTATGTTAAGTGCGCTCATTAATCTAGATTTACATTATGTTCACATTAGTTTCGACTACGTCTGGCTTTTTAAAATTATATACATTTGCATGTACATACACACTGCAAGTATGTGCAGAGAAAATCTGTTTACACGCCAATTAGTTATACACATACATACATACAATAAATTTGATGAAAAACTTTGGGTTTGGCCTACAGCAGAAACTAACACAATGACTGCTTTGAAGGTGTTGAGAACTCAAGAACTCGATTATAAAATAAAAATGAGCCTTAAGTTTTCTCCTCGGCTGAAAACCTTGAGAATTGCAGAGCTCATTGTTAAAACATGCCCGCATCCACACATATTCACACACCGGACTGCGAATAAATGCGTTGCGCTTATGCGATATGGGAGTTTTCCCAAGATCTATCAAATTTTCCATACAAAATTCTTAGACAAAATTGAAAGATTACGAGTAAGCCGATGTATGCGTATTATTCACAGAAATCGCATGCTAAGTTGCAACGACCCCTCCGAGCACTTAATTCACATGTGGTTACTCACAATCAATTATTGTAAATTTGTGTTTGAAATTGAATAAGTTACGTGGAATAGTTTCACATGCGTGCTTTAACCGTGGATTAGGCATGAAACATGAGATGTAAAATATAAATGAAACATTTTGGAAGTTGTTTCCTTGGATTTCAAATGCCGATATCCGTCAATGTTCAAATATGTATGTATGTATAACGATATATAAGTGTAGAGCTTGAAAACCTATCTAACGGGTGATCCAAGTAGAGGTCCTTTTTTCAATAGCCTTTTTTTGACAGATCATGAGTTGTGTCAATTCATTATTCGATAATATTCGACCAAATAGACCATGCCCATGTACAAGAAGACCGTTGAGAGTCTATTTGGCGCTGTTCGCAACAACTCGGACTGACGTATGAAATGACTTGGCGAATTTTACGTCGAGATCTTAAATTGAAAGCATGCAAAATACATTTTGTGCAAGAACTGAAGCCGCTCGACCTTCCCAAGCGAATTCGCTTTGCCCTATGGGCTCTTGAAAAGTTCCAAGAAGATCCGAAGTTTTCGAACCAAATATTGTTAAGTGATGAGACCCATTTCTGGCTCAATGTGTATGTAAACAAGCAAAATTGCCGCATTTGGGACGAAGCGATTTAAGAACTGTCACTTCATCCAGAAAAAACAACGATTTGGTGTGGTTTGTGAGCCGGTGTAGTCATCGGTCCATATTACTTTAAAAATGATGCCGGTGAGAACGTGATCTCAGCGACATTTGGTTTCAACAAGACGGGCCACTTCTAAATAATGTTCTTTCGAATGATAATAAACATTCCCCATTAAATTTAAAGTTTCTGTAATATGCATTTTTTATAGTAGGAGAAAATATCGAATACCGGAGTGCGGGACTTTAATCCGCTGAATTTAACTTACTCCCATGTCTCTCTCACGGGACCACTGAACAAAGTATTACTTCATGGGAGAGAAAAAGACATTTAAGTCCCCTCTATTGTACGGGCTGATTGACATATGTACATAAATGTCTCAATCTTGTCATAACTACAGCTGCTTCGCTGACAGCTATCCATTTTGCAGAGGACTCGCACATAAGTGCTGTTAAATTTTCCACCGTCAAACTACATCCAAGTGTGGTTTTCAGCTTTTTCCTTATACTTGAAAACCGAGGGCAATGAAAAAATACGCGTTCGCAGTCTTCTATGCACTCTGTACACATCGGTCAACATGGACTAAAGACATGACGATATTTGTATACGTAGCTTCTAAAGCACCCATGGTCACTGAATATTTGGCTCAGGTAGAAATCCAGGTCTCCATGTTGGCTACCCATCCACGAATGTATGTCTGGAATCATGGAGTTTGCTACCATTGCTGACACATTGTGATGCTTTTTAACCCCTCAACTCGCGAATTCGTCTCCCAGGATGTCAATCGGCGTCATACTGGTTAATACCTCAGCAGCATCATTTGATATGGTTCGGAAAGCACTTATCACGTGTATTGCAGAAAGCCCATACACTGCGTTAATTGGTCTAGCATAATACCTTAAATATGCATATGTATGTACGTACATATGTATATGCGAATCCGTATAATGAAGGAGTTTTTACAATCCCACAAGCTAAAAGAAAGAACAGTAACACCGTGAAAAGACCTTGTCAAAAAGTTGATTCAAATAATAGGTGTAATCAAAGAAAATTACTTAAAATTAAAATTCAAAAAATCATTGCAACAGCCTTACTAAGTGTATGTGCAGTTATTTTATTCCATTTTCTCAAAATAAAATAATCCCTTTCGTTTGATAATGTTGTATTCACAAACAATGAATAGTTGCAATCATATAATGTACTGTCATTTGTTTCCTTAATAAATTCATTGAAGTTTAATTGCCAACCATTATTTTTTGTTGTAATACACACATACATATGTATGTATGCACATAATTCAATGAAACGAAACGATTTTGACTCGAAAGTGCATTAATTGTGGCAGCAATGCACCCGCTGATTTTCCAAATATCAAAGAGCAAAGCGCAAAAACAAAAACAGTAAAGTAGATGAGCTCAACAAACCGGATTGGCAACATTGTCTAACCGTCGCGACTGTAGCATCCACATTGCAACTGTAGAACAATGCAGCTATAAATCTTAAACATTTTATTCAAAATACATATGTGCAGTTACATATATGTATGTAAATATAGATACGTATGTATGTACATACATACATATATTGCACACATGAGCACATGTTAATATAGTCTATATTATAGACCCTGCAGTGAAATGTGCTCGTTACGAACAGACACCGGCAATGGTTCGTGTGTACTTTTTTGTCGGTCGAAGCATTGCAACTCACTAAAATCAAAAGTTGAAGTAAGACAATGAAATACATACGTACATATGTATGTATGTTAATCAGCGTGTACCTCATAGGTGTTTGGTCATTCCCTTAAGTAGTCAATTAGTACTATACTAAGTGCAGATGATACGCTAATTGGCTTAGAGGACTGTTTAAAACACATTTGATCTGGTGTGACCGAATAAGTGGGAAATTGTTCCGACTCCTCTATACGTCCGTGCGATCGTACTGGATATTTTTAGCATAATATGAACTGCTGCATTTGTGACTAATGCAACGGTACTAGTCTGACAAATGCTCTACAGGGTGGGACATGATTATGGAGCTCAATGTATTTATGTCATTATAATTATTGCTTACATACATATGTTCCCTAAAAAGATTTTCCAGGATTGCTATATAGATGTGGATTTTAATTTACATATTTATAGATTGTTTCTTTTAATCACGATTCAGCCTGTATTTATAACAACCCACCAGATGTTTTTGACATATTTGACTTATTCAATGCTGCACACAGGTCGATCATCTTCCTCATGGATATCTTCCTGCTCCTGGAACGGTGAATATATACGTATTTCTATAATTTATTTTGTCATCTCCGTGGTACACCCATATCCTTGCCTAAGTGGTCCTTATACGAAGATACATACTACATACATAAGTATATAAGATACGTATGTACATAGGCTGTGGTATACAAATATGTGATTATGGATGCCGGCAATAAAAAATGCAACATTTTTACGTAATCAAACCGCAGCGGATTTCCTCTCCACAGCAAATTTCCATTATGCATGCTCCTCACGCTGCAACAGCATGTGGCGCCATCTTCGTGATGTATCACGTCAGCAGTGAAAGTGGAATTGAAAATTTGTTTCATGCTAATAAAACGATCAATTATGATAATAGGAAAATAAATAAGGAAAAAATATGAAAACGTACCATTGTGTCTAGCCTCCAACAGCGGAGGAAATGGTGACGGAAGAATTATGCAGGCAGATAGATGTATACATGTATTTGTATCTAAGCGTATGACTCCATTTACGTAGTAAATTCCCATGCTAAAGTGTCACATACACACACATCAGCCGCCACCACCCACTGCAACAGGAAATCATAAACATCGCATCGTAGGGTACACAGCGAGCGTATGGACGTGAAAGTGAAGTGGCGATTTGATAATAACATTCAAATGATGTAAAAAATAAAACAATCTCCACATTCGAACCTAGCGTGCTAGTTCCCAACGATTGCCCGTCGCCCAGCGCACCCGAGCATGACAGATGTGCCCTTTTTCACCTGTTGCGTTGTTTATATTTGGCCGTAAATCAAAATGTTAAAGCAAAACAAAATCAAAACAATAATAAACAAGTTGCTACCGCTGCAAAACCATTGTCTTCGAAGCCTTTGCAAGTTACCGTCTCTCGCCAATCATATTCGCTTTTATTTGTGGGCAATTATGTCCACAAATGTTGCAGATACCGTTTTATGCGCTGTTAAGTGGCTTATAACTTCCTCCTGTTGGCGCATTGATCTGCCACTTATGTTATACACCACCTATGTTACATAGAAAACAGTCGGCAATTTAGAGTTGATTTGCATACATCCCATTTGCATTTGTGATTGTACAGTGTACGTTGAAGCCTGTCATGAGCGCTGAAAGTACATTCAAACCTTGTCGTCTTGTGATTATTTACTTAACCCTAGTCTATTTAAACAAAATGCCTTCTATTTTTATTTATTTGTGTATTTATTCCTGCACATCTTACTACAGTTAATGCGTATTAGGTTATACAATGTCAGCATTAAACAGTAACGATTAAAACACTTATATTAGAACCCCTTTAAGATTAGCAAGTCCATAAAACTTATTCGATAGTTTACAGTTCCAAAGGTTTTTAATTTAATTATTTTCCACTAAGAATGAGAAATTACGGTGTATAATTTATTTTGCTGCTGCCGATTTTTCCTTCGCTTCAGAGGATGCAGTTGTTTTAGTGGCCGAAGCCACTTTGCGCTGTGGCTTGGGTTTAGCTGGTGTTGTTTGTATCTTAGTTTCAGCTTTCACCTCTTTTACTTCCTTCACCTCAGGCGGTGCTGGCTTTACGGTTTGTGGGGCAGCAGCCGGTTCCTCCTTCTTGCCATTTATCTCTTTAGCTTTTGGTTTCTCACTATAATTGTGTGTTATGTTACTAAATGTGTAAATGTACAAAATCGTTTATACAATCTCTCTTACCTTTCAATATCAATGTTGAGCACAGATTCATCTTCTTCCTCATCATCACGATCCTCTGGACCTACTTCTCGCAATAAGTCACCCAAGTCTTTATCGACATCTTCCCAAAGCTTATCCTCCCCAACTTCTTCAGCCTCTTCGCCACCACTTTCATGGCCGTTTCCTTCGGCAGCATCCTTATCCTCCTCCTGTTCAGCATCGTTTTCTTTCTTTATAGATTCCTTTTCAATTTCCTCCTTTTCTTCCTTCGCCTTAGCCTTTTTAGCAGCCTTTTCTTCTTCCTCTTTATTGCGTAAGTACGCCTTGAGATGTGAACGTAGTAAGCAATGCTTTTTAGCATATGATTCTACAGAATCACTTGCGACTGAATAATGGTTGCAAAGTTCGCAAAAGTATGCGTCAACCTTCTTAATAAACGAACCGCCAACGGGTTGTCGCTCTTTGCTGTTCTCTTCACCATCTGTACCACCTTCACCTTCATTTAGCAAAGCATCCACATCCATGTCATCTATTTCGTCAATTTCACCCACCGAATCTACGGTTAGGAATTTGTTCAAGTCGATCTCTCTGGTATCCTCATCACTGTTGTCACTGTCCGAATCACGTTTTCGTGCTTTGCGCTGCAATAAAAATCAGACAACAATATTATACAAGCATATTAAACACATTGTCTTCAAACGAACTAACCTTTAAGTGCTCCAATGAGCAGCGATGTGTTTCGTAAAGCATTGGGCTCTTAAATGCCAAATGACAAGTTGAGCAATATGGCATTAAGAACTTTTTCATGGTCTTATGGTGCTCGGACAATTGATGTTTAGCCTTTGGTTGACGGTAATGGAGACGACACAAGTGACAAAACTTGGATTCATACTCCTCTTTCGAGTTCTCCTCGATCTCACGTTGTGCCGCACGTTGGCGAGCTCGCAGGCGTAACAAATGTGCCTTCTGACGAAGTGAGATTTGTCGGATCGCGTTCTTATGAACCCGAGAATACAAGTGTTGTTGATAGTCCTGGGGATAGTATAGACAAAATTCTAGTACTTTGCAAAAGTTAAAATGAAGATATGAACACATATATTCTTAATGTCAAAGGAAAATGATTTGTGCGTGATTTGCCGTTAAGCAAACATATAACATAGTTGTGCTTCGCTTCTAACCATTTTTATTAAGTATTGTAATGGAACTTACCGGATATGTGAAACAGCCTGTATGACAATGAATGCATGTCAGATTGACCCTTGAGCCTGTGTTGCGTGATTTATTATAGTCATCACGGCGTGATGAGTGCGATTTCTTATCTTTCTTCTCTGATTCATCGTCGCTATGATCGTCCTTCTTTCGTTTCTCTTTGCTATCCTTACTTTTCTCCTTATCCTTCTTCGAGGATGAACTCTTTTTGGTTTTATCCTTTTTGTGTTCATCGTCTTCCTTCTCCTTCTCTTTTTTCTTACCTTCTTTCTTTACCTCTTTTTCACCACTATCTTTATCTGGATCAGTCGCTGCATTACCTGTGGCACCTTCAACTTCGCCATCACCTCCTTCCTCTTCATCATCATCTTCTTCATCCTTATGATCATCAGTTTCTGCTGATGAATCCTCACCCTTTTTACTTTTCTTCGCCGATTTAGATCCCTCATCACCCTCTACATCATCATCATCTTCGTCAGCATCACCGTCACCTGCTTTCTCGGTATCATCCCCTTTTTCTGAAGATTTGCCACGCTTACTGCTGCTGCGCTTCGATGTCTTTTTCTTTGTCTCGGTGTCACTCTTGCTATCGTCCTTGTCGCTATCGTTGTCTTTATCATTATCCTCTTCGTCATCTGATGAATCACCTTTCTTGGAACGACGTGGGCTCTTCGAACGACGCACTATCCTACGACGACGTAATGAGCTAATTTATGTAGCGCAAACGCAAAAGTGGTTATTAATTGATGAACAAAATTATTTTGTACTTGCTGATGCTAAAGTATGTTTTATTTGTCAAAAGTGCTTCGAGTGGAAAAAGTCAATCAGCTGTTATGATTTTACAGTATGGGGTCGTATAAATGCATCAGACACACATGACTCTCGTTTTTTAAATCACATCTTTCTTATCATTGCATCTTTGGATAATATGTAAAAATTTTCAAAGAGCAATGAACTCATCAGTTTTGCTTAGGAATACAATTAACCCCAGTGTTTCAAAATAAATAACATCTTTACTACAGGTCCTTATAATTTATGCGATGGAAACGTAGATATGTTTATCAAACTACATAATGCTTGTTTGAAAAGTATAAATTCTGAATACAATGAGATTACAACCAAACCCAAATCACTTAAGCTCAACATATTCTGCTTGGTTTGTTTTAATATTTCCATAGATGGTTCAACAAATAATTAGTCCTTTTAATCAGCTTCAAGACATTTTCACAAAACTCAACAATTAACTCAAGTCAACTCAAATGCAATTTTTATGCAGTTTTCTGTATTTTAATTACCTTGTGAGGCGCTGTATCTTTAATACACGTGCGCGATCTTTCTGTTGTGCATACAGCAGCTTTCGTCGCATAATACGCAAATCGTTCGAATCATTCCGGTTATTGCGAATGATGCGCACACCGCCCCTTAATATAGTGGTGCGCATTCCACCACGATGATATGAGGACATATTTCCACGAGCTCTTGAAACGTAACCAGTGCGTATAGGACGCTTTTGTATGCCCATTGGAGACCGGTGGCGGCTGGTATTAGTAGTGGAGTCATCTCGATCGTTGCGTGAGTTTGTGCCACGATACGAATTGCTAGTTGTATTTGCTCCACCAGAGTTACGGTAGTTAGATGTCGATGCTGTCGAAACCATTGGTGGGGGAGGGGGCGGTGGTGTTCGATTTCCACGTCCAGTTGAAGAGTTGCGTCTATAATCCTGTTGACGATGATGAGGATGTTTTTTGTTTTATGTATTCTTAAAGATTTAACTATACACGAGTTTGAGCATTTATACTCTGTCAATTTAGATTTGTGTGGTTTTAACATGAGTTTTTATTTGATATTGTTTAGGAATTGGGTAAGTAAAAGGGGAGGTTTTCACTGCAGCATAAGCAAATCTCCTAAAAAGCTCATCAAAACAATAATGTACATATTATCGTTATAGAATCGTTGCTACCATCTTCAGACTGTTATGTACTATCAATTTTTTGCAATATGCGATGCATTGGAACAGCAAGGTGCATCGTAGGAATTTATTTATTTCACTGGATGATCATAGCTCTAATTAAATTTACACATAACATTTAATGTTATTTAACTTTCAATATAAGCATACTTTAGTGGATGGTGTTTTTTGGCCTCAATTAAATTCATTCGACGATCACATTGGCGACGTTGCTCTATAATCATTACGTGCGACCAAGAGCCTTATCATTGCCATAGTATTTTAGGTCGAAACGTGTCAACTCTGCCACACAGCAAGTGCAGAGTGTCTCTCTGTACATACTCTGTCCGCTTTGGTGACAAAGTTTTAAATTTCTCAATCAATTGTTGTAAATGGCTTACTTTTTTGTTTTCACGTCTTTCAAAATTCGACCTTTCTAAATACATTTCTATTCGTGCATAAATATACATAAAATATCAATGTTAATTGTTACGATTACTCAGATTCGAGGGAATATTTTGAACTCCCTTATGAATTAATATATTA
Source organism: Bactrocera zonata (assembly GCA_037783105.1). Taxonomy (NCBI): domain Eukaryota; kingdom Metazoa; phylum Arthropoda; class Insecta; order Diptera; family Tephritidae; genus Bactrocera; species Bactrocera zonata. The sequence goes on from JBAWJQ010002875.1 coordinate 273,014, forward strand.
AATATCTGGACAATAAATAAAATGTGTACTTACATCTTGTCTCGAACGTTTTCTATCATCAGTGCGATCTCGTGATGTATCCTGCAAAGTCAGTAGATATAGTTTAAGTTTAGATATGACATCATATTATAATTTTAGTATTGCTTATGATTTTAATCATATGTCTATAGTGTCTACTTACGCGATAATTTCTCTTATGAGCAGAATCATGACGACTTCCGCCAACAGAACTATTATTGAAGCGATCCCTTGAGCGGTCATAGTGTCCAGCGCTACCGCTTGCACCAGAGTTATAATTGTTATAACGAGAATTGCCACTGCTATTATAGTTATGATTATATCCATCACGACCTCCAGATCTGCCGCCAGAATTTTGCATGCGTCCATAATTATTACTACGGTAGTTACCGCCACGACTTGAGCCGGAGCCCCGAGAGCCATATCCACGTCCACCTCGCATTTTGAAACAACTAAATTCGAAAATTTCAATTATTAGCAAATTTCATGTATGTATACATATTCTCTATCATGTATAGGTACAGTTTTATAGATAACGTGCACCCCCTTAGCAGCAAAATGAACCGGCTTAGCAAAATGAAAAAATCAATGGCACGAGGTACTAAATAATACTTCCCGCATATCTTGCATAATGTGTACTTACATCTGCCTCCGATTTCTTGATTTACTTCAGTAAATTGATTTTACTGTTTTTTTTTTTGGATTTTCAGCACTTATTTTTATTAAGAGCCGCACAATTATTATTCTATTCACACTTCTTCACTAGCAGAAACTTTTTTCACAATGGCGTCAGAAAAATTTAGCGAAGTAGAAAGAAAAGCCGGGTGCTGCCAACCTCATGTCTAAATTTATCGATAAATAGTTACAAACCCCAAAGTAGTGCCATTTTTTTGTGCGCCATCTATGGTGTCAGTACGAAAATAGAAGGCATGTGTAGAGGAATAAATAAGAAGTGTTAATTAAATTATCAGAATAATTACTAAGCATTTCTTATACTGAGCAGGAATTAGCGTTGAACAGAAAACAGAAATAACATTATTTTACGACATATTTTGGTAAGCCACAGAAAAATTTTGGTGTAACCATTTTTAAGATTTTACGTACTTAAATACTGTTATGTGGAGGCGTTATTTGTTAAATGGCAAGCAATGTGAATCTTCTCAGTCAGAGTCCGTTCATAACAGGAAACTTTTGTTGTCTCAGTCAGTAGTTTGTATGAGAGGGAGCGACGAAGCACATGTTCTTGCAACACGTTTAATATTATGGTTCGTAACAGTTAACTACACATGCAGTTAAAACGTTAGGGCATACAAAAATTATAAAATAATAAATTAAAATTTAGATGTTTTAAATTTTAAAATTTTATTATTCAATGTTATATTATAATATTATATGTCAAAGTGCTCCCAAACGAATCTTATATACTCGCCTCCTGGCCTACCATAACGCTTTTGCACGTAGAGCTTCAGAAGGGGTTTGTATGCAGTTACTGTGCAAAAGACGAGGCTTATTCGACTATTAGACCTAGTCACACATAGTATTTACACATTAGGGGTATTCTCTTGCTCTTGCGAAACCCTTGCACGGTGCACGAATCGCAGGTGTTTCCTCTTAGTGCACCGGCACAACAACAAACAAGCGCAGAAAATTATTTATAATGGCTGTGAAATATGTCAGACCAAAACCCATGTTTATTCTCGTGCAATGGTGGGTAAAAAATAATTGCAACCCTGTGCTAGCTGTCATTTTACTTAAATACATATTTTGACGTTAAATTAATCAGGAAGGTAAATTTTAAATAGATTTTAATTAAATTATAAAGATTTGTTACAGTTTATTTGTTAAGAATGAATGCAGAATGTCATTTACAGTGAATTAACCGAATCAGCCTTTCATATATCACTAGATTCTGCAATGGGTGCTCTCGTCCCTTGTATATTTCAGTATAGGATTTTTGAAATCTGCAATTCTGCAAGAGCAAGAGAATCCCCCCATTTGACATATTTTTGTTCAACAATTATTCAACGTCAACGTTCATATTTGTTCGAGTGAAGCCCAGAATACACTTAACCCGAAGCTTTAAACGATTTGAGCCTTACAACTTTACAGGCGAAAGTAGTGAAAGAGTTAAGTGCAGAAATTACCCATTTAACATTTACGCATTTGCTAACTTTACAGCACTTACTTACGTTCACACACATAATGAGAGATAGAAAACCTAGAATGGAGCAGTAGACAGAGCAGAAACCTTACTAAGTGCTGACGACTTATGTATGTAAATACACATGTTCCTGACTGCATATCGGTGTAGTGAACTGCCACGTAATTCATACGGTATTTTTGAAAACGAATCGGAAGGTAACGTTTGCTGGCGTACGACAAACACGTAAGTACATAGATTAAATACTGAGAAGTCCCTTAATCGGAGACACGAATGATAAAAAACAAGAGAGAGTGGTTGTGCGAAGAAGTGGGACGCATTTCAGTTATGCCGGTTTAACTCAAAATATTAGATTACCTTTAGTTAAAGCATTTGCCTCAAAGGCTGTGTTGGTGGAAAGACGATATCTTCTCCATTCAAATGCATTCATGAGCATATACGACACAGAGTTTTTACTTAGCAAAGTTAATGCATTTTATTTGCCCATGTTGTTGTTGCAATTACGCCATAATACCTCTAATTCGTCAGCGTTGCTTTTTGAAACGAGCATTAGAGAGTGTGAACGAACATGGTGCTTAAATTTTGGATCACATAAAGTAGTCTGTCCTCATTTCTGTGCTGAAGGAAAATACCTAAGAGGGCTAGTTTTTTGAGGCTAATGATTGTATTTTTCAGTTTGGCTTGTGCCTTCGTCTGTTCTCTCGCTTTTCGTTCCCATTAGTCACACCTTAAGTTTACGCTATTAGTTAGTGTTAGTCTTAGTTAATTTGAATTACAACAGAACAGTTGGTGATTCTGAGGTTGTATGACTCTTATAACAGTGTGCAATGTTTTCACCTTTGCCTCTTACTTTGTCCAATGTGAATTTTCTAACGCTTTGATTGAGCGCGCCAGTACTACAAGTATATGCACGCTATAAATGTGTTTGTGCAGTTGACATGTCAAAGGTCATGGCTGCCAACGGCTAGAAGGTCTGCTGTTAGCTTCGCTTGATGCTCCTCTCCTCTGTAAAAATACACGCATTTTTTGTTGTTTTTGTTTGTGTCGGAAAATTAACTGAATTAGCAGCTTCTCTGATTCATCGTAAACATCATCAAAACTACTACGTCAGTATGGTAACAGCACCAAGAGTGCTAAAAAGTAGAACAAACCTATGAAATAGCAAGCAGTCGTCTCTTTTTTGTACCTTTTTATACCTTTGTGTACATAAATGTGTGGTTGTATAATTTAATATGAAGCTCTTTGACAACTCGATTAATAAATGAACTAATATTTTAACAAAATATTTATTCTGTCATGTTTATCTTCGACGCCCGAGTTTCTCTTATATCCATAGTAGTAAGCCGATATGCCGCTCACTTGTGCTGCTGTAGCCGCTCGATCATAATTGCTAAGGCATACAGCTTCGTTCGTAGGTCGGCGTTCGGCGGTTTGACATCTCAATTTGCTGCAGGTCGGTTCCAAGTGAGGTTATCGCTACGCGGCTTAACGGGAAAAAGTTAGTGTATTCAAAATTTCTAACAATTAATATGCATTTTGTTATTTATTTCCTGGGAATTGCGCTGTTGAATGCTGAATTGTTCTCCGCCAAATTGAGTCCAATACAGAGCGGCGCAAATCTGACTGAGTTCACGAATTTACGTCGTCAAAAGCGCACCTTAATATTCGAAGGAAGCGGGCTAGTCAAGGTACTGGAATGTAAATGCAAAACAAAATGTAACAACAGAACATTGCTTCAGACAAGTTAGTGAATAATAGTGAAGCCACGGTGTGCAGTATTCCTAAGTCTTCGAAAAGAGGAACTTGATGCGAAGAGAAATCATACGACTTGATTATCCTCGAGATCCTTCACTCATGAGCCGTCTGAAGCATTATTAGTTAATTTACCCTAAATCTATAATTGAACCAGAACCTCAAGAATCCCGAAACCCAGTTAAATTGTTTCAAGTCTTCACCTTTTACGATTTTCATTTCGTGGTTAGTGACAAACACTTTCTTGTATTTCAAAATTTCGGATATCTTGTGAGAAAATACCATTTATGAAGTAACTGCAAGTGATATGGTTTCTATTTTAAATACAATGGAGATTGATGAGCGCTCACAAAAATTCAAAATAAACTAAAACACGTTTCTTTAACTCACAACTAATTTCAGATAGACGCCGGCGCAATAGCTACTGTAAATGTGGATGATCCTATCGCTTGGCGTTCGATAGTCTCTATAAATAATATTCAAGGTGGCTTCTATCCTTTACCAGCGGTGCCCACCTATCCATGGGATAAATGGGAGGATACTTTTGCGCGTTCCATGAAACACTTCCCAGAACTGGCTGATTTCGAGACAGATGATTCTCGCTTATTTATCTACACTTTATTGGAAGTACTGATGGAGCGTCAGCATGGTAATGGACATCAATGCTTGCTGCGTTCCATTTGCCAAAATGCACAAGTAGACGAACATGTTGGCATGTTTTCCGAGATAATGGATGTGGTTTTAAGGTGAGATTATTGAAAATAAGCACTTCCATTGCATTTATTTATGTTTTTAATATTTTTGAAGACCTGGAAAGGAAAATATCGCCGTTGCTTACACGGATGCCTTTGTGGCTGGTAAAGCGGACGCCGACTGCATGCGTTTATACTCCGAATGCCGAGTGCCTTCGAATTTTTTGGATCAGTACTTGGACTACGTTTAAACAAGATCGCAGCCATACAGATTATTATTATCACTTTAAATTTATTGCATTTTTGTAATGATCTTAAATATAAATTACATTTGACCAGATCTAGATTTCAAAAACTGCATTCGCAAGAACTTTTTCATGTCAAAAATCTTAAGTATTGTAATTTTTGAGGGTTTTACTGCATTCGCTTAGAGCAACGTTTTTTCAGTTCATTTTTGTCTACTGTCTACTGTCTGTTTAATGTTTTTGTTCACAATAATCTTGAACAACTGTTCTGACTTTTTCGTAAGTTTGTCATGAGATTCTAGATGCTCTTCTCGGGTCCTTAGAGCTCTTTTCCACCATTGATCTTTATACCGTTAAGAAGGATTCGATTCAGAACTTGTAGCAAAACATCACGCGTCTCATTCGTCAGTTACCAGTTGGTATGTAATCGGCGGGCTGGAAAATCATAGGGCTGCAAGCCAAAGATCGTTAGGTGGTTGTACACCATGACTGTGTGACCGATAATCACGTATGGGGCGGTGGCCTGGGCCTCAAAAGCTTCGCAGACTTCAGTAGGGCTCCAACTATCAAAGTTGCAGCGACTCGCATGTACAATAGGGTGCAATGCGCACTTTTCCGACGGCAGCACCTTAATTCATGCTTGAGTTCACATCACTTCATCTAGTAATTGGTCAGGTGTGGCAGAGGTAAGGTAATCTCGTCCCAGCGGATGAAAGAGTTAAGTGGTATAATACCATTTGCCTTTATCTCAAAGGCCAGCATTCCCAAAAGAATAGACTTCACCAGAAGCTCAAGGTTACCGTTGGCAGCAAGGCTGAATGGAATGATTCCATTCTCGAGCTACTGCTTAGAGATAGTATAATTAAGTGGTACATTGACGGCTTGAAAACGTCGGAGGGAGTCGCCGCAGGAGACGCAGGACTATGTACCGCACTCTCCTCGATACCTATGGGAAGTTTTCCGAAGTTTCAGACATAATCCTTGGGCATAAATCGGTGCATAGAGAAAAACCTCCAACGCAACCATACTTAGCGATAGTCAAGCGGCACTTAAAGCAATCTCCTCCTATGCGATGAAATCGTTACTGGTGCAGAAGAGTAGAAAATATGTAATCGACCTCCTTAGGTATAAACTCAGACTTCTGGTCGCAGTTTACACGGGCCACTGCAAGCAAAAGAAACACCCACACAACATGCGCCTAGCTTCTTGCGCAAATTGCCAGTCCTACGGCAGGCAGCCTGAAACACCAGACCACCTGCTAATTGACTGCACAGCAGTCTGCAGACGCAGGTTAAGGGGCATTTCATGTTTCCAAATATGGATCACATCGCTTCGCGCCCAGCAGCATTTCGGAGTTTATCAATATGCTGGTGCTAGGTGAGTCTTTGTGATTTAGGATAGGGTACAATAGACCTAAGGTCGCGGTGCATTCCTCGTTTATCAATCAATACGTACCAATTTAAATGCTGACGTCGCCATGGCCAACATTTGAAAGACATAATCTTCATAAAATAAATGCCAAAGAATGTTTTTTCGAATTATAATAAACATTTCCCTTTAAATTTGAAATGTTTATGCTTTTTCTTTAAAAAAGTAGGGAATCTAGAAATGGATCGCCCTTTACCAAAAATGGCTAATTGTGGGAAAAAGTTCCTACTTTGTATTATTTAAATTTTAAACTGTTCTTATATGAGCTCTTGCTTAATAATTGGTTGTCAAAAAAGTCTTGCTGTATTTTTATTGAATCAATTCGTGTGGCACCCACACATCGAGCTTCTTAGTGACTCCAAGCTTCTTCAAATGGTTTATAATGGTTTGATGACTACTATGCCGGTCTCTTTCGACCAATTCAGCGATTTTATCGCAATTTTCGACGATAGGCCTTCCGGAGCGTGGCGCATCTTCGACCACCTCTACACCAGAACGAAAACGTTGAAACCATCGTTGTGCGGTGGAAATGGAAACTGTATCGGGTCCATAAACTGCACAAATTTTATTGGCGGCTTGAGATGCGTTTTTGCCTTTATCGTAGTAGTGCTGTAAAATATGCCGTATTTTCTCTTTATTTTGCTCCATGTTTGCGACGCTATAACTCACGAACGACTTAAAAGAAACGACAATCAATCAAACACTTGTTAGCGCGTGAAATGAGCTTTCCAAAAAGGATGCGACGATGCGACGAATAAAACTAGAACTGCGCGCTTTCAGCGCCAACTAGCAAAAATACCGCAAGACTTTTTTGACAACCTAATATATACAAACATATATTGCTATCTGCTGCCAATAGCAAACTTTTTCTTTAGATATTATGCCTTTGAAAATATGCACATTGACTTCGTCCGAACTTAGCACCTCCTTACTCACGCGTTCTACTTTTGAACTTGTAGCAAAGCTTTAATTCGATATATAAATATAAATAATCATACAGACGTATTGTGTCTGCTCTGCTAATATGCTAATCCAATATTTGCTCTCTTCGACATTTTTGGCAGTCATAATTTGCGAGAGTATATTCATAGCAGTCGCTATGCCGATTGTAGATCCAGTGGATGTTGAAAGTCTGGTACGTGTGTACTTACTCTTTCTTCGCGGCTGCAAGTGTTGCCTCTTTGGGTTAGAGTTCGATGTTTTATGACTTTGGCCAAGTGATGAGGAATTATTACCCGTAATTTTAGTTATGTTTATTGGCAAGACGAAACATATAATCATGGTAAGCTTCCCTGATTTACTAGATTTCAATTGTAAGACTAGGTCAGCAGGGTTCGCGTTGGCAAAAAAGAATACCTCGTAAAAAAGAGAAATTTTGTATCTAATAACTACCGTTTGCAAGTTAGGTTAGTTCTTTGCAGCACTAAGAGTGGCGGGGAAAGCTGTGCGCACTACGTCCGGCGGGTGTCATTTTGTTGGATTGTAATCTAAATACAATTCACACGGAAATATGCTGAAGGTGGGCGGATTGTGGACGAGAGTAAGCGTGACATCGAAGCGTAAAATATGTTGTCAATCAGCTAATCAGGCGGAAGTGTTCGTGCATTTATTCAAAACATTTTCCTTTCCTTTGTATTGCTCTCTTCTTACGCCTCTTCTTATTACAGTCCGTTCGGCGCACACCGAACGAAGGCACCAAGATGATATGCGAATAGTTGGCTTATGCTGAGTCCTGCCTATTGTGTGGCGTGTTTTTGTTTTGTCTGCAGGCAATCACCTCCTCTGGATTGGCTGGCGGTCTGCACGCCAAGCGGTGGGTAAATCACTCTGAAATCTACTTCCGTGCTCGTTGTAAGCGTGAAGGCGCGCAGTAAAACTTCGGCATGCTAGGACTGCGATGAATTTAGTTGTCAGAAATCATTTGGCATTCCGGCTGCATGCAATGCGAAGCTGTGATGTTGCGCGTCTACACATACTAACCAATAAAGCGTGTGGGGGCCATCCATCCATCCATACCTGAAGGTATCTTGGACCTGCGCCTCGAGGCGAGCGAGGCAGCTTGTCAGCGTGTCACACATACATACTAACATCGCAAATAGTTAACTGCACTTTGTTTTAGAAATGCGTACTTAAATATGGATGGGTGTAGAGCTCTTGAGGCAGCGCACGTGTGGCAGGCTCATGTTGAAAGTCAATTCGAAGGGTGTGGGTGTGGATATTGAGTGATTTTTAGGTTGAGCACGTACGAAGCAGCAAAGTGCCTACCAGGCAGAGTGGCAGTCTCAGAGTCGTCTTTGCAAGCAATCACCATTAGCTCATCAAGCCCAGCAGTGGCATCATCATTATCAACATATCATTGGTAATGGCAGCAGATGAGCGCTCACAGTGATGTACTGATTATTATAAAAGCTTCCAAGTAACAGCGAACCAAGCTGATGCATCACATCAAAAAGTTGCCATTGAGAGGTTTACCGACAGTTAAATCATGTCTCTTTCCATCTGTTTATACAGCGGCCCCGTAAACCGAAGTGATATATTGAAATGTAAGGCCTTAAACTTAAGGCTATTTCGGGCAAAACTGAAATAATATTAGTATGTAATTCTTTGAACTAATTCCTATTCTGTTTTTAATTTTAAATTGAGCAGATAATATTGTGATTTGATTTTCTACCAATTTTGGCATAAGCAGTAGTGACTGATGCCCAGAGCATACTAAAATTATGAAGAGAGCACTTCTCCATACAGCTGAATGGCAGTGAAAACATAACACCAGAAGATGGCGAACCCGATTCCCCAATAGATGACGATGGAGCAGACGCTTCATTGCTCGACCATCAAGAAGTTCGAACAGCAGTTACTCGTCTGAAGAAAACCGAAACGGCGAGGGCTGATGGATTGCCGGCCGAGCTATTCAAGGCCCCATAATCTGCACCATCCAACGTGGGATAAGCCTCCTCAATATTGCAAATAAGGTTCTATAGAGCTTATTGTGTGAAAGATTAAAGTCCACTATGTCTCAAATCTTGGAAAATACCCGTGAAAAGAGAATCGACACCCACGACCTCTTTGTCGATTTCAAAGCTGCTTTTGACGGCACTAAAAGAAGCTGCCTTTATGCCGCGATGTCTGAACTTCGAAGTCGTTGATAATTTCGTCTATCTTAGATCCAGTATTAACACCAACAACAATGTCAGCCTCGAAATCCACCGCAGAATAACTCTTGTCAATAAGTGCTATTTCGGACTGAATAAGCAATTGAGAAGTAAAGTTTTCATTATTCCCGTCGAGATATATGGAACAGAGGCATGGACGATGACAACATCTGATGAGTCGATGTTACGAGTTTTCGAGAGAAAAGAGAAAGAGAGAAAGTTCTTTGCGCATTGGCGACAGCCAATACCACATTCGATGGAGCCATGAGTTGTATGAAATATACGATGACATTGACATATGTATGTAGTTCAGCGAATTAAAAGACAGCGGCTATGTTGGCTAGGTCATGCCGTCCGAATGGACCAAAACGCTCCAGTTCTGAAAGTTTTCGACGCAGTACCCGCCGGAGGAAGCAGAGGAAGAAGAAGACTTCGACTCCGTTGGAAAGACCAGGCAGAGAAGGACCTGGCTTTGCTTGGAATATCCAATTGGCGTCATATAGCAAAAGAAAGGACTGGAGCCCTGTTGTTAACTCTGCTAAAACCGCGTAGGCGGTGTCTTAATCTTCTTAATTGGCGTAGACACCGCTTACGTGATTATAGCCGAGTTAACAACAAGGCTCCAGTCCTTTCTTTTGCTCACTTCCACTCCTTACTTGCGTGAACTGAAGGTGGTGTCTACACCAGTAAAAAAGAAGAATAAAAACGCTTTAGCGGAATACTCGGTTGCGAATCCTAACCCACTGTAGAACCATGTGCTAAGCATTAATCCTGCATTAGCCATGGCCGATTGAAGTAAATCAAAGCGCGAAGGCTTGAACATTCAAATAAACTCCTCTAATTTGTGCTAAAATCAGTAACTCCCAGTTCACGAGAAGTGAACAATGGTGCGATGCAGCACTCTGGTCGGGTGTGATGCAAATGGTCGTATTTCCCGTTAGCTAAAATGAGCACTAAAATGCACTTTGAGTCATGGCGTTGTGTTAATTGTGCATTTACGAGCACAACATTTGTCTTTGGACTGGTATCTGACGAATGATATATGTATGCATGCTTGTTGTTGTCCTTGTACTACTAATAGCGCTGGTTATTGTTGTCCTCATGGTTTGGTCTTCCAGTGGCGCGGAGCCTCTTTATAAAGCGCACTTCTGCAACTGCAGAATTCCACAAACACACAGGCAAAGCTATTCAAGCGGTCCCACTGCATTATGCCCACATATAAGTTTTAGAAGCAACTGTATACCTAAGCATATATCTATAAGAGAAGTGTTTGCATGTGTCTCGTCCTGCTGCTTTCAGTTGTGTGCGTGTGATGCATGCGCTAAAGAGCATTTTAACTGTCGCGCGTTTGCAGTTCGGCCCCCTGCCGGCCACGGCGCCAGCCTCTACTCCTGTTGGCAGAATTACAAGTTTTGCATAAGCATGTGTGCGCTTGCACATATTCACACATGCCGACATTTCAACACAAACACACACATATAAATAATGAGGCATTTGGAGCGCCGTGTGACTGTGTAGCGCGTGGCATTGTGTACACTTGTAACTAACTAATTTAAAAGCGATTACACAAGCCGCCAACACACTGCAGTGGCAGTGAATGCGACAGTTTTCGCTGCAGTAGGAATATGACGATGCGGACGCAGGCAGCTCCACTTAGACACATGGACAATTTGAGCATTCGGCGCAAATGCTGCACGCACCAGCTAATAAGCACACACACATGCCACATATGCACGTGAATAACTGTTCGCTGTCTGTTCAACAATTGTAGCTTCGGCTTTGTTCGTTGCACTTTAAGAAAATTCCTCATGCTTTTGGGTCCAGCAGAGTTGTGGCAGTCTCGCGAAAGTTCTGACATAGGGTCCATGAGTTCTTAGTATGAAATGAGTAAGCATACTCTTGCAGAACCCCCAGAAGTGATCAGTGACGAATGCTGAAATTATGAAAGTAACACTCCTCCAGCCTGCTGAATGGCAGTAAAAGCAGAAAATTGGGTATTGGTGAACATGATTCCCCAATCGGTGAACGATACCCACGAATTCTCAGGTTCTACTGGACCGATTTCCTTGAAATTTTTATAGAGTATTGTCTATGGTTGGAACTAGCCCCATCCCCAAATTTTTATTTTTATTATTTTTAAAAAATTCGAAATAGTCAGAAAAAGTGATCCAAAAAAAAAACTTTTTTTTCAGGCAGTCGCCATTTTGAGAAAAAATTTGTATCCTACTTTTCCGTAGTTCCGGCCATTGCGAAATTATTCTAGATTAATAATCTTTTTTTCTTTTTGGTTTCAGATAATTAGGAGGGTATGGTCACGTGGAAATTTTTAGAGACCCCTCACTTCGTCAACTCATAATTTTTGAAATTTTTTATTTTTTTTTAGTTTTTAATTTTTTTCTCTACTCTTCTAAAATTAACAAATAACTAATAAAAAAAGAATAGTAGTAAAAATATTAATTGCCGTTTTTTACGACACTTTAAAAATTACCTGAAATTCATGCTTCTAGACTAGAATACCCTCTTAGTAGAAAATGTACAATTTTCTATAAAAGTACAGAGTTGCTGACGCACGGCGATGACATTGATATCATTGGCCTCAACAACCGTTCTGCTTTCTCTATAAGGAAGCGGAGCAAATGGGTCTGGTAGTGAACGAAGGCAAGACGAAATATTTCCTGTCATCAAATAAACACATGTCACACTCTCGACTTGGCTCCCACGTCACTGTTGACATATATAACTTCGAAGATAATTTGATCAGTATTAACTCGAAATCCAACGAGAATATCTCTTGCCAACAGGTGCCACTTCGTATTGAGGCAATTGAGAAGTAAAGTACTCTCAATTGCGATTTGTTGATATTTAAAGTTTCAAGGAAGAACTCGAGTATTTTTCGCAGTGTACTTTTTGTAGCCATTGTTAGCAATGCATCATTCTAAGTAGCTGTATATGCTCTTTCTCCATAGACATATGTACTTAAAAGTTTTACGTGGATAATTTGTTAGCCGGGGAAGAAAATAATGCTACGGCTCATACTATTGGGCATGCTCCCATATTTTAGTTGATTTTGAACATTTAGAAATCGGAATGATATATACTATTGAAGTATTGAAAATATTTCCACTTGTTTTCTAGATAAGATCGACTCAAGCTAAATTTTTATAGTTACTTAGTAAAATTTTAAAAGAAGTGAGGGTGAGCAATTCCGTTAGTGAATAATAAAGTAACCAGACTTTAGGGTCTCGGCAAGAGATGGACTGAAGTAATTGCAATGAATTGGAAAAATTATAATTATTAAGTTGAGTAACCCACTGACTTACACACTAAGATTGGTCTTTGGTAGAATGTGCACTGGGTAAACTTCGAATTGGTGCCTTTGACTGTGGGGATTGCTGTTGGCAACGATTGTGTGCACAATGTTTATGCAAATTTCGTTGTCGGACAAACTTTACTTCAATAGAATGTTTGTGTTAAATTTTAGCTCGTCAGTGTTTTATTGTTGCAGTATTTTAATTGTATTTAATGGCACAACAAAGGTGTATGGGTGTTCACAAATTAGAATCCCTCCAAATTCATTGCGTTTACATTCAAATTATTGCATAAGCGTTTAGCTTAATTTTGTTTACTGTAAAACATTATTTTGAGAGTAGATAAGAGAGGCATTTTATAAATTTGCGAAAGTTTTCTGAGAGAGTTCAAAGGAGTTGATATACTTGTAGGGTTTTAAGGCAACCTGACCTTTGCCAATTGGTACTGAAAATGCTTAGCATTCTCAGGGCGCTGATCAACGCATTGATTTGATCCACTGTGCTTTTGAGCGCCGTGGAGTAAGGCTGTCGTCAGCAGGTACCCACGTTAAACACACCGGACGTTGTTCGTTGATGTTAATGAATATGTATGTATATATAACCTTTGGAACCTTGTTGACACCGATATTGCACGCGGTAGGAATCATGGAATTACCACGGTACGAAATGACTTTATTTCAATTCATCAGAAAAAAAGCTGATTGTTGAGTTAATAAGAGCATATGTGTGAGAGGTTTTACTTATATGCTTTCTCTTATAAACAGCAGCAGCAATGTCTATCAAACTTAGTGGGAACACTACATTTCGCCATCTCATGCTCTGGTGTTAAAACTACATATTTAATGAATGAAGTCAAAAACTCAAATTAGATGACTTTTGTGATACTTATTGTTAAGCTCTCATATCAGTTCAAAAGCCGCATATTGGACGAGGCATCGATCGCTCTAAGGCGAAATTTCATACTTTAGAAACAGCTTGTCCAACTGGTTCTTGACATTTTCCTCATATCAACTTCATCAAATTTGAAAAGAGGTTCAATCTAAAAATCCATTCTTTTTTCTTTGCTTCTCCACTTATTTGAAGTGATTTTGCCAATAGTAGTAGTTTTCAACATCAAAAATATGTAATTTAAAGATCTTCTGCTCCTTTATTGGCGTACGAGGTATGACAATTAAGTAATAAGACTGATTCCATAAAAACCGTATATTTGAAAATTATTCTACAACTCTGCCATTGCCTTCAAAGTAATCTCCTTAGGACTTCCAGCGCGTTTTCCATGCTTCGTAACATTTGTGGAACGCTTCGACTGGGATGGCCGCGAGTACCCTCGTCACGGCCACCTGCATGTCCGTAATCGACTCAAAATGGATTCCTTTGACCACCGATTTTGTTTTAGGAAACAAAAAAAGTCACAGGGTGACATGCCGGGCGAATAAGGCGGCTGTTGCAACACGCCGATCCCTTCAGAGGCCAAATACTGGGACACGCTGAGGGCAGTGTGGCGCGGCGCGTTGTCGTGATGAAGGATCCAGTTACGAGCGATGTCTGGGCGCACCTTGTTGACTCGTTTTGGCAATCTTTCGACTATTTGGCAATAGTAGACTTGATTCACCGTTTTCCCCGGTGGAACGAATAGATAGATACAACTTACGCGTTTATAGCCAAGTTTATAAGACAGCGCCAATCGTTCTTCTTTTTTGCTGTTTGCCGCCAATTTCAGATTCCAAGTATAGACAGGTCCTTCTCCAACTAGTCTTTTCAACGCAGTGGAGGTCTTCCTCTTTCTCTGCCTACCCTGGCGAATGATGCGTCGAGTATTCTCAGAGCTGGAGTGTTTTATCCATTCGAGATCCAATCAGTTTGCTGAATCTTCCACAGAGTGTGCTTGATAGAACAAGGAAGCTGTTCCATGCTCCTTATCAGTTCTTCGCTGCCTAATTTGAACAGCTCGTTCGTCAATCCATCGGGCACCGTCGTTTTGTTGTTCTTCAGATGGGTAATTGTTATTCGAACTTCTTCATGGTCGAGCAATGGAACGTCCGCTCCACCTCCGCGCGTACGCACGTCTAAAACACTGGAGGCGTGTCTTCCGTCTACCACAACATTACGTTGGTTTAGTTGTTGATATTTCGATCTGGAGACAGCCAGGCAGCTTGGTGAATTTTTCTAGGCTGGAATCTAATACTAAGGGGTTGAAAGCCAGGACTCGGTGACGGAGCACCTCTCCCACCACGAATCTCTCACCGAATTTGTGCTCCTTTATATGGCCACTGTCGTAAATGCCACAGAGACTTACTCGTCTCAGTTCTTGTCTTCTTCTTTGCTCTTCTTGGACGACATTGATGTCAGCCTGCGCTCTTACGAGGACATCAACCAGTACTTAATGTATGTATCATTTGGAATAACAGTTACTTTGTGTAAAATTTCCTCACAATTAATTCCAGAAACCTGCTTTTGTTGATAGTTTGAAAATATATATTTATGTAAGCACATACACATATATATTTAATATATATAATACATCCGCTGGTGTATAAGGCTGTAGTGTCCAAGAAAACCTTTAAATGTTGACCTAATTTCAGAAGGACATGGTCCTGCCATGTTCTCACCAATAGAGTGTACATATTTATTTACAAATTGCTTGTATATATATTTTGCATGTGTGCATGTATTTGTAATTCTCTATGTAAAGCTGGCCGCTCATGTATGCAAAGTAAATATGTACGCATGTACTCGTATGTGCCACCGTGTCATTACTGTGCAGCTTTATTTATATGCGTACAAACAGACGCATAAACAGTTATAAAGCATGTCGTGGCAATGCCACATACATACACACATACACAAATACGTAAGCATATGTGGGGATATGCATTTGTGCTAACCGAACTGACATCAGCTGCCAGATGCAATTAATAATTGATAAATTAAATCCATATATTCTCGCACAAACAAAACAGAAATATGTTTAAACATGCATTTTGCGACAACGACATATACAAGTATAGTCGTGTGCATGTGTATGTGTGAACGCACATAAAGCAGCTGTTGTGTGTGGCTCAACTCGTTGCAGCACAATGCAGTCCAACTCGACATCCGACGTTGACATATTAAAGTGGCGCAAATCGCTCGACTGACCACCCGCCTGTCGGTCGAACTGCAGTTGAACAGTGCACAGTGAATTTCCTGTGCCCAAACTCTCTGTGCAAGACACATTTACATCTAGGCACATGTGTGGCGTGTACACGAAAGTGTTTTCAATCCGACCTCAATGACACGTTTCCAAAACGTCAAAACCAAAAATGCACAAAACTCAAACATGAAAATAAGCCTAGAAGCGGTTTGTGAACGATTATGTACTACGAAATAAATTATTTCAATACTGAGTACTGTTTTGCAATGTGGATATTTCAAAAATTTTGCCTTCAAAATTCCAAAAGTCCCGTTTTGCTGAAAGAAAGAGGTTGTAGTCAGTGTATAACTCGTAAATTGAAAGAGTTTCGGAATCCCGTAATTTTTATGCGACTAAACTTTTGGAAAATGGCAATGGTTCCAAACATATTGGCAAGTTTTGAATTTGTCAGATTGAATACTGTCTTAGTAATCGCCAATGCAACACCAGAAAGTTTCAATCTATCTGTGGGCTGGCACACTCTCCAATTTCGTAATATTACTTCAAAACTTTTCGAAACTTAAAGTTTAATTCAGTGGGCCATCGCCAAAATGCCGAGCAGCATGCGAAACCGAAGTGCATATTACTCATACGCCGTGTGGTGACGCTGGTAAATGCATCGTGGCTGAAATATCGATAGACATGGCTGCCTGTGTGAGTGTGTGCGGGCGTTCATTACGCACTCGCCGCAGCGGGGGCGTACTTTGCGAAGCCAGACGTAATTATCGTAAGCTGTAAGCGACATTTTCGTTATGCGTGTGCGTGTTCGTGTGCGTGTATGGGCTTGTGGGCTTGTGAGCATCCATAACTGCCCTGCGCTGTTGTAGGTGTGCGCAACCGAACAATGCTTTTGCCATTTGCACCGCGCTTGCACCCTTCCACCCTGTTGCCTTCGTTGTATTTGCATTGCAAATGCATAAATGTTCGTGTGTGTGTGTGTGTGGGTTGTCGATGCGTAAACGTGAACATTGATTATAATAAATGTGAATTTACGTCATTATGGCAGTGTGTGTGTGTATGTGCATATGTTAAAGCAGTATATAGTAAACGGCTTTATATGCAGTTGCAGCCACACAGCCACACGGACGCGCGCACACAGAGAGCGCGGCGCATACTCATTCATTTGCACCTATTCGCTGACTGACCAGCGCTTCACGTTTTACGCGCGCTCCCATTCATTTTCGCTCGCTGCTCGCCGATGCATTTTGTTGCAAGTTGCATGCTGCAAGTGTGTATATACACGCACACATGGACAAACACGTCGTATATGTGTGTGGAGGCAAGCGAATGTGGTGATATACACAATCGCACTTGTTCTTCGTATGTTTGTATGTGTGTGTGTGTGTGCTGAATGCAGTTGTGTATTTCATTGTTGTTTTGTTGCAATTTTATTGTTGTCTTTGGGCGTTGGCTCTGACGCGTGCACGCACTTTTATTTCGCAAATTGTGCATGTATGTATGTGTGTGTGCTGTGCGCATTTTTATGGCTCTTCATATGGTCGCTTTTTGATTCGCACTTCGCTGCAGCTTTAATTATTAAATATGTGCAGTGACTGTATGCCTCGGCGTATACGTGATTATGCAAGCGTGCATTATATGACTGCCGACGACTGCCTGTTGGATGGTCTTTAAATGTGGAAAATAGCTAAGGAAACAGAACTCGAATTGAAGACTCAGAGCGGGGCGAGAGAAGTGAGTAATTAGTTTATATGCAGAAAACTCTCCGAGGCGGATAAGCTATTTCTCAAGCTTAAATCTTGGCTCCAAATATGAAATTAGTGATCTGCAATTATGAATTTACGATGAGAATTCCTTATTAAAATATGAAATTAAATTAATTTTGCAGATAATTTCAGCTAGTTTATTCACTGTGGATTTTAAATTGGACATATTCATATGTATTCTTAAGCCTGGGAGCATTGTAGTACATAAGCTATTCAATGAGTTAAGCCAAGTGTCACTACGTCTAAACTACAAATATATTCATCTATAATATATTTAATTACTATTTTGAGTTCTCGAATATTCTAATTCATACATATTTCTTCTTCAGCGTTTGCAAAATCTATTTTGCAACAGTAATTTGTTGAGGCCTAAGTAGAAAGGTCAAGAATTACCAATTGTCCACAGGCCAGTGAATTTTCGAAATATTCTACTTTGCTTCATTAAAGGTGCATTTGCATTCAGCTCAACATCATTTAATAAATTGTATATAATTACACTTGCTATGTGTCCCAGTGGATAAGTGTGTCAAATGCAGCGGGAGCAACACAACGCCCACTGCTTTCAGCCCGGATGTGCTCTGCGGATTCGCATTAATATTTAAAATGTATTATGTAATGTAATCAAAAATGTATGTAAACATGTACGAACATGCCAGCATAAATACAACTGCACTTATGTACGCTTCCGCCATTTTAAATTTTGTGAAATTCCGATTGCACAGGGCACATAAATAGCCAAAACCCTCCGCCCTAAATGCCAACAAAGCGGATGCTAAATGCAAATAAACTCTGAATGAACTATGAATTGCTTAAAATACATAGTTAACCGATTTGGAAATTTATTTATTTAAGCATAAAATTTGTGTTTTCCCTACATTTTGCTGAAGAACGCCGTCGAATTTCCTAAGTTTTTGATTCGCATAATATCGACAAGTCTTTCTTGTTTTTGCAATTCACAAGCTAAAATAAGCAAACAATTGACGAAAAACGCACATATCTTACAATCAGCGCATCTAATTTGATATTAGACTAGGGATTAGCAACTTGAATGCTTCAACCTCATAGTTTGCTTAGGTGAACTGCTAAATGCAATCTCAATGAGCTTCAAAATCAAAGCCAGCTCGAGCAGGATGCAACAAGAAAGAGATTATAAGAATTTAAATCCAAAATCAACGGATATATACACATATACATACACATATATACACACATGTTTAAGCGCGTAAAGCTGAGCATAAATGGAGAAGGAGCAGAGATAAAGAAGAACTCGGCAAAAACAGTGATGCATTATTCAGTGGCAGTTTTGGGAAAAAATGCATATAAAATATGCAAAGTCATGAATGTCAGCCAGGAGAAGTGGTCTCACTAGCCAGCCAACTGGCAGTGGTACGTTTCATATGTATGTATGTATGTGTGTAGTAGCAGCTTCTCATGAAAAAGTATCTATGATAAAAATATTACATTTCCAAAAGAAAGACAAAAAAAAAAAAAAACAGACAGCTAGTGTTTGTAAGTAATGTGCTGAAATAGATAACACTGGACAAAAAGTGGCGGACTTAAAGTATCGAATTTTATTACGCGGCTGTGTGTAAAACTAGAAAAATTTTGTTGAATTTGCCACTTGAAGTAGGCTTTAAGCTTGGACTATATTGTAAGAAAAATGTGAATTATTGTTGCTCAATAATATTTTATACTGGTTGCTATTGAAAGAGTGCTGGCTTCTTGACGTTGATTAATTACCTTGGTGCTTAGTAGTAACCTACTCTCAATGCGAGACTTTGTAGTCTTAACATCAACACTCTTCAATAAAATGTAAAATTTCCCAGATCCGACTCAACTTTTCCGGGGTTTTTGAATGCTATGCGCTGCAGCTTTCTTTTTACCTCACACTTTTGTTTGCTTTCGTGACAAAAAAGTGTTTTTCACACCACTTGAGTACTGTCACGGGTATGTCTTCCTAGGTGTAATTCTGTACGCTGGCACGTACGCTCAGGATTTATGTAAATTCGTATGTTCATTTCCTGTAATATAAACCATAAGTATAACATAACCAGAAAGTGTTACGCAATCCAACAACAACAACAAAACACCTAGGTAATTTCCCAAGGTATGCGACACACGCACATTTTACCGTGTGGCAAGGTGGATGTTTTTGGCAAGTTTTTAAAAAGAAATATAAATTTCCAAAGATGAAAAACATAAAATTTACTCAGTCAGATAATAATTTGAGTATCTTGAGCATCATGATCCATTGCGAGGACCCCTACTGTTTTAAAGAAAAAACACAGAAACTTCAAATTTAATGGGGAATGCTTATTATAATTCGAAAGAACATTCTTTGGCATTTATTTTTTGAAGATTATCTTTTTACAATCTGTTGTGATCTAGTGTGATATCACACGATCTTGGTGGTCAATCGACCGGCCCAAAACGTGAAATTATCTGCTCACCGAAGTGTTCTCTCAATAGATCCATTGATTGATGCGATGTGTGTTAAGGGGTTAGGCCACTCTAGAGGTCCACAAAATAGAGCTTTTCTAAGATTTTATTTCGGGAAAACTATTTAATAAATCTGGTTTTTAACAAAAGGGATCTATTATACATATAATTAACTGCTTATAACTATTTTTGAAGAAAAATTAATTGAAAAATGGCGGCTACACAGCGTTCTCCCTAGGATGTCTCCGTTTTTTCGGGAACCACGGCTGGACACACAGCTCCTGTGATTTTTTTTATTTTAATAAGTTGTTGAACAGTTTCCGCTTTAAATAGCACTAGCTACAGAAATACGAAGGATTTTTTTGATATATGCATTTTTGGCAAAATGGCGGGCTTTTAAAGGGACAAGTAACAATTTGGCCTAAAAAATTGTTCGAAATTTGTTAATAAAAAACAAACTTTGCAAGATTAAAAAAATCCTACGTACTTCTGTAGATAATGTATTTCTGAAGATGTTGTCAAAATTTGAAGTGAATCGGTTGTAAATTGTTTGAGTTCTGTTTCCGGCCAACTTGAAAAAACCAGTTTTGAGATAAACGCGTTTAAAATTTTGATTGGGCTCCCTGCCGAACGAACGGTCTTCGATTAGATAACGAAAATGGGACATTTAGAATTTTTTCCCTGTCATAATCCTTCGGGATAACATTTACGAGACCATAATGTGTCATTTGAAAAAAAAATTTGAAAAAAAAAACTAAATTTTCCGAAAATTCTAGAGTGGCATAACCCCTTAAGTGACGCCGTCTTGTTGACACCAAATGCCGCCGAGATCACGAGCTTCAATTTCAAGCATCAAATAGTCGGTTACCATGACGCGATAACGGTCTCTAATGACGGTTACGTTTTCCCCGACATCATTTTTAAAGAACTATAGACCAAACCGTTGTTTTTTCCGGATGAAATGACAATGAATCTCTTCAGGTTGGTCTTCATCCCAAATGCGTCGGAAATGGGCCTTATCGCTGAACAAAATTTAACTTGAGAATGTCGAATCTCCTTGGAACTTCGAAAGAGCCCATACACCGAAGCGATGTTGCGAGGCGTAAGTCTTTCCTTGATAAAATGCCGAACAATACCGAGCAAAAATAAAATGACAGCTAGACACGACTTATGCGTCATCTGTCAAAAAAAGCCTATTGAAAAAAGTACCTCTACTTGGCTCATCCGTTATTTAAAGCGACACTTCTCCACCAAGGTGTCAGAAACCGCTCCACTTACATTTCGAGGTTTGTTCACAAATATTGCAGTTGTTTCCAGCCACACCGCGTAGTTGCCACTGTTTTACACTCACAATTATCAGCATCATCAGCCATTTTTGCACTGTTTTTTGTTACTTTCGTCTAAGCATTGTTGTTATGATTGTTTGTTGGCCACATCCTGCACGCACCACATTTATGTGTCTTTTTGCTCATACATTTTCAGCTCTAAAACTATGGCAGCTACTTGAGCGTCTCCGGCTCCGGCTCCGACTTCCACAGGCAAGGGAACACGTAGCAGGTTGCCGCTGAGCTGTTGCACAAATTACTTATATGAATGTTTGCTGTTATTGTTGCTATTGCTGTCCTTCCTCGCCATTAGCGCTGTCTGAATATGGTAATCTGTTTCAGGGACTTTTTCATATTTTAGTTGTCGCAAAGTTTTTCTTCCACATTCGCATTCCGGCGCGTTGTTTTGTTTTTTAGTCACACGTTATTTACGGTAAATTTTGTGTTTGGTGTAGTAGTTGCATTGTGCCATACTTTATGTTACACTTCTTTCAACTTTTCCAGTGTGAGATTGTGAGATTCTGTTCTTGGGTGCATGAAAAAATAAAGTTTTTCTGTTAGGGGCTTACTTTATGTGGTGCATCCACACCAGTTAATTTGCGATTAAGTAAACGGAAAGATCTCTAGAAGTCCTGCTAGTAGCATTATACAAATAAATTTGTACTTTATTTAAAACACAATTAAAGAAAACAATATCCAGCTCTTCGTAATATAAAAACTTGTGCAATATGTTTATTAAAACAAGAAAAGTTCTTAGGAAAAAAGAGGCGTGCAAAATTTCAGACCGATATTTCAGAAATTGGGAGATTAGTTCGTGTACATAATAACGGAGAGACATAAATGTATATGACTAAATCAACTCAGTTCGTTGCGTTCACCATTTACCATATATTGTTACCCGGAAATTGTAATTAAATTCCCCGGGTAAGGATTTTCAAAAAAATGTATTTTGCCAAGTTGGTAGGACTGTCCTTAATCACCATGTCAAATATGAGCGCGATCTGTCAACCAGTTTGCTTACAGCAGCTGCTTAAGTCGGTACACCTCAGTGGTGGGTTGCGATTTTTAAAATGGATAAAAGTATCGAACAAAGAATGTTTCTCAAATTTTGAATTTCTAACCAAATTTTGTGTACAAAATCGTTGCGAATGCTGGAATTGGCTTAAATCATCGTTTTATCAAAAGCACCAGCTTACGAGTGATACAAAACCTTCAACGACGATCGAGAGATCGTTGAAGATATACCTCGTTCTGGACGACCTTCGACCTCTTCAATTGATGAAAATATCAAAAAAGTGAAGGAAATCGAATTGAAAACCATCAGGCAAGTGTTAGAGAGATGGTAAGAGAGCTCGATATCTCTCGCGAGTCTATTCGAAAGATATTGGTAGATGTTTTGGGTATAAAACGCGTTTGACATGCAAACAAGGGGAACAAAATGATCCGAAACCAAAAAACACCTCAAAGCCGCTCAAAAATCGAGGTGATCCTCATTGTCTTTTCCAATATTCGTGGTTTGGTGCATCATGAATTTGTTTCAGAGGAACAGACGGTCTAAAAGAAGTTCTATATGGCCGAGCTGAGGCATTTGCGTGAGAACATCCGTCGAAAACGGTCGGAATTGTGGAAGAACAATTCACGGATTTTACACGATGATAATGCAACATTGCATCGAGCCACGATTGTGACCGAATTTGAAGCCAAAACGCAATGAGTACTATCGATCAACCACCGTATTCACCAGATTTGGCTCCGTGTGATTTTTTCTTGTTTCCCAAACTAAAATTGCCGCTCCGTGGAACCCGTTTTCAGTGGGTCGAAGAGATAAAAAAAAATCCCTGAAGGAGCTGAATGCCATCCTTGAAAGTCCTTGTGAAAAGTGTTTCGAGAACTGGAAAAATCGCTGGCATAAGTGTGTTACACCTGGTGGGGCTTACTTTGAAGGCGACAAAATAAATATTGATGAAAAATAGGTATTTTGGGTTTTATTTTTAATTTCCGGTACGCAATGTATATATTTCATAGGGTCTCCGACTTTCAGGGTGCTATCAAATTTCATTCAGTACTTATTCCGACATACATACGAGTATATTCTTTTTAATATTACGCTTTAAGTGCCTTTAATAAATATAGTCGTATTTTTTGGCCAAGGTGTCTTCGCAAATCAGGAGAAATTCGGTTTTGCATACTGCAATATATTCTTTTGTCTGTTGTCTTGAGGTTTTTCCAGTTAAACTTGTTTTAACCGGCAGCCGTGAATTGGATTGCGCTTCCTTATTGAGTTAGTGAGGTGACAGAGCCCACTCACGAACAACTTCGTTAAGCATACTCACACGCACCGGAATAGTAATCGAATTTCGCTTCTGCGGCTATATTCAAACACACATACATTTACATATGCCATCTAGTTGAGACTGCAACACTGCGGAAACCATCAATTTCATTTGAGGTAGCTAAACAAGCATGAACCCGTACAGAAACAATAACAATAACAACGAAGTATATGTTACTCAGATGGCAACGTGCTTAAGTCGCTTAGTAGACAACAACCGGATGTAAACAACGTCAACTGGGGTGAAACCCGTTGTCGCTGGCAAGCTGTTGAGCAGGAAGCACTGTGAAAACAAAGACAAAAAGCACCGTTAACACAAAAAATACAAAAACATTGTGTCTGCGATTCAATCGCGGTGAAGCCGATGGTTGACTTGTGCTCTTTTTATTGAGTGGCTGAGTTGGTAAATTACATTATCAATTTTAAAGCTCAGATTTGAGCGTTTTTATAAGTGAGCAGTTGGCGCGAACGGCGGAGAGAAGAGCACAAGAAACTGACATTTATTTGTATGTACGAACTGACATTTATTTGTATGTTTACTGGCAAGAACGTAGCAGATGCACAGCCTTGAGGATTACCACACCGTCACACCTTAGAACACCTTTAGCGCCATCATCATCAATGTTATTATTATTGTTTCTTAATGCGTCGAGAAAACTTTGTCTGCCAAGTTGGCGGAGCTGCTGCTGGCTATCGAGTCACCCAACTCTTCAACGGGCGTGCGCATGCCAGAAGGCTTAAAGAACCCCGCATACTCTCGTACCCCAAACACAACACACACACACATATATACATTCATACATAAAATGCCGACATGAATTAGCTCTGTTATTTTTGCTCATGTTTTTGCTGTTATGGTTTGTGCACTTTTCTGAATAAATTTTCTCTGCACTTACATATATTCATTTGGATACATTTGTACATACTCTACAAGGGCATTCCACTAGTCAAAGCTTATGTATTTTGTATGCAAATATTAGTTTTTGTGATCGTTTGTTTATTTAAAATTTAAAAATTTAAACATCTTAGGTAGTCGATGGAATGGTGACCTGCACGAAATATATGTCGAAATTGACATAACATTGACGAAAGAATGCTCAAAGGTATTTTACCATAAGACGAAACGGCATTGCCTCACATTCCTCATCAAAAATAAAAGCATTCGCAAACCTTTTCGAGCGGCAGCTTCCTGCACTTTCGAACATTTATCATTTGGCTCCGTGCAACCGTGGTTCCGTGGCCAACAACAATGCCAAGTTTTGCAAGAATATTTTGCCAGAACTTGTTGCATGTTGCACAATGGCACAATGGCAAATTGCTGGTGTTGATTGTTGCAAGTTTGCAAGCGCTTAAGTTCCGAAATGTGTTGCGTTCATTTGCATTGTTGCAAACTTGTAAGACTTCCCGCGAAAGTGTCGGCTCCTTTGTTGCTCTGACATAGCATACATCGTGGCATAATAAAGTGTTGCATTTTAATGCTCATTAGCGTCAGAAAGCTTTCGAGTAAAGCGAATAATTATTATTGTGGCCGATGGCGTGCCAAGACGTAAATGAAATATTCATATTTCCCAATTGTCATAAGAACTTTGTGGATAAATTTTAATATTTTTTACTGTCAACTATGCTGGGAGGGGAGGGGGCAGTATTGTGAAGGAAGTCACGATTTATTTAATAACTCTTTAAATACAAATATTAATCTATTTTAGCTTCACAATGAGCTTTTGAAGAATAATCACACCAATAATCTGAAGTCAAAGTACTAGAACCAAAAGTTGGTTAATACATTCCCCAAAAGTACTAAATACCATAGATTGGAATAAAATTTGTAATTTTTCATCAATGGTTTTCAAGAATAACAAATTTGTTTGGTACCGAAGTTTTTCAGATTCCTTATGGTACCAGTCCAGTTTACACCAGCGCCCCAGTCGTTCTTCCTTTTCGCTGTTTGGCGCCAATTGAAGATTCTGCATGTAGCCAGGTCCTTCTCCCCCTGGTCTTTCCTACGGAGTGGAGGTCTTCCTCTTCCTTTGCTTCCTTCGGTAGGTACTGCGTCGAATACTTTCAGAGCTGGAGTGTTTTCGTCCATTCGGATGACATGACCTAGCCAGCGCAGCCGCTGTCTTTTAATTCGCTGAACTATGTCAATGACGTCGTACATCTCATCGACTGCGGTATTCGCCGTTGTCAATGCGCGAAGGAACATAAATCTTCCGCAGAACCTTTCTCTCGAAAACTCGTAACGCCGACTCATCGCCTCTTGTCATCGTCCATGCCCCTGCACCATATAGCAGGACGGGGATGATGAGTGACTTATAGATTTTGGCCTTGTTCGTCGAGAGAGGACTTTACTGCCTTCTTAGTCCGAATTAGTATTAGTTGGTAAGAGTTATTCTGCGTTGGATTTTGAGGCTGACATTATTGTTGTGGTAATGCTGGCACCAAGATATACGAAATTATCTACGATTTCGAAGCTGCGACTGCCAATAGTGACGTGCGATTTGTGGATTTTTGTGGTTTGGGAAGAGCACACTTGAATTCTAATTGTCTGGCATGCTTTTATAATTTACGGGTTTGATATTTTTAGAATTTCTGAACTTCAGAATTCATGAATTTTAAGTTAACATATTCCCTTTATACCGGAATTGTGAGTCCGACTATAAAGATTTCATATGTGTCTTTGAAACCATAATTTTCTCTGCATGTTTACTAGAGCGGGTCGATTTTTTTTTCTATACACTTATGACAATAGGTCTGAAACTGATTTTAGCCAGCGATTTTTAAGGCGAAATTTAAAAAATCTTAACACTCGGTTTTATCAGAGATTATTGATAAAATTGACCGATCTTGCCGATTCTGACAAATTATAATTATAATATCAAAATGTACCTACTTACTAAATTTCATTCCAATATCCCAAAAATTGACGAACAAATTTTTATGATCCCAGAGAAATTCGCCCTAAAATCGCTATCTCGAAACCGGTTCTAGACGCATAGTCTCTTAGGCATAGTTGTTCGGAATGAATCGTAGAACATTTCTCCTATTTGCAATCTTTTCAGTTTTTGGCTTCCTGTAAAGCAACCCGCTCTAATGTACTTACCTCTTCTCTTTACTCGTTACTGTTATGCTATCCATAAAGAAAGCACTTGCTCTTTCACACAGCAATTGCGATTTGTTTCGGAAAACTCGAATCTAATTCACGCACGAATTTAAGCAGGTGCGTATGTACATACGTAGAAATATATTGATTTAATAATTAGCACACTTCTATTATTAAGTATCATTCTAACCATAATAAAGAGATCACTAACTGGATCACCGCACGATGGGCCCGTTTTAAAAACAATTTTGGTTTTCAGCTGCTAATTGGTAATTAAATATTTGTTTGGTGACCAGCGATTTGTAGTTAAATTCCATGAACTTCCGTGACTTCTTCGCCCACTCAATTGAGTATGAAGATTCTGTGAGAATATAAGGGCATTGCTCATCTTGTCGAGGGCTCATTTCTTTATCATTCGGCAGTGTGCGATCTACTTGTGATTAGTAACAATCTAACGTTTCGGTGGTGTTCAGCTTTGATTGGTTCGTTGATGGGTGCACAGTATGAAGCTGATAGAAATTCTTTTGATGTGTTTCCTGCTTCGGTTGTATTGTATTAGTGCTAACGTGCATAGCATAGCTGTCGGCGCGAATTTGACAGATTTCATGCATGTCCGCAAGAAGAGGTCCCTGATATTCAACGGCAGCGGATCAGTAAAGGTGAACGGCGTACACAAAACCACAGAAACACATTTTGAAAAATACAAGAAGTGAAAACAAAGTACAGTGTTGAAAAATTGATAAATAATGTTTTCGGCAGAAGAGGCCTTAACGGAAATTCGTCACTGCTTATGTGGATGTGTTTCAGGATTATGAAGTTTATACAGGGTTTGTACGGAAAGTAATAGGACTGAGTCGATGTAAAAAATGTATTGATTCAATCGTTACAATTCTTTCTCTTCCTGTGTCGATGCAGCGCTGCCAGCGCGATTTCCAAGCATTGAAGGCGTCACGGAAGGCATTCTCCGGAATAGCCTTGAGAGCCGAGGTGCATACTGCCTCCCTGGCCTTGGTTAGGTGGCTGTTCGCAAGAAAGGCGGTGTGTGCCGGGACTTCCAACCGGCTGCGAATTCTTGTCGGACCCGATAGACCCTTCGTTTGAGTCTCTTGAGGACTTCCACATAAAACTTGGCGTTGACCGTTTATCCATGAAGAACAAATTCATGGTGGACGATGCCTTTGATGACAAAAAAGACAGTGGCACTCGGAAGATTGTCTCTTTTTTTCACACCACTTCTTGCTAACGCAACATCTGTCGCAGATTTACCGAGTTTCACACAGAATTTGATCGTTTAACTCAGCTCTAACGAACGCTGCATTTTCTCATGATTTCCGTGCAATTCGTGGTTCAAGCGAGTATTCGTTTACCGCTCACCAAACACGTATTATATTAACTCTAACTCTTTTTGTGAGTAAGATGAGAGAAAGCTAAGAAAGTGAAATGAAGAGAACATTATAACGAAACGAGAGAGATAATTTCCATATTTTATTTGAGTATAAGAGAGAGAGAGAGAAATATGATACGATAATCAGACCCTAATTATTCAGAAGTGTAATGTGCTGTAAATGAACAAGTTTTCCCTCGTCTACTTATTTTATTTTATTCCCACTGACAATATTATTTTCTCTACAGTTATCCATTGGTCCATCGGGACAAGTTGACTTAGCCGACCCGATTACGTGGCGATCCCTCGTTTGCTCGTACAGTCTTCAAGGCGGCCAATATTCAATTCCCTCTTCTCCACTATATCCGTGGGACAAATGGGAGGATACCTTCGCGCGTAAATCTCGGCTTTTACATAACAGCCAACCTGAACTCGCCGCCTATACTTATGAAGCAGACGAATCACGACTGTTCTTTTACACTTTGCTGGAGACATTAATGAGCCAACGTGGAGTTGACGGTCGGCAGTGCTTGCTGCGCTCCATATGCCAAAACGCACAAGTGGACCAACATGTGGGGTTGTTGTCGGAAATTCTGGATACAGTGCTCACGTATGTACTTCCAATATAAGATTGCTCTCATTCGTTTATACTCATTGATACATTGTTATAGGCCCGGCGTGGAAGACTTGGACAAGAGTTATCAGCAAGCGCGAGAGGCTGGTGTTGCTGGGGCCGATTGCTTAAAATTATTCGCCGATTGTCCTGAAGGTCTCAATTGGTTGGATACCTATTTGGATTACTTTTAGTATGCAGACCACAAAAGATATTGATGAAGTATGATTGCAAAAGGGGAAATATTTGGTACACTTAAGATATTTATGCTTAAAAGACTTAGACTTTAAAAACTTGGACGGATTATGGTAGATATGTTACTTCGGTTGGTAGCTCTTCAAAATAAAATTTAATAGACAAAATACATATATGGTTAATATATGTACATCTAGTCCAAATAGTACATTTTTATACATATCAAAAAATGTATCTCTGAAAATCTGGTCGATTGTAGATTTTCCAGGTTTAAAGCTACACTGACAAGGTCTAATCAGTTTGTTGACGGTGAGATTTAATCTTTCACACAATACGCTCGATTGAATCTTGTATGCAATGTTGAGGAGGCTTATCTCAAGGTAGTTGGCGCAGATTATGGGGTCTCCCTTTTTGTGGATTGGGCAGAGCACACTTAATTTCCAATCGTCGGGCATGTTTTCGTCAGACAATATTCTACAATCATCCATGCTCTTATTAGTTCTTCGCCGTCGCTCGGCCGGCAGTCCATCGGTCCCTGCAGCTTTGTTTCAGACTGGTAATAGCTATTCGAAGTTCTTCATGCTCGGACGATGGAACAGACGTTCGACTGGGGAATCGGGTTCGCTTTCTCCTGTTGTTATGCTTTCACTAAATCATCTTTGAGGTTCTACAAGATTATGCTTCGGTTTTAAAACCTTCTGTTAGTCTCCCCATCTTTTCGTAGAATTTTCGAACATTACCCCTGTCATCAGAAATCACATTATTTTAATAAAACCCAGGTCCATTTTGAAAATATTAAAATTTACCAAGCTCCGAAGGATGCTGACTCTGAGTTTGCAATTCCCAAATGCTTCCTTTGGTTTTTAGTAACTCGCTGTGCTCTTTGTGCGGTGTCATTCACTTGCGTTTGGCAGCTGCTCCGACTGCATGCGAACACTTTTGCGTTTTTCTTGCGATTCTTTCACCGACTCACGTGTGAATAGATATACAACTCTGTGCTATATTCATACATATATAATGCAACCGTATGAATGTGTGTGAGCCTTCACGTACCGCATACGTAAGCCGCTGCATGCCGCAAATTTGTTGTGCGCTTCCACCCTCGGAGCTGAAATTCAGATCGGGGCATCTTTTGTTGTGCAAATAACCGCTGTATGTTTTGTGTCGCGTGACATTTACCCCTTTTTGCTTTCCTGCTGCCTTCTTTTGTTGCTTAGTTGCATATTTCGTCGCAGCGTGTTCCGCGCTGTGTGCCATGGTGCGCGATTTTTTGCCAGAATTCTTAGGCGTGCATGCAAACTTGCATTTGTTTGCGAATTCTTTTGTTGCAGGGGAATGTCTGGAATATTTGCATTTCGCTTAATATTTTACGTGCACGGCTTTGGGGAAATTTGATCAACAGCGCTGTCACAAGCCGAATTGTTGCCAATTTTGAACTTGCAACCGCAAGCCGTGGCATGTATGCTAAATGTTTATTTTATAAAACTAAATAAATGCACGACATTAAATTGTTTTTGAAATGTTCACGATTATGGTTTTTAAATTGCAATGCAACTCAAAGATAATACTCCAATCTCAAAGATCGCCTGGATTCTAGATACGATGGCACTTCATTCTACATTAAGATATGATCGTTTATGGTAGGTCTCCTGCAGAATCTCGTACACACTAGAGGAGCTATTTTAATTCCTTCTGTAATTTGTGCGTCCTACAAAGTTGGAAAACCATTTCTGAAATGATCTAAAAACGTGGATGATGATCTAAAGGTTTAAATAGTAGTTAAGGGGTTACATGGGTTTAGGTGTTTCAAAAACTCGAATTTTTTATTGTCTTATTAAGTTCTAGAACATTGTTCTAAATTTTCAAGTTTATCATAGAAATGGTTTCGGAGACACAACCTTAAGAATCTATGCGTTCGAGTCTAGCTAGGCTGGGTGGGCCGCCTTTAAACGCGTTTTTCTCGAAACTGTGTTTTTGAAGCCTGTTAGCAAGATTTCTCGAGAACTACCCAACCGAGCTTCAGGAAATTTTACGCAGGTCTTTGAAATACAATTCTAAAAGACTTGAACGAAAGATTTTTTTCGATTACAACTATTTGAAAAAAAAAAATCGAAAAAAAAATATGAATTTTTTTTTTGGATATTTATTTTTTTTTTTGTAAAAATATCTGTAAGTAAAAGTTCTAAGTTAAGGTTTTGACTAAAACACATATTTTTCGCTTTCGATGATCCTGTACGGAGTTATCCTGTCAACGCGTGCACACGAGTTTAAAATATTTTTTCAAAAAATTTTAGTATTTCTTATTTAATAGTGTATGTCTGTAACAATAAAAAAATCTAATAAAATATTTTGCTTTTTATATGACCAAAAATTGTTGAAAAAATACTGTTTTTTACCCGAGAAAACCTATGTAGTCCTTTAAAGGACTATATGCGCTTCGTGTTGTCGTGTTCATTCGTACTTTAACATTAGTAACTACAATCGCGAAATACTCTGCAAGTTCCTCTTCGGAACATTGTTAATTATTTGTAGTCATGATGGCGTACTAAACGTTTACAGGTAAAAGTTATACAATATTCTAAGGAACAGAATAAATTTTTGCTCTCAATTTGTTAAGAATTGCTGCATGAGAAAGTGGGACCCGTTTATGTGCCCATGAATGAGTATAGTTTTATCAAAGTAAATAAATCTTCATACATCGATATTATTTAGCAGAAATAACTGCACTTGTGGTTTGAGACTTGACTTTCTATTACTTTCACTTCAGCAAACACTTCAGAATGTTGTCACAACTGTCAATTTCTGCAAACTCATTAAAATCAAAACGCATAAATAAATCGACAACACAGCACAAACAACGACACTTAAACTCTTACACACACACAGACACAGAGACGCACAAATCTTTGTACTCACAAACAAACGATGTTCTTAGCGAAGAGTGTACAGAGAACGCACACACTCGAAATGTTAAAGCTGATACTTGAGGTTCACAAACGCAGAAGCACACAAGCACTTCACCAATGGCTATACACACACTTATGTGCATATTATGTAGATATATGTATGTATATGTATAGTATATGTATTTATATATTGAAGAAGTGCTTTAGATGATCCTTTGTGCGTGCCCACGAGTCCACATACATGAATACGAGTATATATATGTACATATGTAAGCACCTAAGGTAAAGGCATCGTTGTTTTTGTTATTATTATTATTTTTTTAAATTTCTCCCGTTAATATTCATACATATATATGTATGTACATACACGACGAAATGATAATTTATAAACATGAACGGAGATAGCGCCAACGTTGATTAAAGGTACAAAGTGTGAACACATACATTAACATATGTCTTTGTCACATATGTATATACGTGTACAGACAAAGAAGTACCTGGAAATTGTAAATAAAATGCAAAATATTTCAATATTCATCAATATTTATTTTGTCGCCTTCAAGGTAATCCCCCTCCATATGTAATACACTTATGCTTACGGTTTTTCCAGTCCATGAAACCCTTTTCATAAGCACTTTTTGGTATAGTCTTCAGCTCCTTCAGCGAATATCGTTTGATCTCTTAGTTCGACTGAAAACGAGTTCCCCGGATTTGCAATTTCGCTTTGGGGTACAAGAAAAAAATCACAAGAAGCCAAATTTGGTGGATACGGTGGTCGATTGGTGGTATTCATTGCGTTTTTGGCTCTGAATTTGGTCACACTTGTGTCTCGAAGCGATGAGGCATTATCATCTTGTAAAATCCATGAATTTTTCTTCCACAATTTCGACCGTTTCCGACGAATGTTCTCACGCCAAGGTCTTAATACGGCCAAAAAGAACTCTTTATTGACCGTCTGCTGTCCGGAACAAATTCATGATGCACTAAACCACGAATATCGAAAAAATATGCATCACCTTGATTTCTTAGCGGCTTTGACGATTTTGAAAAAAATCAGCTTAACCGGAACGAGTCGAGCAAGAACGCGTTTCATACCCAAAATAACACATGCCTGACGATTTTCAAGCATCATATCCTTCACTTTTCTGATAGTTTATTTTGATCAGTTGAACAGGTCGAAGGTCGTCTAGAACGAGACATGTCTTTAATGATCTCCTTTTCCAACTTTAACACAACGCACTACTGAGGTGTACCGACGAGTTCTACCACGAGCTGATGCGTCTTCATTAAATTAAACATGTTTTATTGTCCAAAACAACGGTGCAATCTCCGAAGAAATTGACCAAATCGGGTCACTATAGCATAAGCTGCCATAAAAATTGTATGGTCAAAGTTCTCGTAAGGAATTGTACTTTTTGAAGGGTTAAACCTAAATCAACATTTTTCTTGTTTATAAAAAAAATTTTAGTTTTCAAATTTCCGAGTAATTTTCTTACTGAAATTCTATAAAATATATAATATTGGCAATATAAGTGGTTTCAGCCATAAGAAAGGGTTTTCAGGATTAGAAAACCAAACACAAATATTGACTCAGTCTTTGTCAATTGAAAAAGGTAAACACCGTACATATTTACATCGTCATTAATATTATTGCTATTGTTGTAACTAAAGAAATTGGTAAGCAGCCGCACATTACCCGGATATATGTATGTATATACACGTGTTTACGCTTTTTACACTTCATTGCCCTCGCGCCAGGCCCGAAGGTATGCGTTGCACTCCTGCTCAAGAGCATCATGATAGCATACCAGGCGAATACACACACCCCACTGCAACGCCTGCAAGCGCCGTGCAAGTGTGCGAGCGCTACGCCGGCTGAGGGAGCATACAAACAATGTCAAAAGGTCATGAAACCCTGCTCCGCAAAAAAACGCCGCTTGACATTTTTTTAAGCGCCCGAGAATTGAAGAGTTTCACATTACGCCAGCGCGGTAGACCAGCGGGTGGCATAATTACCATGAAACATTCTCATATTAACTCTGAACTCTTCTGTTGTTTCGCGCATGATTTAATTTGAATTTTTGCTGATTTTCTAGACTTAACTTTTGTCCTGTTTTTAGTTTAAATCTCAAGCTAGTTTAAATCTCAAGCAAACCTCGTTTGGTGCATGCTGCGATGATACGTGTCTCTGAGTGGATGGAAGTAAAAGTTTGTAACGGTTACGTGGATTCAAATATCTTGAGAGCTGTTTCAGATGCATTTTGGTTTATTAAAGCAAATCTGCTTTTGAGTGGACACGACCAAATTAGATTCTTCTTCTTTTTAATGGCGTAGACACTGCTTACGCGGATATAGCCGAGTTCACAACAGCGCGCCAGTCGTTTCTTCCTTTCATAATTCAATACACCAAGTGCAGCCAGGTCCTTCTATACTGATCTCTCCAATGGAATGGGGGTCTTCCTCTTCCTCTGCTTCCCCCAGCTACTGCGTAGCCGCTGTCTCTTAATTTGCTGGCATATAACACTGTCGTTGTATAACATGATAGCAGGGGATATTTCGTTTTGCCCTCGTTCACTATCAGACCCTTTGGTTCGCTTAGAAAGCAGAACCAATAGCGCGAATCTTTAGGCCAATGATATCTCTATCATCGGCGAAAGCCAGCAGCTTAACACTCTTATGAAAGATTGTACATTTTCGATTCAGCTCTGCAGCTCCAATTATTTTCTCCAACAGTAGATTGAAGAATTCGCACGATAGAGAGTCACCGTGTTTAAAACCTCATTTGGTATCGAACGGCTTGGAGAGGCTTCCCGATCTTGAAGGAGCTTTTGCTATTGTTTACACAGCCGTTTGAGCTTTGCGGGGATACCAAGTTCAGACATCGCGGCATAAAGGCAGTTCCATGCTGTCAGAAGCAGCTTTGAAATCGACGAAGAGGCGGTGTGTGCCGAGCCTCTTTTCACGGATCTTTTCCAAGATTTGGCGCATGGTGAATATCTAGTCAGTTGTTGAGGCTTAAAGCCTTACTGACGAGGTCCAATTAGTTTGTTCCTGGTGGAATTATATATGCGATGTTGAGAAGCTTTATCCAATAGTAGTTTGTGGATTGGGCAGAGCAAACCTAAATTCCAATTGTTGGGCGTGCTTTCGTCCAATAAGCTCTTCGCAGCCGTGTTTAAATAGCATAGTAATCCCGGGCCCTGTCTCTTTGTTGTTCTTCAGACGGGTAATTGCTTCTTCATGGTTGAGCAACGGAACGCTGCTCCATCGTCATCGATTGGGGAACCGGGTTTGCCATCTCCTGGTGCTGAAACCTGAAACGCTGGAAGGATTATTAATGGTAAATGCGAGTCTCGCCTGAAATGCACAGGTTGCCAGACTTTTAAGGCCTCATGTTAACTAAATGCCTCTCAAAATCTAGTCTTTAAGGGAGACGGTGGCCGCTCTTTAAGCAACTGTATAAATATGTGATAGTCTAAGTAATCTGCTTGTGTATATTTCTACGAGTGCTCACTTTACTGCTACTTTGTTGTTGTGTAATTATTTTCCCGGCACCTGTCCTTTTTAGCTGAATGCTGCAACACGCCAACGGCAAGGCATGCAACAATTGTTGTTGCATTGCACTTTTACGCAAAACGCTGGCAACAACCCGTTGAGTGTCGCTCCAGCGCGCTTTTTTACGCCTGCACTCCTCAAAATATTGTTCCACAACTTGCACTTTGCACATCCCCACATATCGTTGCGCGTTGTGTGCATGTGGGGTGCGTTTTTGAGCGCCAGACAACGCTCCTGTTGGCCTTACAACATTTGCACAATGAGCGACATTAACATTCCGAGAAGACCCTGAAGCAGTAAAAACCAAAGCACATTAACAACTTTCGAACAAAACCCAAATCGGAAAGGCGAAGCACGGGTGACGGCGAAAAACAAGCTCACTAAGTATTAGACAAACAACAACAGCAACGCCAACAGCAACAGTAATAGACCAAGACGAATGTTTCATTTACAAATGACGCCTGCAGGGACTTAGAAGGAGTAATGCCTTTGTGTTTTTGCTATTTTTGTAGCACATAAAAATAAAAGAAACGAAGGAAGCATGAATGAATGTGTAAATAACGCTTACAAAGCTCTGAAGTATTGAATTGCAAGCAATAGCATTGGCTCGCACCGACAAATGAGGACATGTGTACATGGCTGAGTAACATATGTATCCGCTTCTTCACCACTTTACCGCCTTCCCGGTGACATCCAGCGTTTGCGGCTTTGTATTTTGTGCCATTTCACAGCGCTGCTGTGCGAGGCTTTTGTTGTTCCCGGTCGCCACTTGCAACTTCGACTTTTTGAAGTTGAAAAGTCTTCTAGTTGGAAATTACTCTATGAAAAATTCATTATCGTGCTTCGAAATCATATTATTCGCATTGTTCCCGTTATGAGCGTGCATGTGGGCATGTGTGGGCATAAATTTTGAAAGTGAAGCAATTATTTTGTATACAATTTCGCTGTCGGGGTTAACGGTTGTTGGCGCAGCAAGAATCAGTTAGCGGACAGTAATGAAGCCTGAAATCATTGTTGCAAGGACCCATTGACTGGTGCGTCTGTTGGGTGGAGGGCGTGTGTGTAGGGGAAGTGCATTGCTTGAAAAGAAATAAATAAACGAGCAGTAAATGTGTCTCGAGAGTGGTATACATCTGCTTTTTAAATGCAACTCGAAAGCATTAATAAACATGCAGAATTGTGTTTTTTTATTTCTCATTCCACGAGACGTTGGGTATTTTGGTTTAAAATGAGGAGAGCGAAAAAGAA
Source organism: Bactrocera zonata (assembly GCA_037783105.1). NCBI lineage: Eukaryota > Metazoa > Arthropoda > Insecta > Diptera > Tephritidae > Bactrocera > Bactrocera zonata. The sequence goes on from JBAWJQ010002875.1 coordinate 309,763, forward strand.
TGAAATTTGAGCATTCATAACCTCGAGCTTCACAAGTCTTAAACGGCGTGAAATATTTCAAAGTGTACGCAATATTATGATAAAAAAATGCTTACATCTGTAATTAGTAATGAAATGAAATCGGCCACTGGTCGCAACCAGGTAGGTAGCATTGCTGCATGGAGAGCATTTTGACCACAAATCAGCATTTTAGTTCAGCTTCTGATGTGACTAAAGAAAGATATCCATTGAAAAATTATGCTATTACTACTTACAGGAATACTAAAGCGTGATCCACTTCGAGGTTCCCAATTTTTTTTATAGAAAAAACACAGAAACTTCAAATTTAATGATGAATGTTTATTATTATTCAAAAGAATATTCTTTAGTTTCAGATGTTTGACCCGTTGAGTCCTATTTTCGAAGACTTTCGACTGGTAACTGGCGAATAACACGCGTGATGTTTTGCTTCAAGACCAAAATTGCATCGGAATTGTCCGTTTAGACTTTAGACTTTAATATCCTCACAGGAAAAAGTCGAACCGTGTGATACCACACTATATTGGTGGCCAATCCACCGGCCTAAAAGGTTAAATTATCTGCTCATCGAAGTGTTCTCTCATCAAATCCCATAATTCGTGGGATGTGCGGGAAGTGGCGCCGTCTTATTGAAACCAAATGTCTCCGAGATCACGAGCTTCAATTTTAGGCATCAAATAGTCGGTTATCATGGCGCGATACAGTTACGTTCTCGCCGGCATCATGTTTGAATGATTCCACTCGCATACAAACCATTCAAACCATTGTTCTTTCTGAATGAAATGGCAAGTATTGAATCTTTTTGAGTTGCTCTTCGTCCTAAATGCGGCAATTTTGCGGGCTTACGTACTCATTGAGCCTGGATATGAGCCACTTGGCTAAAAAAAATATTTGGCTCGGAAATGTCGGATCTTCTTGGAACTTTTCAAGAGCCCATAGAGCCCAAGGTTGAGCGGATTCAGTTATTGCACAAGCTTTATTTTGTGCTCGACAATTTAGGATCTCGACATAAAATGCGCCAGTACGTAAGCCCGATTTGTTCCGAACGGCGCCGAATCGACTCTCCACGGTTTTCGTATTTACTCTCAGTCACGGCTGCTATATTTTCTTCACTGCGTGTTGGACGTGTTCTATTCGGTCGAATATTATCCAATAATGAATGCTGGGTCTCAAGATGGGTGATGGAGTTGCGAATAAGACGCTCAGTAGGCCGACTATGTTGACTGTAAGTTGACAGAACATAAATTTTCGTAATAAAATTGAACCATTTGTAAACGTTATTCAGACGTAAGTCTTTTCATGATAAAATGCCAAATAACACTGAACAAATGTAGCATGACAGCTTGACCGACTTACGCATGATCTGTCTCAAAAAGTTTATTGAAAAAAGTACATCTGTGTGGATCAGGATTTTATTTGTGAGATTGGCGTAAAATCAAAAAGATAATTAGAGTAAAATTGAGGAATTGTGTCTAACTTATGTTAAACGTTTCTGTGGTACAACTTCGTCCAAATTTTGGATTTTGTCTAAAAGGCATCATAAATTCTCTCTCTTGTTAAAGTTTCGAATAATCCTTATCATACCATCCTCATATTTCCGTTATTTTGTCCCATATGTACAAGCTGAAAATTAGTTATCAAAGCAATTAACACTTGTCGAGTATTTCATAGTTTTCAATGTTTCTTCTGTAGTTTTAGCTATGCTTTCTTGCTCTAAACAAACTTTCTCCTACCACATTCCAGCAAAAAGCAAACTAGAAACACACAGAAACTAACCCAAGAGCATTCACAGCTGAATCAACTTTCTTGCTCATCGCCCGCGACGTCTCGTTCAAGAAAAGGAAATCGTATATAAATATATGCATGTGTGCAAGTTATGACACAAACGGTAAAAGCCGCCTCATTAATTTTTGAGGTTTAACTCTTGACTGACAATAAGCCAGTTTGTGCACGGGAAAGGGCTGGAAAAGAACGTGCTTCCTTGTCCATCCCACCTGCTGGTGGTGTTGTTGGCGTGTAAATTTTGGTGTAAATGCTGCAGTTAATTACGTGGAAGTGTGCGTTTGTATATATTTATACACATAGCTCAGTGATGTATACATATGTAAGTATGAAAAGCGGGTTCACCATGAAGCCGCACGAGTAAGCAGAGTTTATTAGCATTTTAATTATCCTTATATGTAAATATCTTCCTGCACATAGATATGTATGTAACTGCAGGCATTGGTATAAATTCCGAATTACGTAAATTGCCTATAAAGACATCGGTAGGGTCTTAAGGGTTAGTCCCCAGCTTATTTTTATATGCGTATGTGTGTTGGTGAGAGCTCAGTGTCTTGTTTAATTATGCTCCTGTGCTTACAGACGTGGCGAAAATCCTTTCACGCAATTGTATTGCACCGTTGTTGTTGCGAAATAATAAAGGCGCACATAAATTCAGCAAGCGAGTATAGAGCTAAGTCTTAGCATTTCGACGGAAGTTGGTTAGAGGCACATAACACATTTGTTAACTCAAACAAATATACTATACATACATACATACAAATGTGTAACTGCACGAAAATAAGTGCCGAAATTTGTGGCTGTCGTAACTTTCGTGCCACAAAGTGATAGGTGTCTTCTTCTATGCTTAAGTCTAATCAGTTTATGTTTATTTGATATTTTTACTATACTTTATAGTACATACATAATTTAATGAGTTTTCAAGGTCACAATGCGGTTGTCGAGTTTTAGTGAAATTATGGCTTTAGTTTTATAGCCTTGAACTATTACTTCCTGGGAAAAAAGGGAATTACACGAAAAGCGTTTAGTTCAGAAAAGCTGCTAAGATCTTATTTTGGGTATTTAATCAGTGAAGAAGAGAAGATTGTGATAAAAGAGATAATGTGTCATTTTAAGAATGCTAAGCGCGCTCTGAGGTTTTCAAATTTATGCCATATTTTGCAATAAAATAATAATCAAATATGAAAATGTTTCGCATTCTACTTTTGTCAGACGAATCGCAAAGTATAAACTGCAGAACAAAGTAGTGTTGCCATATTTTCCATATCCAAAAACATTAAATTGGCTTTTACCACAATTAAACTTTCAAAGCATTTCAATTACACGCCGAGGAACGGTAATCAACTCTATAAATCCACTTAAACACAATGTAATGCAATAAAAGGAAATATGTTATGTGTATGGTATGTGTCTACATAGTTCTACACAATGATAAAAGTATCTAACACCACCGAAACGGCGTGCCCAGTAGGAAAAATGTGCAACGGTTTCAATTAGTTTGAACAACCGACACATTGGCCAATGAAGTGGAAGTGAGAGAGAGAGTAAAAGCCTTACAAATAATATAGGTTAGTCGAAAAAGTCTTTTCGTGTTGCTAATCAACTTTCAACTTATTTTTTTTTTTATTTATAATGCACTTTAATGAACCAAATATGTACCATTTCGGTCTACTACTTATTACCATTTTTCCGCTGGAGCCATTTATACATTAGTGTAAAACTTTTCGGGTTTCTCTTGAAGCCAAGTTTACTCCATTAAGGGAGTTCTGCATTGACCAAAACAAATGGTAGTCTGATGGTGCAAGGTCAGGGTTATAAGGTGGATGCATCAAGACTTCCCAGCCAAGCTCTCCCAGTTTTTGCCTAGTCATCAAAGATGTGTGAGGTCTAGCGTTCCTGGAAGACGAAGCCCTATCTGTTGATCAGTTCTGGCCGTTTTTTTCGATTGCTTGCTCATCAGTTCTCGATAGTAAAATGTAGAATCAATCGTTCGACAAGACTGGAACAGCTCATAGTGGATGATTCCTTTGTAATCCCACCAAACACTCAGCATATCTTTTCGAGGCGTCAATCCTGGCTTTGCGACCATTTGTTGAGCTTCACCAGGCTTGGACCATGATGTTTTTCGCACATTATTGTCGTATTTGATCCTCTTTTTGTCTCCTGTTTCTATTCGCTTCAGAAATGGTTCGATTTCATTTCGTTTTGGCAAAAAATCGCAGATGTTAATAGGGTCCATTAAATTTTTCACAGACAATTCATGTTGTGCTCAAACATCGAGCTTCTTTTTGTAACCAGGATTTTTTGAATAGTTCATAACCGTTTGAAGCTGAATGTTAAGTTCCTTAGCGATGCCATGGATGCTTATGTGACGGTTCTGGCCAATCTTTTCTATAATTTCATCGACTTTTTTAACGATAGGTCGATCAGAGCGAGGCGCATCTTTCACATCGAAATTTGCAGAATGGAAGCAAGCGAAGCATTGTTAATTTTTTTTGCAAGTTTTCTTTGTTAACATTTCAGAGATACCAGAAGTTTGAGCACTTCATATACCAGATTTTCCCTGCTGGGTGCAAAACTGTATGTGTACACTCTCATGCACATACATGCGTGTGTGAGAGCAGACCAAACTTTAATGAAAGTCATTACGTTCATACGTGCGTTGGCATGTAGTGCGTGACTATGCAAATGCGGAAAGAGTTGAGCTTGCATGCAGCGGCACACACACACACTGACTCGTCAGAGTACTCTACATAGTGGCACTCTCTAAAGTTCATTACACTTACGTAACGTGAGATGATAAATTAATCTACGCGATTTACCCGAGCGTACGATGAAAAATTTAATTTGTATACGAGCAAATATTTACACACACATTCAAAGGCCGGCGCACATACCTGCACACACCTATGTATAATATAACTATCAGTTTGCCTTCAGTGAGTGATTTAAAGTATACATACATACAGCATACATACACACACATGCAGGTATTCCAGTAGTCGTGTATCCGTAAGTAGGCTTCCATTAAGTACCCAGTATGGCGCTTAATCCCCTCTCCTCGCTACACAGAACGTTGGTGGAGTGACGAACACGGAAAAAGGGATGGACAATAAAAACTTCGTGTAAAATAAGCATCGTAAAACACATTTGCACCGCTTCGCAAAGGCGGAAAAAGCTGAAGTGGGAAAAGTTGCGAGTTGTGAGGTTGCTTAGTGGGTAGTGGGTGTGGTATTCAAACCTAGAAATCTGATTTTATTTGCACAATGTATGATGTGCACCCAGCAGAGAAGACATCCGCGCTGAAATCTTGAAGCCCCGAATAAATCTGATAAAATACAAATTCGGATTTCATGTTATTATTTTCAGAAGAAACATTGAAACCCAGATATAAAATGCTACTGACAAAAAAGCGTCGGGAAATTGTAATTAAATTCCCCGGGTCTATGATACAGGGTAGGCCATTTAAAGTTGACCCATCTGGCAACGCTGTAACTTTTAACAGCGCTGACAAATCGGTTAATGTCATACCGCGTTAGAAGCGTCATTCGAAGACAATTTATACCATGGAACAGTACACTCCAAAAGAACGCGCTGAAATTGTTCAGCTTTATATTCAAAATAACTTTTCAATTGTGTTAACTCAACGTGCGTTTCGCAAAAAAAATAAAGTGAAAAGTGCTCCAGTTAAGAACACAATTAAGTCTTTATACGCAAAATTTGTGAACACCGGTAATCTCAGTAATGCCAGTCATGCATCCAGACAACGCACAAGACGTTCTGACGAAAATATCGAAGCTGTACGAGCCAGTATTGAGGAGACTCCATCGACATCGAGTTATCGCCGCTCTCAGGAATTAGACATCTCTCGCACCACTCTCCGACACATAATTCATAAAGATTTGAAGATGTTTCCATATAAAATTCAAATGGCACAAAAACTAAACCCAGCTGATTATCCGCGACGCCTTAATTTTGGCAAATGGGCCATCGAAATGGCTGAAAACGAACTTGACTTTTGGCGAAAACTCATCATGTCAGACGAGGCACATTTCTCGTTGAATGGAGGCGTAAACAAGCAAAATTGCCGATTTTATGCCACCGAAAATCCTCAATTAATTGAAGAACAGCCTCTTTACGACCAAAAAGTAACAGTTTGGTGCGGTGTTTGCGCGAATATGATCATCGGACCGTATTTTTCGAAGACGATGATGGAGCCACGACAACAGTCAATGGTGAGCGTTATCGAGCCATGATAACGGATTTTGTGATACCCATTATTCGCGAAAATGACATGGATAACTTCTGGTTTCAACAGGACGGGGCTACATGCCATACAGCTCGACCAACAATCAATTTATTGCGACCATTTTTCCCCGGGCGATTGATATCGAAAAATGGTGATGTTGACTGGCCACCGAGATCACCAGATTTGACGCCACCAGACTTTTATTTGTGGGGTTATTTGAAATCCAAGGTATACGCTAATAAGCCAAAGACCTTAGCTCAACTGAAAGCCAACATTCGACGTGAAACAGCCGCCATATCATCCGAAACATTGGCCAAAGTCATGGAAAATGTCGAAAAAAGAGTGCATTTAGCTGTCAAAGCTAAAGGTGCCCATTTACGCGATCTAATTTTTAAATATTAGCTGAAACAAATCCCCTTGGACCAAAATAAATTATTTTTGAAATGAACAAAAAACATTGTTTTCTTTTGTTCTTTTTTTTTAGAAACAAATGGGTCAATTTTAAATGGCCTACCCTGTATTTCAACAAAAATTTACTTTGTCAAGTACGACTGTCCTTAATTACTATACCAAATACGAGCGCGATCTGTCATCTAGTTTGTTTACGGCAGCTACTTAAGTCGGTACACCTCAGTAGTGCATTGCGATTTTTACAATGGATAAATAAAAATCTCACATTTTGTATTTCCAGCCAAATTACGTGTGCGGAGTCGTTACGAATTTTGGAAAAGGCTTACGGTGATTCAGTTTTATCAAAAACACAAGCCTATGAGTGGTACAAAGCCTTCAAAGACAGTCGAGAGTTCGTTGAAGACAAGCCACGTTCTGAACGACCTTCGACCTCTTTAACTGATGAAAATGTCAAAACAGTGAAGAACATGGTGCTTAAAAATCCTCAGGCAAGTGTTAAAGAGATGAAAAGAGGGCTCCACATCACTCACGAGTCCGTTCAAATGATTCTGGTGCACAGTTTGGGTAAAGTTGGGGAGGGAAAAAACGAGCTGATACCAATAAAACCACGCCAAAGTCGCTCAAAATCAAGATGATGCTAATTTTTTCCGATATTCGTGGTTAGGTGCATCATGAATGTGTTCCGGAGGAAACACAGACGGTTAATAAGGAATTCTATTTGGCCATATTGAGGCGTTTGCGTGAGAACATCTGTCGAAAAGGGCTGGAATTGTGAAAATTGTGAAATTCATGAGCGAATTTAAAACCAAAAACGCAAGGAATATCATCAATCAATCGAGGTATTTACAAGATTTGGCTCCGTGAGATTTTTTCTTGTTCCCGGAACGGAAATTGCCGCTCCGGGGACTTCGTTTTCAGTCGACAGAAGCGATAAAACAAAATTCGCTGAAGCAGCTTAAGGCCATGCCAAAAAGTGCTTATGAAAAGTATTTCGAGAACTGGAAAAGCCGTTGGCATAAGTGTATTACATCTGGTTGGGATTATTTTGAAGGCGACAAAATAAATACTGATAAATAATTAAATTGATAAAAAATTACAATTCCGGGTACTTTTTTGTCAGAATGTGTGATAAATTTACATGTTTCAAAACAAACAGATATTTTCTTCAAAAACTTTGGTACAGGGTATCTTCTCTGAATATACTCATGAGGTTGTGCAGAGGAATTATGGAATTATTTCATCTTTTTTTTTTTACATAAAAACGTTATTCGTGGAGAACAATTAATATGCAATGAGATCAATAAACCTTAAAAAAATTTAAACGCTTAAGTGACTTTCATATTATTTTCATTGAAGCTTTCAACCGTAGCTTATTTTTAAATAATTTTCTTCGCTGCTGGAGCCATGGCAACCACTTGCAGAGAGTGATGTCTGCGCTGCTGATGTTTGGGTTAATTTATTTTCTCCATAAATAATGTGTGTATACAATTAAAAATACGTTGTTGTTGTTGCAATGTATGTGTGTGTCTGCTGGTATATCTCCAATTGTGCTTTTGCTTTGTTTTGTTTGAATTGCCGAGAGCGTTTTTTCTGATTTATTATGAACTGACCTTTGTTTCCACTAGGGTCTATTCATTTGCCTATTGTTGCCTATCTGTGTTTTCTCCTTTACTTTTCGCAAAATTAATTTTCATGTGCGATAAATGTCCACGAGCGATAAGCGCTTCGGAGAATAAAGAGCATGTATTCTGGCAATGCGTTTTATTTGCTTGTCCCTCTCACATTCGCTTTTATATTCACTATCTGCCATTCGCCATTTTTCTAAATTGCAACATTTTACCATTTACTCAGCCGTACGCGCTATTGTCTCTAGCTCTTCCTTTTGTCTCAGTGCATGTTTGTTTCTATCCGTCGTTTATTTTGTTGTAGGTGTGCTTTAATGATTATCTTTCTGCTTTAAATAAAGCATTTTATTTGTATTTCCTACCTGAGATTTGGGAGTAGACACTGATACCATTTAAATCAACTTTAATAAGCAATCTGATGGAATGTGGCTGGTGCCGTTATCTATGTACCTCTACAAATTCGTTAAAAGCTTATGGTTCTGGGTTTTGGATACCTCTCACTTCGTTTCAGAGGTTAGGTTATGTTGTTCTTAAAGCTCCAGTTATACATAGCGTAGCGAGCCCTGAACCCTTTCCATTGGCTTCCGGTAAGTGAATTTCCGTACGCCTGTACATCATACTACCACACCCTAGGGTAGATTTAGTCTAACAATAGCTGTGTAGCATCAGTGCATGAGAAAGCTCGAGGTTGTGTCAAGCATCTGCTGACACGCATATAAAGCATTGCTGCCTTTCCTCACTCTTTCTTCCACGTTGTGCTTCTACAACAGTTTGCTGTTGTTTTCTCTCTTCTTGAGAGGGAATTATGTCCCATTTACAGAAGGGAACCTCCATAGAGGAATTTTGTGTTTTCTTGTGAACATCAGCAGATTCGTTTTCTTCACCCCCACAATCCCCTTCAACCACAGACCTGTTTACGAAGTCCAGTTCTGGACTGTATTGAGAGTGGTGGTCATAATACTACTAATGGTCTGTAGAAACCTACCCGTTATTAATATGGCATTGTCGTCCGCATATGCCACTCCCTTAGAGGCCTTGCCTTCCAAGTTCCTTAGCAGTTTATTCATCACTTATGTCCTTAGAAGCGGAGATAGTACATCACTTTCCTTCCTTGATCAATTTTGCGTCGTTCCATTCTGCTCTTATTCGTTTAGAGGTTAAACGGCTTCTGATCTAGCATCATTGCACGATCACGATCAACTCCTTTTGACTGGATACTGTTCAGAATTGATTCCGTGGAGTTGTTGTAGAACGCTAAAGAAAAGTCCAGGAATGCTCCAAGATTCCTTATATTCAAGAGTCCTTTCGATATTAAATATCAATCTATGGAGTGCAGTCTCTACTGATTTGCTCTTCGTACATGCGCGCTGGGTTTTGAGCAAGCTTCAAAGAGGCGCTGTGAGTCTAATGTGCGCGTCCAACATTTTCTCTAGCGTTTTCAGCAGGAAGGAAGTTGAGCTTACATAGCTTGCTATATATATTTCTGGACTAGGCAACACTAAGAGTTGCCAGGTGCAATCTGACATTTCCATTGGAAAGTTTGACATTTTTTATCATAACATCACTCAGAACGTTTTGTAATTTAATCGTGAATTGTTTTATTTACAGGGAATTAAAAAAATCATCTCGGCAAAAAAATGGAATTAACTCGTGAACATTTTCGTGCGATCATTTTTCACAACTTTCGACGTGGATTATCACGACAAGAGTGCATTGATGAACTAAAATCTTTGTATGGCTATGAAGAACCATCCTATAGCACTGTGAAAAACTGTTACAACGAATTCAATCGTGGCCGACGCTCGCTCAAAGACGAATTCCGTGAAGGTCGTCCAAAAACAGCCGTTGTGAGTGACTGAAAACGTCGATGCCGTACGTGAACTAATAATGCAAGACCGTCATGTAACATACCTTCAGATAGAGGCATGCCTATGCATTTCTCCCACCAGCATACATTCGATATTGCATGCGGTGCATATACGATTACGGTGCTTCAAAAGACGTTTATAAGATCGTCACAGGTGACGAATCATGGATCTATGCGAGCCCGAAACAAAACAGCAATCGACCGTGTGGGTCTTCCAAGACGAGCCAAATCCAACGAAAAAAAAAACCATTTTCGTTGATAAATATGCCTATTTATTAGGCCAGAAATATATAGCAGCCCTTGTATAGGCCTAAACTCTTCTGAGCACCTTGGGTTGTTCCCACCTGCCTTCGGTATGAAAACTACCTTAGCCTCTCTCCATGTGGAACATAGCTGAACTTCAAGTATGAGTCCTATGAGTGCCCATTCTATTTTATTCTGCGTAAAGATGTGTTCGGGAACGTTTACTGCACTACTCCTGTCGTAGCTAGGACTTACCGCGATCTTACAGCCTGGGAAGTTCACACTGATTAGGTCTTCCAATGAGTCCTGGCAGTTGCCCGTTCACTTTCCGCCACTTTTGCGAATTAGACCGGACGAGGCGGGGCTTTTGGATAATAGTTTCCGAAGTCTCGACTACGAAAGTTTTTTCAGTATTCTCACTTTTTCCTGCACACCAACTTTTTGTAGTCCTTTAGAAGATTTTTATATTCGTTTCAACAGCCCTCGCTTTTGTACTTTGTGTCTGCAAGACCCAAGCTCCTTATTCCAAGAATTTCATTTTGTGCTTGAGTCGCAGAATTTAAAAAATAATTTAGTTGAGAATAATCACGCAAAATAAATGGATTTTACGTATTTCGGGTATATTATTGGGATAACTATTAACACATGGAAATTTAGGTAACAAGAAAGCATTGAACGAAGTCTGCGCTGAATTATGATAGCCTTACTTCATCGGCATAGGCTGAGCCCATTAACGGAAGATTCAAGATATATGGAGGAATATTTTTGTTGCTGCTTGTTCTGCGCATATTCGCATTTGATTGGAGCGCACAATCATTCGGCGTTCGACAACGAGCTCTACGTGCGCCCCTAAATGTATGCTAATATTCATAAATCCTGCAACTACTTGAACAACACTTATGTAATATTACACAGTTATATAATATTACATTGGCAAAAGTTAATTTGTAATTAAGTGCCACATGCGGCATTCAGATATGCATCCAGAATCGTGGCAGAGTTTCGCTACAAAGTTAGTAAGCCTCCAGCTTATGTGTTTGAGCCAATTACGAGGCACAAACACACACACAAATAATTCAAATAACAGAGCTCATTTCCTGTATACACCCGCATTTTGTTATATTTACAGTTAGCAGTTACACACATATATGTGTACAAATACAATTCTAATTATCCGCATTGAAGTTGGGATATTTAACTGTGAAATTTCCATATCAACAGCAAAATCTTAATTAGACGAAACGTAACGCGTGTCAGAATGCTTTGGCCACATAATGGGGCTATTATCAGCTCGGTAGGAAGGCAGCAGGCCAATGAGCGAGCCACACATAGAAACATGTACTATATGTGTGTATGTGTGTAGAGCGAAAGGGCACAAAGCGTTCAGTAGACACTGCTGCTCGCACTTGGCCAAAGTTGGCTTGAGCATCTCGGCCAGGCCGCACTCAGGCAGGCAGGCGTGCAGAAAAAGGTGAAATCATGGAAAATTTGCGAGGATTGCTTCCATGAATTTCAAGTAATGTCGAACACTTTGACTCTTGGCTTGTGGTCCTTGCTGCGCTTCTGATGGCGAGATGTTGTTGGTGTTGCTGCGGCCGGCAGAAGTAACAATGCCGGCAACTCAAAGTGTGGACGTGCAACAAAATGCGACCGACCAAAGTCAAGTGGGCGGTGGTGCGCCGAAAGGGGAGTGTGTTGGCGTGTGCAGCAATGATTGTTCGGTTCGTTTGGTGCTTGGTCGCGCGAGTGGACGGGCGGTTGGCTCGTTTGCCGGCTAGCTGGTCGCTTGGTTTGAATTATCGACAAGCAAAGAAATCAAACTCCCGCAATGAGTTTTAAACTTTTCGAAGTTTGAATGTTGCAGCTCCTTGCAGAAGGCACGTTCCGTGGAAGGTTGAGCGAATCGTTGCAAAGTGCAACTTCAAATGCTAACAGACAACAAATGCGCTGTTTCAATAAAAACTACTTTCGGCTTTTAGATATAATGTGCTAATACCGCTCTTAACCTTAGAGCATTATGAAATGTCTTTCGAATGAATTCGACTCAAAATGCTCAGTTTCCGTCTAATCTTAATCTTGTATAACCATTTGCCATTGGTTAGTGTATAGCTCGACAGCCCCGCTAGGCTAGATAAAACCAAATCTCATTTATTTGAATATGAAAATAAATCGTGAGAGGACTTGGACCTGCCATTTTCACACATTTTTACTTGCACGAATGTGAGTGTAAATAATATTACATAACAGCACTTAAATTGAAGTCGCAGTGTGCTGGTGCGACGCTATGTTCGCCTGCATTTCTACTCCACTGACAGATGTTGGACGTTTTTCAAGCTGCATTCTCCGCAGATCCCGTGTAATTCCATCCCGGCGCATCTCGCATTTATTCTGCAAATGTTTGTGCTTTTTAATAAGTGCATGCTACTTTTTAAGTTTTTCTTATTTTCGCAGAGTTTTGCACATTTTCAAAGAAGAATTCGACTGCCCTGCCATGCGATTCGCAGATTTATTCTCGCATTTCTCCTTATGGTATGTAGTACGGAATGCTTTGCTTCCCTTGCGTCTTTGTTGAAGCTGACATTGCATCTTGCAGTGAAGTGTTAAAGCGTTGCATTTGCAATGAATTGGAAAATGTGTAAGTAAGAAATGTAGCTAAGAATGTGCGAATGTCGAAAGAAATGAAAAGTACGTGAGGGAAGAGACTCTCGAAGAGCCTTGCAACACAAACATTTCTGATATCAAAATTTCAAAGAAGAAATCAATATCTGCCTTCAAGAGATGTGTGATGCGTTGGCCGACCAATATCCTGTAGAAATCGTCTTTCCTTTGCGGCTGTGTCGCTGCTAATACGATAACACACATTCGTAAGCCACACCGTTATATACATATAAAAAAATATGTAAATATGTGTATATTAGATTAATTTTCTCACATCTCTTTCAATTGACAATTCATGTTGTGTTAAGAACGGCACTCGGACGTGCCTCAAGACATCAGCTTCGTATTGTATTGACAGAGTTAAGCCACTCCTCCTAAAATATTTTACTTTAAATTAGAAATTTTTGCACAAAAGAAACTTAGTAGATATTTTAGGTAGGCTTTAAAATAACGCACTTAAATAAAAATAAATCAAAAAAATAGTTCAGTTAACCTGACAAAGAGTCATTTGCATATAGTGCCTATAGTTGCCGTCGGTAGGTGTATAGTTGCTATTAGACTCAGACAATCTGAGTTTCTGGTTTCTAAAAGATCATTCGGATATTGTTACACACTTGAACTTTTTACCGGATCTTTTGGATCATGAAGTCGCCAAATCAAACTCTGGTGCCTTTTTCTTTACCCACATGCCTACCAGGAAGCTGTGGGTGGGTAGAAGCCGTTAGGGGAGAGGGGCAGTGAACTTCTTTACAGATGTGTTTATTGTCAAAAATTCTCTATAAACTTCAGTTTCAGACTTTCAAGCTGTAGTGCAGCCTTCTTCAGCAGGACGGCGATACTAGCCTGAATCTCATTAATCCTGTATTCAAGGTTGGTGAATGAATACCTAACATCATTATCAGTTGACTCGAGCCCCTTTGTGATAACACTTTTATGGTCGATATAACTTTATATGCGATGTTGCGGAGGCTTATTCTATGATTGTTTTTCTTTAGACTATTCAAACTTTCTACATCGTCATCTTTTGGGTAATCGTTTTTTACATCTTGAAGTGTTAAATATGCCATTCAACAGGCTGGAGAAGTGTTAGTATGCTCTGTGCATCGGTTACTAGACCGCCTACAAGAGTATGCTCTGGTCTTGAAACTTTCTGTTAGTCGTCGCCTCTTTTCGTAGAATTATCGAGCATTACTCCTATCGGCCGGATTATCAAGCTCTTCATACTCATGCATTTCGGTCGCTTGTAAAGTTGCGAGCAGGCAGCCTGTTTTCTCTCCACTGCGACACGACACTTCTTAACGTACCAGCTGTTCGTTTGCCTTTTTCGAAAATCAATGATTTCGTTTGCAGCTGTACGTAAAGAGCTTGAAATGCCGTCCCATAGTTCCCTTATACCGAGTTGCCGATGAGTACGCTCAGAGAACAGGAGTGCAAATCGAGAAGAAAATCGTTCGGCTGTCTGTTGTGACTGCAGCTTCTCGACGTCAAACCTTCCTTGTGTTTGTTGACGTGCGTGTTTTTTGGGTGCAACAAGATAGTGTTCCGAGTCGATGTTAGGACCTCGCAGCGTACGTTCATCTAAAACACTGGATTCGTGTCTTCCCTATATTATAACATGATCGATATGGCTTGTGACTTTTCGATCTGGAGACAACAAGATACCTTCTTTGCCCACCCTGGCGTTAAAGTCGCCATGCATGATTTTGCACTCCAAGCGTTCATAGAAGGCATCTTTGTTCACATTGTCCTTCTCTTCCGTCGGGGCGTGGGCGCAGTCAGCGATATGCTGAAGAACTTCGCTTTGATGCGGATTATGGCTAGACGTTCATCCATCGGGGTGAATACCGGGACTCGCCGTCGGAGTCTGGCCACTGTAGTAGAGGTCACATTGACCTACTCGTCTCAGTTCTTGTCTTCTTCTTCGCACTTCTTGGACGGCGGTGATGTCAGCCTTTATTTTAAGTTCGTGGACAAATTGACTTAATACCGAATCATGTTCTAATTCAAATGCATAATTACGCATTTAATATACATAATTATGATCGTTTTTTTCGCTGTAGACTACTTAAAGGTTGCCTCCATATTGAGATGCTAACTTTTTAATCCTTGTACAACTTCAAGTGTAATGACATTTCGGTTAGCGCGGCATCATTTAACGCAAATGCAAATTTCAATTCAATTGCCTGAGTCACACAGTAATTGAGATTACATAATTCCCCTCTTTTCCTCTCGACTTAAGCTCAACGCAAATTTAATAAAATCTCAATTAAAATATTTACCCGCAATCAAATTAACCAGCCAGTTCTTGCCAAGTAAATAAGCGCGGTCGTATATCTGTACATATGTGTGTATATATGTAATTGCGAAATTTGTGTGCAAGTGTTTGTGTATGAATGTGCGCCAACAACCAATGTGTTTTGCTTGCGGTGTAGACAGACGACAGTCGACAAATATTTACCCCAAGGATACATACTCGGAAGCCGTCAGTCGCTACATGTGGTGCGTCAGTGTGTGCAAATGTGTGTGTGCCTGGGGGAGGGGGGCGCAAACCAAGGCGCAGATGCGCGCTGAAGAAGTAGAAATGAGAAATAAGTTGGCGCTAAGAAAATGAATTTGTATCACAGCAACAAATCGCGACAAAATCAACAACGCAATGCTGCAGGCGCAGATAGCAAGATGCCAACAGCAACAACAAATAGCAAATGCGGGTAAATGTTAAAAAATGGCACACATAAGCAAACAAAGTTGTTGGCATAAGAAATTTCCGCGAATGTAAGGTTAATTTAACGTGTGAAATTGCTCGAGCGCGATTCGTTAGCGTTAGCGTTAGCAACGGGAAGGCGAATCGGAACAGTGTCGCATAGTCATGAAAATGTTGCAAAGAGACTTTAAACTGCAACCAGGAACGGAGACTAATGGTATAAAAATAGTTTATGAAAAAAGAATTACGGAAGAAATTTTTCTATTGACGACTTTTTCGAGTTACATGTGTTACAATTCTTTAAGAACTTTCAAAATAGGCTCCTTCTGCCTCGATGCAGCGCTGCCAGTGGGATTTCCAAGCGTTGAAGGCGTAACGGAGGGCATTCTCCGGGTTCCCTCTGTCGTCTCAAAATGCTTGACTTTCGTCGGCCTTTTCAAGGAAACAAAAAAGCCCAGGGGTCACATCTGGGGTACAGGGTGGCTGCGGAAGCGTTGGGTTGACGATCTTGGTTAGGTAGCTATTCACAAGAAAGGCGGTGTGAGCCAGTCCGTTGTCGTGGTGCATCGTCCAATCGGCTGCGAAGTCTTGTCGGACCCGATTGACTCTTCGTTTGAGTCTGTTGAGGACTTCCACGTAAAACGTGGCGTTGACGGAAGAAATTCGTGATGGACGATGGCTTTGATGTCAAAAAATGAGAATCGTTTTCATTTTGGATTTGCTCATTCATCAGCGACCGCTTCGCGGCTCTCCAAAAGGCCTGGTGCGAAAATCTTTGACCTTGAGGTGCTCGGAGACAACAGACCAGGGAACGCCTTCTACCGAATCCAGTCGGTGCACCCAAGTTCCGAAGTACAGTCGCGGTGGAAGAAAATCAGTTCTACTACTTTCCGGACATATCCTGTATTTCGGAGCTCAAGTACAATGGTAGTGTCCTCGTTGTGGTCTGTAGCCACAAAGTAGGAACTATAGCTTAAGCACGTAGCTCTCTTTGAAAGCTGCGACATTTTACTGAGCTTATGCCACTGTAATTCTGAGTCGTCAGCTAGTGTTGCGTTGGCATTGCAGCTTAACTGTAATCCAAGTAAATTTAAGTGATAATAATTTTCTACCTCTTCCAATTTCTATAATATAAGCTAAGATATAGTATCTCGTAAACGAATACATGTGTGAGAATGAATTTATATGCGCGTGGCACATACGAGTATGAATGGCTTTTAAGTAAGAAACCTGCAACATGCGCCACATTTAAGAAAACTCCATGAATGCCGTCGTTATCTAAAAGTTCTGAAAATTTCTTCAGTCATAGACTGACACATACACTCATATGCATATCTTTGAGACTTTCGTCGGTAAATATTTTCTTCGGCGGTTCGTAGGGCTTCCTTAGCTGATATGAAATGCCGCGACTACAACGATGCATGTGGTGAGCGGGCAGCTTAGTTCGCGTTTCTTCAATTACCGCAACCGTTATGTTGCATGCACTGCTCACTCTTTTTAAGATAAACAAGTGTTTGTGCTTTTTTGGATTATGTGGCGTGATTTGTGGAACGCTTTAGGACAGTCTGAATGAGCCAGCACTCATACATACATAGCAACACTACGCGGCAGCTCGACTGGGTTTGTGTCATTTTGCCGAGCTTGCATCTTGTTGTGTGGCTTTGATTTTTTGCTGTTTTCCATAGTAATTCTCACATTCTTAGATATGTAAATACATACATACACCCACCCGCGTTGGCAAGCATTCTCGCATGTTTGAACTTCTGCTCAGTCAGACGCCCCAGAGTTATATCAATGATTAAGTCTGATAAACAGCTTAGCGGCGCAATGTGGTGTCTCTTCCAGCGAGTTCTTGCACCGCGCGATTTCCATAAAATTTATTGAAATAATCTCGGCGATTTGCTGTAATTCAATTGCGCACTGTCGCCTTGCTGCTCTTCCATGCTTCGTTTAATTCAACTTTAGTTTTTACTTTCTTTCAGTAATTGCTTTGCCGGCTATTTCCACAGACATTTTGTTGCGCCATTTAATTCGAGGCAGATTATACAGTGAAGCCGCGTTTGCAAAATAATTGATTTTTGCGAAGCATTAGCTGTTGGGGGCATCACCCATTTAATGTGCATAAATATAGAAAATTTGCAGAATGTGGATGCAAAATGTTGGTTTCTGGTATTGAAGATGCGTTCATTGTCTCTAATTAATAATTGTGTTAAGCTTTTTCGCTAATTTTCCAATATTTATTATTTTTAACCATTTGGAGATAATTAATATGACAACAACACATAATGTATCTACATTCAGAACAGAAGTACTAGTTTTTTTCTAGTATGGGGAAGCCGGAGTGCGGAACTTGAATCCGCTAGAACTAACCTACTCCAACTCAAGGCTCTTCCACTGAACCATCGGTTAAGTTAACAGCTTTTCATTTCTCAGACGACTACCACCGAGTGTGGGTTTTAGTTTTTCTTTTGTATTTGAAAAGCGAGGGCAATAAAATAATACATGTCCAGAGTCTTTTATATACCCTGCACACGTCGGGCATTTCGGACTAATGTCATTGTGGAATCTGTAAAAATAGCTTCTGAAGCACCTATGACCCCTAAGTATTTGGGACGAGTGGGTTTCCGGTATAAGCCTGTGGGCTCAGCGCCCTTTGGATGATGAATGCCATCGCTGCTGTCACTTTTTAGTGCTCTTATTCCACTCCTCTGTCTTTGCTTTTACATTTTTATGCGCCAATAGCTAAAATAGTCGCTCAATTTCATCTCCCTGGATGTCAATGGGTATCATACTGGCCAATACTTCAGCGCTGTCGGTTGATATAGTTCGCCTAAGCCTATGTACTGCAATTATTTATTTAGCAAATTATTTGTTTGCGGATCTCATTACTTTTCTTATTAAAAGTAACCGACTGGAACTCACGCAGCCTCTAATGCCGTCATCATTTTTGATAGAGCATTTTAAGTTCCTTAATTTTTAGTTTGGAATTTCAGTATAGTCGACTCATTCTTCCACTCTCCTGGTACTTAAGGGTAAAATTTCAATTTTGTGCTTCGCCAATTCCAGACTCACAGAGCAGAACCATTGGCGTAGACCATTTATGTACACATTGCATTTATTTCTTAGGAAGACAAATTATTTATACCTTGGTGGTATTAGATCGGTCTCATATGCTTTCAGTTTCACGGCTTTTGGTTACTGCTGACGGGGTGCTAAGACGTCATATATGAGGTTCCATGATAGTGGGCCTAATACTGAGCCTTAGGGTACTCCATTCGGGATAGAGTAGCTTTTGGTGTTTTCGTCCGTATGAAAAATCAGCCTTCTGTTTTTAAGATAACTCGTTGTAATGCTTATGAGATATTCAGGGGCGCGTTTTTCACCCACGGCTTTGATTATGTGTGCCTATTTTGCATTATTGACATCGATGGTAATCAGCGCGCAGTAATTTTTGTGCCACCTTTCATTCTTTTGCCGCTTACTAATGTTTCCATACATAAATTGTAGGTATGAATAATCGTTGCTCCACTGTACTTTTCAATTTGCTTCAAATATCATTAAATCGTGGTCTAGTCGTAATTTGCACAGAAAATTCGTTGTAATATTTTCTACGTATAAATATACACAGATACAAAGAAAATACAAATAATATTGAAGAATAAAAAAAAATACATATATGAACGAAATTTTAAATTTGAAATATTGTAATTAAAAGAGCTGTAGTAAAATTTGGAAATTTATTAATTTTATTTAAAGTAATCCGGAGACTCTACTATTTTTAAATAAAGTTTCGGTTTTGGCTCATTTTTGAGGCGCCATTCGCTAAAATGTTGAAAAGTATGTGCGTCATACTCGTAAACACACGTTTCGCCTCCAATAAGTACGCGTTCAGAGAAGTTCCTCGGCTACGTTGCCAAGCATATCTTTTGCGAGCTTTACTCGAAGTTGTTTTTGCAACAGATTCAGGTCTTTTGGTACGAGTATAGTCTCGAAGTTTCATATTCAAACATTAACACAAATGTGTGGAGTCGTTCCATAAGAGATTGGATGGACAACTCACCTGAGGCAAGTTCTCAATGGCTTCGCAACCTTCACTGAATGCTTTGTGCTACGCAAAAACTTGTGTGACCTTTTAAATAAAATTTTGCGCGGAGACCAATACGTCTATAAACCTTTTTTCTAGGTTGGTATTACTGTCACTGATATCTATGGCAAGTGCCCCCTTTAAAAAATCAATAGTGTATATGATTGTCTTTCTGAAGTATATAAAGTACATTCGGCGATTTTTATGATTATTTAATAAAGAAGTTCCATTAAGTTTTGTGTGCGGAATCAAATTTCTGGTGCCGAAACATTCATAACGTCGGAAAAGGCCTTCGGTGATAATTTTTTGTCGCCAGCAAGTGATTTTGATTGGTAGAAATTATTCTAAGAAGGTCGACACCACGTTGACGACGAAGCACATCCATGACGGACATCAACACAGAGTGGTGACCAACACGTCAAAATAATAAATAATATAAATTGATGCTTGAGAATCGACGATTAACAGTCAGAGATCTTGCTAACATTGTTGGAATATCGGAAGGATTAGTGAACATCATTTTGAAGTATCATTTGGGCCTAAGAAAAGTGAAAGCACGATTTGTTCCAAAATCACACATTTTTTTCGATAAATAGCGTATCGTAAGCATGTGTGAAACAATGCTTTTCGACTACCAGGATTCCATAAAACATATTATTACCGGCGGTGAGTCTTGGATTTATGCTTACGACCCTGAAACAGAGGATCAATTGGCCGAATATCATGGCAAAGGTGAGCCGAAGCCGAAAAAGCCACATCGGCGCAAGTCAAAAATAAAGGTTATGTTCCTTACGGTCGGCAAAGCTGTCAACAAGAAATACTATTTGAGTGTTATGTGTCATTTGCGCGAAACTATTTGAAAAAGAGGCCGATTATGGGCCGACAACTCTTGGTTTTGCAGTACGATAATGCATCGCCACAAACTGCATCGTTTCTTCGTCAGTATTCGCCAAACTTTCGAGCAATATCATGCCGTAACTACCATATTGGCCCAATTTAGCTCCGTGTGACTTTTGGCTTTTCAGCAAACTCAAAGGACGGCTACGGGGAAACCATTTTGAGTCTATCGAAGCCATTAAACGTGAATAGCTACGCGCAATGAAGGCTATCCTCGAAATTGACTTTAACAACTTTTTAGAGTATTAAAAAAAAAAACGTTGGCACAAGTGTATTGGGACCAAGGGGTGCTACTTTGATTTCGTATCCGTGATTCTATTGGTCCACAAAAAATTAAAGCAAACTCGTTGTTCTATGTCTTTGTTTTCATGGTAAAAGTCACCAGACAAATGCGATCAATGACAAAATATTTCAATTAGAATATTTTACACTTAGCACGTTCTTAATAATAACGGTAATCTTTTTTTTTGACCAGTTAGCGATTGTTCAGTGGCGAAAACGAAGCAATCGACTAGAATGCAAATAATTTAATACGGATTTGAAGGGCTTAATTTAAGACCAGTCGGCAATCAGGTCAATTCAATAACGCAATCACAAATGCACAACAACAACACGACAACTACACACACATATGTGCAAACACCGTTAACTGCTAGTGAATGCGAAATCGAGAAATACATACATACATATCTATATACATATATGTGGGTGAGTGTGTTTCGAACAGAAGTCGAATGTGCGGCAGCCAACGCCCAAAATAAAAATTGTCAAGCGATTTAAAATGGAGAAAAAGCCATACAAATGACACAACAGCAAAACACCTAAAGGAAAGCAACAATAATAAAGCAACTGACCCGACATGGAGGCGCAGGAGAACCGGTGACTGAGAGCGGCGGCCCGACAATAGCTACACTGACAGCAGCAGAAGCAACAACAACTCCAGCAACAACTGCACCATTATGCCCATATACTCGCAGAGCAATCCGCGACGCTCTGCAGGGTGGGCGAGGCAGGAGGCATGAGTTGAAAAAGAAATTAAACGAAGCGAAGTGCGTACGAGTTGGCCGGTTAGTCGTGTACACAGCAAATAAATAAGAATACATAAAGGAGTTTTTGTTTTAATTGTTGCTTTTTTTGGTTTTGTTTTTGTTGTAATATGCGTTTTTCAACATTTGCAGCAGCTGAGAATGCACCAATTGCCAGTACATGACAGCATTGTTGTTGCACTGGCTCTTAACATTGTTTTTATTATGAGACGATGACGCAAACGAGGCGCGGGGAGTTGTAGTTTCGCATATAAACACTATGCATGTAAGTATGAATGTGTGTATGACATAAATTCATACATAAATTTTTGCATGTGTGATGTCGCTCGGTTCGCATTTTAATCTATGTGCACACACGTGCTGCTTGTTTGCCAGCACATAACAACATTGCAAATTGCAGGACGGCCGTTTACAGCCGACCAGCCGACTACCACACACATGCACACACTCACACAGCCACGCATGTACGGGCACTCGGACTCACGAGCCTGTTTCCACCCAAAAATAGAGCAGGAGTGTTGTTGTGCAGAAGTCAACAGGCCTGGACTGTCGGGTTCGCCAGCTGCTCAGCCGACGCAGCGGCAGGCTGAACGACTGCATGGCTAGCGAGCAGCTGCAATAACAGCGGTTGTAGCAATAACAAACAACAACAAAAGTGCTACAGCTGCAGCAGTGGCAGCAGCGCCAACTGCCGTTGTGTCAGTAACCGTGTAATGAATGTGCAACAGCCGGGAAAGTGGCAACAATAACAACGTGCTTGCCGCAGCGCCGCAAACGCCGATAGGCCCACTGGCTGACTGGCCGACTAACCGGCCGGCCGGCTGGCCTTTTCGCCATTTCCAGACCCGTGCATGTTTGTGTGGGCCATGCTGGAGCGCTGGCCTCTGTGCTGCTGCTGCTGCTGGACACTGTTTGTTGCTGTTTGCGAATGCGACTGCTGCTGACCCATTCACAGCGAGTGAGCGAGCATGGCGGGGCGTATGCGCAATTGATTTGCAATTGCCGCGTTCCCGCCGCCGCCGCGTCGCCGTGCCGGCTCTGCTGTTATTGTCGCCGTTAATGCCAACGTCATAGGCAGTGCGTCTCTTACGAGCACAAATTGCAATTTGCATACACAGCAGCTTTTGAGCGCTTAGAGAGCAACAGTTCGGCAGCGAGCACGACGCGTGCGGCGGCGAGTGTGGTGGCGCAGCGATGAATGATACGCCATGGCAATCGGTGCAGTTGTGAAAATTCAAATATGTCATATGCAATTCTCCGAATAGGACTCTATGCGCAATTAACGTTCGAGCGAGGTACACATTCCGATGTGTATGTGTGAGTGTGTTTATGTGCGCGCAATGACAAACAGCGGATGCAGAAAAGATAACAAAGGAAGAAAATTGGTTCTCCTAGGCCATGCGATTATTATCAATGAAAATTCGTAGCAACTGAAAATGTGTTGGATGGACGCATCTTTTTTTTTGTGTTGCTAAAGCCCATTATGACGCATTGTATTGGCTTTAGTGGGGTAGATCTTTACAACAACACTGTATGTATACTATTTCGTGTACTATTTTTGGGTGTTTGATGACACGTTGACACATATTGGGCGGCAATGAGGCGAGTAGGAGTTCACTGTTACTACAAGTGATCTGCTGAATCTATGAATTGACATCGTGTACAAAAAGAGGTTCGT
This sequence comes from Bactrocera zonata, assembly GCA_037783105.1. NCBI lineage: Eukaryota > Metazoa > Arthropoda > Insecta > Diptera > Tephritidae > Bactrocera > Bactrocera zonata. The sequence continues at coordinate 333,022 of JBAWJQ010002875.1, forward strand.
AAAAACTCTCAACAATAACGGTATTATTATATTTTTGCTCAATTAAGAACTTGCTAAGCAGAATTATGCCTTTATTACTATAAAATTTATTTTATATAAGAAATTTATTCCAGCGGTTTCTTGTCCACAGGAATGCATATGAGGAATGTAGAGTCACTTTTTTCGAGGGTCAAAGAATCCAGGGAATTGTTCCGCATAATTTCAAAAAATTTGGTTTTCAGAGCTACGAATGCCACACGGCAACTGAGCTTGACGCTTCTGCCACCGACTTTACACGCATTTGGCGTCTTTCATGCCGCAAACCTAACTGTCTTCCCGAGCACGCTCTATTGCAACACGTTGCTTTGAAGTTTGCGTCCCTCGCTTTCCAATTTGCATGCCGTGCACAAGAGCTCCCTTGAAGAGATTTGATTGTACTACAACGTACTTACCACTCCACACACACACACACATACATATATACACTTATGTGCCAGCCCTGTCCTGTGCAACGCAACGCGATAACAGCGCGGCCTTCGCGTAAAAGCAGTGCGAATACCGACAATTCAAACCTTTTTTCTGCCTGTTGCAAGTTTGCGTTTGAATGTGTGTGTGTGTGGATGTCTGCGTCGCTGATAAGTATGTGTGGCTGTTTGTTTTCGGTTTTTTGTCCGTGTTCGTGGGCGCTTCCAAAGAATTCCAGCCGCCAACGTCGCATTTTTGTGTTCAACTATTGAATTCATGTCCCGTTGCTGTTTGTTAGTGTTGTCACTGTCGATGCATGCACATGTGCACATACGTGTCGGCTCATATGCTGCAATGCCGGAGTACTTTTCGGGCAGATTTATAACTTTTTCGTGTTGCTCCACCGATTTGGCATCGTAACATTGCTTTTGCATGTGTTGGTGCACGGGCCGAGCTGGGGCGAGAATGGGGACTACAAATAGTCGGCAAAGAATTTACGCATGTAGGTCATTATTGATTTGTGGATTGAAAATTTTTACTCGGATTGTTCTGCGCACTGCGGCAACTCGCACACACACTATTTTTGTTTGATATTAATTTTTGTATATGCGATGCATTTCCTCTACTTTTGTTAATGAAATTGTGAGTAAATTAATTCAATATATTACTCAGGTTGTAGATAACATTTCATTTCCAGCTCTTGATCCATTATTTGGAATATTAAATAAAAGCCAGCTGGAGCCCCAAAGCACAATTTTAGTAGTCATGGATTTTCTCAACATTTTGAAAAAAGAAAATACATTTAAGTCTCATAATAATTACAAGTTTGCTTTAAAAGTTAGTAGTTTTCAGTTTGAAGTGCAACTTCTTCAGAATTTCCATGGCAAATTCATTCGTCATAAAGCAACAAAGCACTCGTTTGAAAGTGCTGTAATTCAAATCGAATGCTATTTCGCAATAATTACCGAGTCGAGCTAATACGCACGAGTGCCATAACCCACTTTGGCTGCCGTATGCGCTATGCGCCGCACATGTCTAAGGGAATGCGGAAACATGATTAAATCTTGTACTTAACCGGCATTCGGGCGATAAAGTGTGTTTCAATGCAATCGACATGTTTGCAACAGAATTATTTGTGTGCTTATCGGGGCCCCAGAGAGCCAGGCAAAAGCAACAAAAACCAACAATTTACAAGTTGTGTATTCAAAGTTGAATTGAGCTTGTTGTTTCCACTGCTGTTGTTCCAGTTGCTCACACATTACAAGCGCCATGTAATGTAAGCCTCGGCGTATACGCAACATTTATGAAATTCCATATTAATTATGGTTAACATACATATTTAAATGCATAAACGCACCGGCTCATATAAGCGCACATACAACCATAAATTATGCAGTTGCCGTGCATATCGTGTAAGCGTGTGTTTGTGTGGCTTGCAGGCTCTCCCGTTATTGCTTCTAGTCTCAGCTGCACATGTGTATGGTATATGGCGCATGCAGGCAAATTGTAATTAGTTGCACATTTGCGCAGACACAATTGCACGCCGGTGTGATATATCGAGCTTTTCAGGGCGTACCTAGTATACTGTCCATACTCGGTTGCACCACTGAAGTTTTTCACTCTCACGCCATATTGTCTAAGCGTAATGTATGGAACAGTTCTGTGGAAACATTCAGAGAGAAATTAAGCAAGACAAACGCTTGATTTGAGTTTTAGAAGTATTTCCATTTCCATATTTCTGCCACTTTTTTAATTTTTTTTGCTAAAGAAGTACAGACTTCTCAGTAGAACCGACAACACATTGAGCCGATTGGAAGTTGCACCACGACAACAGCCCGGCTCGCACTGCCTTTCTTGTGAGCAGCTACCTAACCAAGGCCGGCATCCCAACGATTCTGCAGCCGCACTTCATCACAGATGTGGCCCACCGGACTTTTTTGTTTCTTTGCCTGAATGGGCCGATGAAAGACGAGCATTTTGAGACGACAGAGGGGATCCAAGCAGCATGCACCTCGGCTCTCAAGACTATCCGGGAGAATACCTTCCGTGATGCCTTCAATGCTTGTAAATCGCGCTGGCAGTGCTACATCGACGCAGAAGGAGCTTATTTTGAAAGTTCTTAAAGAATTATAACGACTGGTTCAACAATTTTTTTTAAGTCGACTCAGTCCTATTACATTCCGGACAAACCCTGTAAGGTCGAGTTAAAAGTTGGGATCTCAGAAGATTTCTTGAAATTGTCCATCTACTGTAAGCAGGCTGGTTAGGTTGTATACGTAAAAGGAGAAGTTTTTTCTAAAAATATACCAATCGAAGCCGGACTTGCCTTCATTTCATTCATGTATTCACCAGGTTCAAAAATAAAATTCGATTTTGACTTAATAAATCTATATATGTATATATCACTTCCACGTTCAGCATTATGTAATCAAACTTTGTTATCGAAAGCATAAAAGCACATCCACTATAAGCACCCCTTACCAACACGTTCATTATATCTTTCGGAAATGCAAGCCTCATTTAGCCATGTACGGCTGTAGTTCTGTTACACCGCTTTTCTAAACATGGTTAATGCACTTGCAGCATGTTGCAGGAAATATGATACTTTGCATCACCTAACTATTGGTTGCACCACTCGGCAGTGAAGGGTCAGGATGGTGAGCGATAGCTTGAGTGAAAACTGTGATATTTGGAAGACATTTGGGGGATGTGTTACTTGGCATTTCGAAGGAGTTCAGTAGCAGACATACAAAAAAATTGTACTGGAAAGACATAAAGGTAAATAACATTGTCACCGAATAATAGTTTTGAGGTTATTTATATGAAAAGAAAGTTGGTTTTAATCCGATATCCACCATTATCACAGTGTCTAATAGGTAACCTCACGAACCAAATTTGATTGAAATCGGTCCAGTACTTTCAGAGGTATATTATTTCATTTAAATGTGGGCGATGCCACGCCCATTGTTAAAGTTTTATACTGTCTTCAAAAAAGTTACAGATTTTCTTGTTTGTGAAATTTAATGCTGGTGACACATTTTTTTAGTTTTAGCAGTTTTCAACATAATTGTTATCAAGTGGGCGTGGTTATTATCTGATTTTACCCATTTTCATAGCGTATGAAGAAGAGCAATGTGTAGAAGTTCGCGCAAGTGAGGAAAGTTCTCTGAACCCCATTCCCTTGGGAGTGGCCAGAGACGAATATTTAACATATGGCTCAAGCAGCTCACGATTTCTGGTCTTAAATCAAGTATCCTAAGCGAAATAACTATAGTTTGAAGGCGAGCTAGGTGAGAAGGCGAACCATCTCTTCTCAGGGTTGTGCTCTGGGTTTGGAACCCGTCACATAGAAAAACTCCCAGTGAAAACAAAAATAGCCTCGGATGAGAGACGCCCCTTCTGACGGCGACCACTGCAAACGTATTAAGGATTAGAAAGCATGTACCAGGAATATCTGGTACCTTAATTAGGAAGGTGCCGATGCGGCAGCTGGTCGATCTCCTTGTTAGAATAAAGACTGACATCATCGCCGTCCAAGAAGTGCGATGGCCGGACCAAGGATTGTCCTTGCGACATTTTCAACAGTGGTCATATAAAGGATCGCAAATTCGATGTGTGATTCGTGGTGGGAGAGAGACTCCGTCGCCGAGTCTTGGAATTCACCCCGGTGGATGAACGTCTAGCCACAATCCGCATTAAATCGAAGTTTTTCAATATATCGCTGATTTGCGTCCACGCCTTAAGGATGCGAAGGACGATGTGATCAAAGATGTTTTCTATAAGAGCTTGGAGCGCACCTATCAGAGCTGCCTCATCCATGTGCTTGGTGGCTTTAACACCGGGCAAAGAAGGTATACTTGGCACAACGGTCGGTAAATTCAGCCTTCATGCCGAAAAATCCCCAAATGGAATGAAGCTGATCGTCTTCGCCGGGGACCGAAATATGGTTATCTGTCAAAATTGCATGTCATTCTGATGTTTGGCTCACGAGTTACAGTGATTTAAGTGACGCTTGTCTTGATATTTTCAAAACAATGGATTCGAAACAGTTTCATGTGTTGATTTATCATTGCTTTTTGATGAAGACACTGAAGATGCTGAACGCTTTGGCCGGCCAAATGAGGCAGTCACACCAGAAACTATCAAAAAAGGCCACCAAAACGTTTTTAAAAACCGTAAATTGAAATTGCGTGAAATAGCTGACACTTTAAAGATATCATACGGCAGTGTGTACACTATTTTGCATGAACATTTGTCTATGAGGAAGCTGTTGTCAAAGTGGGTGCCGTGTTTGCTCACGGTGGATCAAAAACGACAACGTGTCGTTGATTCTGAGCGCTGTTTGAAGCTGTTTCGCCGGAACAAACCGGATTTTTTGCGTCCGTATTCACCGGATCTGGCCCCCAGCGACTACTAGCTGCTTGCAGATCTCAAAAAAATGCTCCAAGGAAAGAGATTCTACTCCAACGAGGAAGTCATCACCGAAGCGAACGCTTATTTCGAAGCAAAAGATAAATTTTACCCCCTTTCAGCATTTCTAATTTATTTCAAAAAAGTATTAGTAATTTGAGTCACCAGTAGTAACGATTTGTTCACCTCAAATGTGGCGAAAGACATCCGTAATTAGAAATGTCTTCACTTTCGCCTAGGTGTCGTTTTCATCTTAAAAAATACATATATTTTACTATTATGTTCGGTTCAAAAGGTCGTCGCTTATATTATAAGTGCACATACTTACTGAGGTAAGTGAGTAAATACACACCTACACATCTATTAGCACGTACACGTATGCACTTATATAAATTGAAAATAAGCTTGTCTTCTTACGGATTAGTTTTGTTATTTAATTCGAGTTATAATTAGGAAAATCTCTGCCAAAGCATTTAGTAGAGAGAAGGCAGTGCAGCTTTTGAAATGATCGCAATCGTCAAAAGTTACTTAAATATGTGGTCATGAATTAACCTTCAAAATAAATTGAAGCCGAAGTAAGCATTTATGTTTCACCGGCACAAATGGCACATGTGTTAGATCCTTTAATTGAGAGTGTAGACGAAAGAACAATATTTGTGTGAGGTGTGACGAGAAGAGCGTTATGTTAGGATCTGCCAGTCACACATCACGTGTATACAAAAAGCTAGTTAAATTGCAAGGACGCACATACACACACACATTTGACATACACAGGTATGTAGGTAAGTGCAGAATTATGCAAAAGTGCAAAGTTCAAATGTGCGCATGTGTTGCCTTAACAAATTGCCACAAAAACGCACAGATTAAGGTCAATAGGTTATTGGGCAACAAGCTCGCTCCCAGCTGTGAGATATTAGATGACTACGCATGTAAGTGACGTTGTATACGTATGTATGTGTGTGCACATCACCAGAGAGCAATAAAAACGTTTCCCTAACGAAGCTAATCAACTTTAAAGTTCCTACAAATTCACAAATCTAAGCCAACGCAAACACAAGAGGACACAAAGGTGCACTCAATCGTCTTTGCAGAATTTCGTTGCTACGCACATGGGCACACACATATATACAACACACGCATATATACAATACATACATATATACTTACATCACATACATATAAAAATACACTCGTCTGTTGTATTCAGATTTCGGGTAAACAAGCAGAACAAAGCCGACATCAACATTGGCAGGCAACACGTTAAACGAGCGCCCACCCCAAGTGTGAGTTAGTTGGGCTTTGCAGTGCAATCAACTAGTTATGAACTAACCCTTGGTTGTAACAGACCACAAGTGTAACTAGTCGGCCGACTGTTCTTTTGCCATATCTGAAATAAGTACTTTTCACCTGTAGAGCTCTTCATGCTTTACCAGCTTTTGGTCGGAGTTTTTGCAGTGAAAGAGATACAATTCACTTTTGGAGAAGCTATTGTTCAAATGAATCTACTCTTTAAGGGATTACATGGGTTTACGGCCGAAATCGATTTTTTTTATTATTTTATTAAATTCTACCACACCTCTGGAATATTGTCCCAAATTTTTACGTTGATCCGAGTAATAGTTTCGGAGATACAGCCTTGAGAGCTTGTGCGCTCGAGGCTAGCTGAGCTAAGTGCGCTGTTTTTAAACGCGTTTTTCTCGAAACTGTGTTTTTGTAGTCGGTTGGCAAGATTTCTGGAGAATTACTCCACCGGTCTTTATAAAATTTTACACAGGTCTTTGAGATACAATTCTTAAAGTCTTGGACGAAGGATTTTTTTCGATTACAACTATTCGAAAAAAAAACACTGTCACGGAATTTTCACTGAAATTTAAATTTTTTTGTAAAAATGTCTGCCGAAAATTCATTCTTTAGTTCCTTCGTCCAAGTCCTAAGTTAAGGTTTTAACTAAAAAGCGTATCTTTTTCACTTTAGGTGATTCCGTAAGGAGTTCTCCAGTTTATACTTAGCTTTTACCGAGGGGTCACCGGAAATGGCAACACAATATTTTAACTCGTATTTTTCTCCAAAAATTTCAGAATTTTGTTGTTAATAATTTTTTAATTTTTTTTGTTATTATAATTTATGTTTGTAAGAATAAAAATTCTAATAAAATATTTCATGTCTTATATGAGAAAATAAATTTGAAAAAAGGCTGTTTTTTACCCGAAGAAACCCATGTAACCCGTATTATAAAGCGTTCTTTAATTGGTGCAAGTCTAATGCCTTTCTGACTAGTCCGCTTTTAGACACAAATTTGTGGCTGTGAACATGTTTGCCGACTCGAGTGATATTTCACTGCTAAATCGCTACAACAATGATGACAACAACACCAAAATTCAAACAAGTTATGCAAAATGAAAATAGAATGAAAGTGGTGCAATGCGAAATTTGTTGGCAACTAATTTGTGTTTCTATACCTACACACACACAAATATATGTATTAGGTGCGTGTGAGTGTCGCACAGTGCATGCATTAAAGTGAGCTTGCAAGTTGCATGCAATTGTGAGAGAGAGAATATGTGTCATTGGATGGACATTTGTATTTCGGTGGCTGCTGCCGTCGTGGTAGCAACAACAATAAACACTAGAAAAATATCTTAATGGGAATTTCAAAATTATCTTAATCGTTAAGCATGCCTGAGCACAGGTGTAACCCGAAACGAATAAGGGATCAACTATTTTTTTTTTTTATAGAAATGAAGAAGAGAGAATAGTAATTCTTAAATTTTATTGTTATTCTTTACATAAAGGGAAATATGAAGAGTTTTCCAGATTGATGTTAGATATGATTTCCTGTGCTATTGACATTTTCTTAGGTACTTATTAACTACTTATTCGAAATTAGAATTAATTTGATATTAAAAATTTTATGATGCCGGGCTCCGATGGCTGCCATATAAGACCCAGTCTCAAAGCTTCTATGAGCGATGTAAATGTGTTGCGATTGGTGTGGCCTACAGTGCCTACCAACGCCAAGCTGGGCGTATTTCCATGCACTGGTGTGCGTATTTGACTAATATCTACCTTTTGACGGCGCTCATATTTGCAACAGCAAGTGTTTGTTGTGCTTGCAGCTGCCAACCAACACTGCTGCGGCTGCTGATGATGGTGATGATACACACTTACTTCATATCCTGTGCGGTCAGTTGATCATGCTGCTGCTGATGATTTGTTGAGGTTTAGTTTCCTTGCGAACAACAACAATAAAAATAACCACACGTCGAGTGCAAACCTTTATTGTTGTACATTTGGTCATTAGGAGCGTGTTGCTGCTGCTGCTGCTGTACGAACTGCCAACAGTAGGCGGTCCAGCCGGTCCATGGCGCTGGGTTGGGGTTGGGGTTGGTTGCCGGTATGTTTATTTGCTTTTATGCCTGTTTGCGTACTCGATTATTTGGCTAGGCATCGGCTTGAATGCGCTCAATATCCAGCCCGTGCAAGGCATTGTTTGTTTGTGTGTTTATCGCGTTTTCGTTTTGATGTGTAGCATGCCACAAGCACTTGAGCAAGTGCCAAATCGCAGTAGTTTGCACAAATGCCCCTTAGTAGATGGTTAGTAGCGAAGAAGAGAGAAGGCGCGAGAGAGGGAAATTAGCAACGGAGAGATATAGGCAGAGAGAGAGCACATGTTTGTGTGTGTGTGTGTGCTTAATCACGTAACATTGAAGTCGAGTCAATTACAAAACATGATATACAGAATTGCCTGAACACCTACTAATGCCAGTGTGCGCGTGTGTGTGTGAGTGTGTGTTTGCATGGGCGTTACAAGTTGCGCTCCAGTCTGGGTGCTGCTGTGTCATTGTCGCTTTGGGTTCCCCTCTGCTTCGCGCAGTTCGCCAGCACTTCACAGAAATAGCGCACACTTGAGCGTGTCTGCACAGATATCAGCATGCATGTGTATGTATATATATGGGTGTGTGTTTATGTATGTTTGTGAGGCAAACGGAAACGCTATTACCATAACTCAACGAGTCAATGACTTTTTGGTTGCGCTGATGGTCTTTATTATTAACAGGAACACGCCACCGCCATATGCGCCTCGGCGCTGTTTCCAATTATGGGTGACACATTCATCTCCGTGGCGGTAAGTGGCAACGCCACCCAGATGGAAAGCCGACAATGGCACGCTGCCACAAGTACATCAAACCGACACGCAGCAAACAGCACACCCGCCCAGCAAACATCGCAGCCAAGCGAACAGACACACAGCCTCGTCTCGCATGTAACCGTTAGACCGCTAAACCGTTTGCCAGTGGGGCGCCACAAATAATTTCACAAATAAGCACGTTTCTTGTGTTGTTGCCGCTGCCAGCTGAAGGCGTACGTGTGTGTGCATGTGTTGCGCTACAACTATTGTTGTTGTTGTGGTGTGCTGCCTTCGGGGGGCGTTGGCGCGCTGATAAGTGTGTCAACAGCAGCAAGACGTTGTTCGTCATAAAAGCAGCGACTTAAAATGTCTTATTTAAATAATGAATGAAATAATGGATACACTCACACACACACGCATATATTGTGGAAGTGTGCTACGATTGCTATTTTTAGTTGCAGTAAAGGAAGTGGCGTTGTCCAAATATTGGGTGGTCGAAAAAGTATTTTCGTATTTCCAATCAAACTTAAACTTTTTTGTAATAAAAAATGAAATTAAAATCTTACCTTTCCAATACTAGTATATGGTATAACACGATGTGATTGGTAGCACTATACGACTGCAAGGACATCTATTGACAAAATACGAAAAGACTTTTTCGCCTACCCAATATTTAAACGAAGTTGCGATGCCGTTATTTGGCAAAGTTAGACTGAATTTCCTTTGAAAATGATTATCCGACAAGCTGGAAACTTTCTGGGCTTGATTCCTGAGCAGATTTCGGATTTCGCTTTTTTCGATCGGACCATCGGCTAAAAAGCCACTTAGACAGATCGTCATTACGTTTGGACTTAACCTGGAAACAAATTGGGCCCCACTTAATAATATCCATGATTCTGATTTTAGTCAAATTGATACATTTTTCAAACTTGTATTAGTAAAAGTACAACTCACGATTAAAATTTATTTTTTTTTTCAGTCGAAATGTGTTCCCCCCTTTTTCTGCCGTTTTGGCTGCTTTAGTACAGCGCCCAAGGCAGTTTAGAGTTTACCAGCAGTAATAAGCCAACAGTGTTGTTTTTGGTTTTGTGGTTTTGTTTGTAGCCAGCGTTGGTGTCTGCCTTCCGCTCTCCTCCTGCTTGGCCTGCCGCACAATTGCCACGTAACAATTTCGCCAACTTTCAACATTCTCGGCGTGTTCGGCTATCTGCTTCCTGTTTTTAATTCAAAATTCCGCATTTGTCGCATTTGACTGTAATTGTTGTTGTTAACAATTTGGGTTTGTTCGTGTGTGGGCGGCATATTAACATAATGCTGCCATATTTCTTACATTAATATAAAAATGTGCAAAACAAATTAAAAAAAATAACGAATTTTTCCTTTCAGTTTGCCGCTTTTACCCAAGTAGTTTAGGGGAGTGGCGTGTTTGGGCATTAAACGGCTGTCGCTGCGGCTGGTTTTGCATGGGACCAGAGCATATCTGTGCTTCATTTCTGTTGCTGTTGTTGAGCTTTGTTGCTTGTACGGAGCGGTCCTTCCGCCCGCAAATGGATGCACGTACACTTTAGCCGAAAACTAATTTATTTTGTAATTAAGTTTTTCCCGCCAGCCTCCGCGTCATGTCTGCCGACGTTGTTAACGGCCAAGCAGCAAGCGGCGACCTTTCCGCCTCTTTGTGCCACTAATGTAGTTTACCGAAAAGTTTTCGGCTTTAGTCACTGGTGTTTATTGCGTGAACTAGAAATACGCTGAAACCACTAAGGCTCTAACTCTTGCAATCGCAGCTTACTCGCTTTGCTCGAGTTGTGTTGTCGGGGCATTTCCTCTGTTTGGAAATAAACTTTTTATTGCTGAAATTTTAAGTATTTTATCTTTTTATTACGCTCACGAAATTGTATTTAAAGCCGCGTGGCTTGTTTATCTTCATTTGATCTGTGAAATAAATGGACTTTTGAAGTTTGCCACACACTCCCACCCTTCAGCTGAACTTACCCAAGCCGAGAGACAAGGTTAAGTTAGGTTATATGGCAGATCAAAAATCGCACGTGGACTGATGTATGTATTCCTTTGTGAAGCCATAGAAAAGGGGAACTCCTGTGTTAGTATGTATTATTAGCAAAATGCTTAGTAGCCAATACACATTTGCACAAGCGTTTTAACTTCCGCCAGTTCATGGGATGTCTGAAGGAATGCGCTCTCAAGTTTTTAAGCCTTGACCTTCCAAACGCGGGACAGTCAATAAGAAAGTTTTGAATTGTTTCCACTTCATCTCCTTCCACAAAACTTCTCAAAATGGCGTCTGGCAAGATTTCCAACCTTACAGCATGAACGTCAATTAGACAATGGCTTGTTAAAAGCCTCACAAATAGCGAGAGTCTAGCCTTACTGAGGGCAAAGAGATCACTAGATCTCTTGGAATCAATCTTGGGTCAAAAGGCAGCGCATGTACCGATGGTGTCCCAGTGCTGGTCAAGCTTCCGCGAAGCCCAGCTATCTAGTAGTAGAGCACAATAGGATAGGTTAGCGCCGACCTGTTCCCATTCTACCGATAGCGGTTCTAGGGTGCCTTTTCTTGCTAGCTCATTAGCTTTAAAATTTCCTGCGAATCCGTTATGGTCCGGCAACCATACAAATCTTATCACAAACATATTCGATGCAATTGATAGCGAGGTTAGGCACCCCTCCACCAACCCTTAACGCACTGTAAATGATTTCATACCTGGTATCGCCGCTCTGCTATCTGAGTGAATGGTCACTTCTCTGAAGGAGGCTGTACTCCAGAGCAACAGATCCACTACAACCTTAATGGCTGCAACCTCGGCATGGAAGACACTGCAATAGTCAGGAAGTCTGAAGTTGGAGTTGATAGAGAGCTCCTGACAGTAAACCTCTTCACCAACTTTCTTTCCAAGCATTGACCCATCCGTATAGAAGTTCCCTGCCCCTCTTCTCCAATAGTTTCTTCCCACCCATAGCTTCCTCGTTGGTATATGGGCGAAGAAGGAACCGTCAGGGTTCTGTTTGGCGACTCCATGATCTAAGTGATCCGGTATGAAGTCAAAGTGTGTGAGGATATCCGAGAGAGACAAGACAAAACATAAGCGGTGACAGCATATAGTGATTTAAGTCTCAGTTACTTAATTTGTATTAAAACGAAAGATCCAAAAGGTATATAAAAATACTTAAATCCCTTTCTTTAATTTAATCCACATGAAGTAGGGTTTTCGGAGAGTTTTTATTTTCTCTAGCTTCTAGACATTCAAAAGGGTCAAAGAAATATGCTGACATCCGTAAGAAGTGCATCTTGTGCAAGATCAGCACTAGGCATCACCCATTATTTTATCAATCAGAATATATTTTTGCGAGATTGGCTAACCCCACGCATCTTTGAAAAACTAGGCACAGTAAAGAGTCAGTCGATTTTAATTGGGAAGGTAGACCTTTGAAACTAAGATGCTTGTTTGTGGATGAGACAGACTGGAATTTACTACTTTTACCGATAAAAGAAGGATTTTAATAGTGTTTTGGTCTAAGTTAAGTCAAGGATTATGCAACAGTCCACTCCATAAATCAGAAATTGATCCAAATTATCAATATACTTGCTTTTCTTTATCTTCCTTTAACAACTTGCTTATCTAATTGAAGCTTTCTCACTTTCCTCGGACCTCGCCCAATAATCTAATTACTTCGTTATAGCGCGAAAAGTTCTCTGCGTCACTAATTAATGAATGTAATCAAATTAAGGATGAGGTTATTTTCTTCAAGATCCTAACAAAAAATGTGTGTTTGGCCAGTATTTACCATTAACTGCGGAGCGCGAAATCAGAAGCTCTCAGCCGAGATACATTTCCAGAAACATTAAGCCTGCAACACTCATATTCTCTCTCTCCTTAATTGCGGTGTGTCCATACGGGTGGTTCGGCAGCAGCAGAAGAGTAAATAAGTTATTTGCATAACAAACAAACTCTCAGCAAACCAAGCGTCCAGCGTTTTTGCACATAGTTTTGAGCGATGTGTTGCTGCTGTTTTTGTCCCTAACCACGGACAACAATATCTGATACATGGCAGCACACTAGCACGCAGAAAGCGGACGATAACAAAATACCAAAAAGCGCGCCACGCCAAAGCGTTGTGCAAAACGAACAAATAAACAGAGGAATGTGATAAGAGCAAAGCATTTGCCGTGTGCGTGTGTTGCCGCCAGGACGCTTGGCGGCCCAAAGTGGTGAGCATGCGCACCACGACCGGCACACAAACATGGCTGCCAACGTGAGCCACAGAGACGAGCTGCTAAAACACCACACCGAAGCAAAGCTGCCACGAAAGTGCACCGGTGAAAGGTACATGGACTAGACCATGGCGTCCAAGTTGAGCCGGTGCTCAGTTGCAGCTGATAGCTCGAAGGACGTGCACGGTTTGGCGGATAATGGAAACAGTAGAGCAAGTTAGCCAATTAAAGAGGCAGTTGTGAGTTGTGCGAGCCAGCAAGGGAACCTACTTGGTGAGGACGAACGGTGTGATAAGTGGAGGTGTGTGTGCGCGACCGCCCATCCGGTTAGTGAGTACGCGCGAGTGTATGCGAGAGAGCGCGCCAGCAGTGAGTGCGGGAGATAAGCGAGAGCGCGCACACGTTGTGAGTGCATTGCTTCGTGGTGTTTAGGTAGACAGCGGTGTTGGTTTGGGTGTCGCTGTCGCTGCCGGTGTCGATGTTTAATGTCGGTGGAAGCTATTGGACGACACAGGCGACTTCGTAAATGTCAAGTGTAATGCCACAATCGCAATTGCTTGCGCCTATCAAGCAGCAGTAACAGCAACAGCAACAACGTAAGCGACAAACAGTTGGCGGAGAGTGTGAGTGGTGAGTGAACGAGCGCGCGGAAAACGGAAACGGAAAGAACCAAAGCAGCGGCGAAATACATACATACGCATATAAGCATAGAGAATGTGTGTGTGTGTGTGCTAGAAATGTAACGCGCGACTTTCGCAAAGCATTCGCCGTCGTGAACGCTGCTGCAATTGCATTGCATTGATTGTGTTCGAGTGCTGAGTGAGCAATAAAAAATCGCAATCGAATTGCATTGAAAGGCGGGCGAGTGGTAATTATAAATTTCACGTTACTTTAAAGGAGTTCGTGGCTTTAATCAGTGTGCGAGTGGCAAGCGATGCGGAAAGTTCAAGTCGCTGCAAATCGGTAAATATTTGTAAATGTGCAGTGAAGTGAGCAAAACACATGCATACATACTTACATAGCTGGTATGTTTATAAAGTTTGCGCGCTGGAGAAGTGCAACGGTGCGAAATAGTACAATAGAATTTCTGTGAAAGAGAAAAAGTGCCAAAATTGTTTACCACATACATATTCATACCTATAAGAGGCCAAATTTGGTTAAACAAAGGGTTAAAACACGAAACCAAATATATTTGAAAGATCTGAGTGTGTGCGGTGATCTGCTTCGGTAGCTTAAAATTAAAAGTTTATTTCAACTGCCAAAAAGTGTGTTTCAAAGAAATAGACAGAAAGTAAGGATATGCGTGAAAATCAAAAATATCACCTGACCAGGTATACCTAAAAGTAACAGGAAGCGCATAGAGTAGATACAGTGTTGGTAATAATATTTCACTTCATGATTCACAAGTGATTTGCGAATTTGAATAAAACGTTGTGAATAAATACGAAAATCAAAATAACTAAGGGAAAATTGTACTAAATCAAAGTTCAAATTAACTAAACAGCGATTGCGCTACTTTAATAAAACAAAAATAAAAAACCAAAAAAATTGTGTATTTCCCGCTTGAAACCGGAAAGTTTCTTGAAATCAGCAGCAAGTCGGAGCAACTAGACTAAAGTCAGCTAAGCCAAATAATAATAACAAATCCTAAGACCGCGCGTAAAGACAACCAAAACAAAGACATGAGGACAAGTTGCCATATTCTTGTGCTTTTGCTTCTATCACATCTCGGTGAGTGCAGCCTCTTTACACGACAGTTTTATATAAGCATTTTTTCTCTCCCACTGCTATTTTTGTTATGACAAGAGAGATTTCTTGCTTTTTTTTACCATCTTTTTCCATACATTTCTCGTGTCTCGTCTTATCTGCGAGCAAGTGCATGAGCGACGTCGACGGTTTGGACGCTTCCATGTGGAAAAAAATGTTTCACTGTTCTTTGTGCGCTTCTTAGTAGGCATGGCTGCTTTCTATGAAAGTATAATTCTAAAACTCTGGTATGACGTTTGTAGCTTTTTGATTTCGGAAAGCAAATGCAGTCTGAGGGCATATGCCGCTTTTTAAGTGAGCGATTTTGAATGAATTTTTATATGCCTTATGTTACAGTGGTTCGAAAGGAACACTGCTCCGTGGAGTCTTTCATTTGATGTAGGGTTTCGTCGAAAAACGACTTGCTTTTAATAAGTTTTTTTATATATAAGTAAAATATTTTATTTAAACTTTTTGTTTTCCCAAAGTAAAATATTAATAAAGATTTTGTGAACTTTTCAAAGAAAAACATTCAAGACTCAGCGTAATTTTCGGCAATCCCTCTAATAACGATGCCTCCGCATTAACAGCGGATAAGGTGGATCATCAAAAGTAAAATTAAATTAAAACTTCGAACTAAGTAATGAACGAAGGAAAGTCAAAAAAGTGATTATTATATATTTGGCAGAGGATTTTACAAGAAAAAAGCAGAATTTGGTGAACATTTTTCGGCGTTGTTTTGTTTTTTAAAATAGTTGCAATAGATCAAAAGCCGTCCTTCAGGAACTTGTATATTATATTTCGAATATCGGTAGAGTATTTCGCTGCTTTGAAAACACACCTTCGAGAAAAACGCGATTACAGTTTTAAGTAACTAAACGTCTGACTTTGAGCGCACAACTTTTTAAGGGTGTATCTCCAAAATTAGTAGAAAATTTAGGACAATATTTTTTTAGGGGGTCCCGGCGGTCTAGAACCCTCAACTTAAAAGTGTTTTCTGGATTTGTTTTAAGGTTGAAAAAAAGAGCAATAAATTTAAAACTTTTACAGTTTATTTGTACACTTATGAAAAGTACAAAAATATTTTTTTGTTAAATAAAAAAAAAATTAACAATATTAAAAATGGCGTCCAAAAAGGCTATCTTAAAAAAGGACTCCCGGTGCCGTTGTCGATTTTGACTCTTCTGAACATCTGAAACATAAAAACTAAATAAATTATTAATCAGTAGGAGAGCAGCTATCGCTGGGAAATAGATATTTTTGATCCAGTTTTAGATCGAAAAAAATCGAAGTTCTTAAAATTAAAATTTGATCGTAGTCCCAGCGATAGATATTGATCTTATAAACACCATATTAAAATTTCAAGTGATTCGGATAGATAGTTTTTTTTTCATCAACGGCACGCCGAAAAAAGTAATTTTGAGATAAATGAGTTTAAAGTTTAGAGTGTCTATATTTTAGATACCTGCGCTACCTGCTAAAACGGCTGTAAAAGCTAAAATAATGTGAATATCCTTCAGGATACAGTAGTTTACAGTATATTTTTATAGGACTATACTTTCGAACTATCACAAAAAAATAAATTTTTTTAAAATTCTAGACCACCGGGACCCCTTAAGCCAGGAACCCCTTAGGGAGCTGTAGAGCAAGGTTATAATCCGAAATTAAATTATAATTAAATCATGACTGGATTGATTGGGCTCCATTTAATAACATAATTTGATAAATAGTATATGATAATGAGGAAGTTCCAGTATGTGTGTTCTTTTTAAGCCTCTAACATCCATACTGTTGGCCAGTAAATTTATAGCCAGCAAGTTTTCATGATTAGAAAGTTTATCATGGTATCTTCGACAAGCTTTGCAGATTTCGTCTTGAACAAAAAGTACATTTAAGTCTTTGTGGATTTCGAAGTTGCTTAAGTTGATTTAAGGATTGACTTGTAGAGTCGAACTTTATTTTCAAGAATAAGTTGTGATCGCGAAGGCGGTGTTATTTGAATTAATTAATTTCTATTATTTTTATATCCTGAACAGAGATAATAGTGAATTTGCCACAAATTTTGTAACGCCCTGAATGAAACGTTTGAAACCGCATAAAATATATACCCCTGCCAAGAAAGTATCAAGTATTCCCCCTCTCATCTCCCACTTATATGGAAGACAGGTAATTTTTTTCCTACTTTGGTACTACTGTTCTTAATTATGATGCCAAAAATTAGCGCGATCTTTCAACCAGTGTGTTTACAGCAGCTGTTTATGTCAGTTGACCTCGGTAGAGTTTGTCGAATTTTAAAATTTAAATCAACACAAATATCATTGAGCAAGCACCGTATTCACCTGATATGGCCCCTGTGACTTTTACCTTCCTCCACACTGAAATATCTACTTCGGGGAACACGCTTCGACTCAATTGAAGACATCAAAACAAAAGCTACGCGAGAGCTGAATTCCATCCCGGAAAGTGCCTATAATAAATACATACAACCGATTTGGCTCAAAATTGGTGGTGAGGTAGTTTGGAACCAGGGTATGGGCATAAGATAAAACGTTTTATCTCTTTATAATAAAAGTCAATACAATTTATAAATACCAAAATCATAAGCATGTGTTCAAAATTCATGTAAGAATCATTTGAACATTTTATTACTTCAAAAAAAAAAAAAAAAAGAAAACAAAATGAAAAAATATGAAAAAAAAATAACAACACAGAGTTAATGTGGGAGAACACTAATTTTCGTATTTCATACTTAGTATATGGGTTATACATCATAACTGGTTCAGTAATAATTCGATGCATAATATACCACGTGCATCCCAAAAGACTAATGCCATAACATTGCCAGCCAAATTTTTCGTATGTGCAGTCCACTAAGCTGACTGTAGATTGGAAAATGATGGAGCCATGTTTCTATTGTCAGACACTGACGCAAAAAATTGTTTTAATTACGATTAAAAAGCACTCAAACACTCTTCAGTTCGTTTTTTTTTTGCAGAGAGCTTTCGCCTCTTTAGGGCGTTCACTGCCTTCATTATCCTAGGTGCTCATTTCACCTCTTTCCAACTTAGCAAATATCTTTTCAGAGGTCAATTTTCCTGATGCCGAGCCCAATTTCAACAGTATTTTTCCCCCAAAAATCAATTCCTTATTAACACACGAAATACTTTTTGATCCATTTTTTGTAAACTAACACAAGTTGCTTCACCCAAAATGCTATATCTCATTAACTGTTAGTTTCGCAGTTGCCCAGTTTGTATCTTTTAAAGGAGGGGTTGACTAGAAATCATAAAGATGGTGTTAGTGTGCTAGTAATACCGTCTATGTGTTATCTACAATAAAGCGTGGACGGGTTCTCTAGTGTTTCAATAAAAGTAAGCTTTATTTTTCTTTAAGTAAAATGTTATTCGATATCGAATACCGTTGTTGGCCAATTTTAACATCGAATCATAACTCTTCGGAAATAATACGTTGAATGTACTAATTTTTGTAAAACAAGTTTTCTTCATAGTCCTTTCAGTATTTCGTGTATTTATGATTTCCTTTTCTTCAGCTCCATACCTTGATAAATTTATATTTGATAGTTCAAACAACATACCACATCGTTCAAAAAGAAAATTAATTAAATTATTATTTTAAAATTATTTATTTAAGTTCTTTTGTTGAACTATGTTTTTATTGTTGCTATAAAGGAAGAAAAGACTCCCACAATAATTCTGAGAAGAAGTTCCAATAAGAAGTCTCCACAATTGCGTTTATAAATTATCGATATGAATTTTTCGAGGCCCGTTGGACACCAGACAGTTGCTTTTAATTATTTTGGAAGTTTAGCGCAAGAGATTTTGTCAAATTAATAAAATATTGCTATTTCCAGAAGGAAACATGAAACTCTCTGTGTATTTGCAAATATTCATATGTGCGTGTAAGTGACGATTAAATTTAATCATTTATATTCAATTTCAATAATTCCCCCACAACGTTTGTCGCCCTCCTCTGGGATTGAAAGTGTGGCAACCTCTAACCGCAATCGAGAAATGTGCAAAGTACAAATTAATAGTCACTTTATCACATCTAAACGATACCGCAATCTGATTGTGACAAATTCTTCCACAACCACATGCGCACACGCCGTCACAAACACACACTTCCATGCGGAAGCGCCGTGGTGTACAATTTTCTTTTATAGTTTTCGTTTGCATATAAATTGCTGGTAATAATGCGAAATTATTTCGCATGTTACCCCACCCCTTGCAAGCACACACACTCACACGCATACACAAACACACATACGCACATATCCGCATTCATATTCACACATTGATTGGCGTGTTGTAGAACAACAGGATTTGCCCGGTTTCCACCCCAGGGCAGCAGAGGTTAGACGGGTGTTTGCTCGTTGTCATAAAAAAGCGAGTAACTCGCATCTCTCCATTCGCACATTTGGCATTACATATAATTTAGCATAAAACCGAATTCATTTGCATATTTGGTGTGGATGAAATTGCGAATATGGCAAGGGATTGAATAAAAACTCCTGTAAAACGAAGAAAAACACCAGCAGCACGCCAGAGGGGGTCGGAAGCGCCTCAGGATTTACTTAAAAGCCTGCGAAGTGTGAATGATGGGTAGCGAGATGGCAGAGGGAGAACAATAATAACAAAAGCATATCACATTCTGAGCTGAGTGTAGGCCGTTCAAGCGTTTTTCTTTAATATTTAAAATGTCTTCTCACAATAATTTACAAATTATGTCGGAAAGGAATTCGGATGGAATTATGCAATAAAATGTTAATAACAAAATCTTTTGTCCCACTTGTGAAAATTGAATAATTTTGCATTCACTTTGGAGATTAAATAAGTTTTTTAATATCTCATAAGGGCTTCTTATCAGATTGGTCTACATTTAGATAAGGATGTATTTGAGTCTTGTTTAATCGATTGCCTCTGGCTTCTATATATTTACAATAGCAAGAAAAAGTTAACTTCGCTTGCATTGAAGCTATAATGTCCTTCAGAAATACTAAATATTTGTTACAATAACTCGAGTCCAATCGTTCAAGTTGTGTATAACAGTCATCCGACCTAAAAAATTTCTATGAAGATTGCATATTAGGCTGAGTAAACTGAGATTTTAGTTCGCGTATATACAGATAGATGGATGGACAGACAACCGGACTTGGCTAAATCGATTCACCTCGCCATGTTGATCACTTATATAAATATTTTTAAGGGTCTCTGATGTTTTCTTCCGGGTGTTTTGAAATTCATGGCAAATTTATAATGTTTCCTTTTCTCGATGAAAATGTTGACCCATTATATGGTACGTTATATAAATGTTCCATTTTTTTCATGAGAAAAGTTTAAGAAAATGCAAACCAGCTCATTTACAAAATCTATTGTTAAGCATAACAAAACTGATGGATTCATTATAATTAGTAGAAGAACTTGATGAAATAACTATAAAAAAAGAAAAATAAACATCGGCTGTGAGAATTACCCACAAGTTTTGAGAAAGGCAGAAAATATTGCACTTTTTTCAGGTTAGAGTATGGGTTTGTGCATGATTTGGATAATACTCTCCTCAGAAATAAAGTTCTTTATGCTGTCACCGCTCTGAACGGCAAACATTTCTTGAAGAATATTGATGGGAACCTGCAATATTAGCTCTGCATTTTATCAGAGAATTGTTGCTAGGTAAACTTGTATTCACTCAATATGTCCATATTTTTTATAAAATATTTAAATATACAAACACAGCATTTACACAATTGAAATATTTTCAAATTTAGTAACACTGATACTTATTTAAAAACATTATTTACTAGAATTTGGTCTTTAAAAAATAATAATTGGACTGATTGTCTATGAGAAGATGTAGACCTCAGTTTTAGCACGAAATTGTAACATCCATAAATAAAGTTAGGAAAGGCTATAAAGCAATATATACTCGTATATATATACATTCAGTTTTTAAGATAAATCTGAACTTTTGCACACGTTCTTTTCTCACCAAAGAGCTGCTCATTTGTGGGAACTGTCGTTATCGGACTACTGCAATATAGCACCTAGCTACTAACTTAGGGTGCCCGCACAGTGGACGCTTAAAGCCGAGCCGAGCGGAAATTCACGTGTTGCGTAAATGGGAAAATGCGCTCGGCTCGGCTTTAAGCGTCCACTGTGCGGGCACCCTTAGGTAAATTGATTGACCAAAATCAAGTTCTTGTATGGAAAATGTTAATTGCTCATATCACTGCTTGGGTGTGACCGAAATTAACGGGTTTTTCTTATTCCCACTCACTTTACAATTCTCAGAATTTAATTAGTTGGATAATAGTTTCATATTCAAATCCTATTTTGCGATTAGTAAATATGTACATTATGGTGATTAAAAATTTTTTTTTTTTTGGATTGGTATTCGGAAAAATAGGTTCCTAGACACCTCTAAGAAAGCCTCTCCAAATATGAGTTTTTAATTGTAACGGGATGGTCCTCCTACATACAGTTTTCTATTTTTTCTTATTATCAGATAGAAAAATTTATATCTCGCTTCCAACTACTTGAAAAAATATCCTGTTCCTTAGATTTTGTAGGAAATTGAATGCCCTAAAAAAGGTCTTCTATGATTTTTTCGTAAACCCAACCGTTTAAAAGATATTAACAGTTAAAGTTTGATTATTTTTGGGAAATTTTTTATTTCTTATGGATTTTTTATTTCTTATGGATTTTATAACTCAATGAAAAAAATCATTATGAATGATGAAACTCACAGGTTTTTGGAAAAGCTTCCTTAGAGGTGTCTAGGAACCTATTTTTCAGAGTACCAAACGAAAAAAAAAAAAATTTTTTTAATCCACCCTAATTTGCATTGATGTTTGACGATGAATATCTCGTAAACGCTTAACTTAATTGAAAAATCATATGAGAC
Source organism: Bactrocera zonata (assembly GCA_037783105.1). Taxonomy (NCBI): domain Eukaryota; kingdom Metazoa; phylum Arthropoda; class Insecta; order Diptera; family Tephritidae; genus Bactrocera; species Bactrocera zonata. Next base: position 354,900 of record JBAWJQ010002875.1, read on the forward strand.
CATTTTTATAGAGCAGTAAATTTCCTTCCTGTTTTCGTTATTCAAAGGGTCGATAAACGCGCTGACGAAGAACCTCGTCCAGAACAGCCATCAACATCAACACGTCAATAAAATAAAGGAGGAATCGACGACCGAACGATTTTAGTGGCATTATTGGAATATTATAAGGATCACTGAAAATTTTAATCATAATTTGAGCCTAATAAAAGTTTGTTCCAAAATCACTGAATTTTTCCGAAAAACAGCTTCGCATTAACGTCAGGGAAACTATGCGTTAGGACTACGTGAAGTGTATTATTACATGCAATGAGTCTTTGATCTATGCTTACGACGCGGAAACAGACGGGATGTCGTGGCAAAAGTGAGCCGAAGCCGTAAAAACCATGTCAAAGCATGTCAAAAATTAAGGTTATGTTGACAGTTTTCTTCGATTATCGAGGTGTGATGCACTCCAAATTTCTTTCGACCAGCCAAACTGTCAACAAGAAGTATCATTTGAGTGTTATGCGTCGTTTGGGCGAAGCTTTTTGAAAAAGAGGCCGATTATGGGCCGGTAACTCTTGGTTTTTATTTATTCTTTGTAATTCTGTAAAAAAATCTCTCGAAAATGGTATGAAAATATATGGTGTTTTTAATATTGTTGTCTAAAGCATTTCCGATTATCGCTCTGATTGTAACCGATCCAATCAAATTCTAAAATTATTTAATGGTAAATGAAACATTAAATTGTAAATTTGTGTCATTTGCATATGATTGATTCTTGTATGATTGGTAAAATGTAACCACTCTTCCTCCTCTTTTATCTGATGGATCTTCGCGATAATTTTATCGATACAACTTCTACTCGAAGTATTTTCTATTATCCGCCAAGGAGTGTAATCCAGATCAAGAATCAAATCATTTCACTCTCCTTGTCATCTAAACCAAAGTTGGTTCTTCCAAGCAAAAACTTCTCGCACACTGTGAAATTTTTCGAATTCTTGATTACATAACTATTTTGTACATATGTATGTATATACTTTTAGTTTCACATTTCGTTTATGGAGCAACAACAAACGTGACAAGCAGCAATTAGTTGCTTTCGCCGAAATCTTTTCTTTTTGTTTACTATATTTTAACATTACGAGAATTAGCAGATTGAAAGCTTTTCGTCATTTGGCGCACGTGTGTGTGTATGTGTGAATGGGTCCATTTACACATCATTAAGTCCGGATTAACGGTGAAAGTGTGTCACTAGCTGCCATTGATCTCCGATCACCAAAGGTATGGGCGACCTGTTTCCATTCGTCTCTTTTAATAAAGCAACGGTACAAACAAAGGATGGTTCTGTTGCTAGCCGATGGTGAGAAAGAGATGAAAGGGACCGTGTCATGTGATTGATTAATTTTCAAAGTCACATGACAGCTCCGTCAAATGAGCGTTGTGTGGACATGTGATAGAATATGTTTGTGTGGGTATGTGTGAGACGAAATACCTTCGTTATCGGCTGTGTGTGGGTGAGTAGGTGTAAAAATAGTGTGGCCAGATGTGTGGTCTTTCACTTTTCGACGCAAATTGAAAATATTACACGCGTTTAATGGACTTTGTTTATCGCAAATAACAAAACCTTTTGTTTGCAAATTTCTATGTCGCCTGAGAGTATATTGTACCCTTTATGTGCATATGAAATATGAAAGAAAACTTTTGTTTTGTTCTTTGTTTGGCAACAGGGAGTTTATTTAGAAAGTTCTGAAAGTTGTACGATTTTGTCAATTTCTTTTTTGTCACTAAAACGAAGGAAGTTAAACGGCGCAAAATGCCCCAGTCAAATAGTGGTGGGTGCGTGTGTGCGGTACAAACAAACAGCAACTTACAGCTTAGCAGAAAAGTAAGGAGTAAAGTGGAAAAGCACAACAATAGTTGCAGACTTCTTTAAACTTGAAGTTATCAGCGTCGCTCAGCGCTTCTACACGCGATGTATTGGAAACTATTACCGAAGTGTAGTCAATATTAACGGAAAACAACGAGTAGCTGCAAGTGTTCGCGCGCCGCGTTTGGGGTTTCAAGCACTTTGGCGGCTTCCTATTGTATTTACCCACGCCAATGCGACAATGTGTGGAGGTATATGTGTAATTGTTAGTCTACAAAGTTTTGGCACTAACTAAAAATAGCGAAAGTTTCACGCCGACATCCAAGGCTGACACATGCACGCAGTTAGACAGGCAGCTCAGCGGATCTCCACAATTCTATGTGGTTTTGCACGACGCAGGGTTCTTATCTGAGTGGAAGACATATATGTTGTTGTTGTTGTCGCAAATGTAACTGACATCCTTTAATTTGCTGGCAGCGAGCAAGCTAATGTCGGGTAATAACGATTACTAATTTCACAAGTCAATAAAGTTAATGAAGTAAAGTAAGCGCATGTAAGTTTTTGCAGCATAATTGTTGAGATTGGACGTAAAAGGAGAGCTTCTCGGTCGTCAGACCATCAAAATACTTTACACTC